>JAJKKK010000043.1:0-457043 GCA_022432375.1 Nemania sp. FL0031
TTTTTTACACTTAGTTATTTTTATATAATAAAGTCGGTTATAAATATACAATTATTGCTATATAGTTATTTATATAAGTAATATAAATATAATATAGATTTTTAATAACTTTAAATATTAAGCTCACTATAAAAAAAATGTTACTTATAATTTTACTAAAATTATTTTATATAGCCGTTTATTATATAATAAATATAGCTTTAAACTTTTAGCTATAGTATAAATAAGTTTGTTATACTAAAGCAAAATATTAAAGTTAATGTTACGGTTAAACTACTTTAGCAAAACAAGGCTTATAGTTAAGGTACTTTTCGTATATTAATCGTAAAATAAAAAGGAAAAGAAATATACTAAGTACAGCGGTTTAGAATATCTAGGTGTAGGCTACGGTGGGTGGGTCCTTTGTAGGTCCCTTGGCCCTTGGCCCTGTGGCGGTCCCAGCTTTAGGGTGGCGTAGAGACCACCTAGCCGTGACTGTTAATATAAAAATAAACCTAACGTATATACCAAGCTAAACTTTTCTTTATTATATGTTTAATTGCTAAACTTTAGCCAAAAAAGTAGCAAAAAGTAGCCGTTTTAAGCTTGCTAACTAAACTTTATTTAATATACTATATATATTTAAATTTAAATAAAAATATTATAAAAATAAAAAATAAGCAAAAAGTTTTGTTTATAAAGCAATTATTTTTTTTACTTTTTTATTGCTGTTATTATAATACTTTTATTACTACTATATGCTTTATAATAATATTATTATTATTATTATTAATAACTATAGTAAGCTTTTAAAACAAAGCTTTAATTAAAACTATTTTTAAATTGTTAAAAATAATTAAAAGTTTTAATACTTAAAATGTAAACAAATTTAACTATAATAAAAAGCTTGATTTTTTTATTATATATATATTAATATATTTAAATAATTTTAAATACGCAAAATTTAATAAAGCTATAATAAAACTTAAAATAAACTAAAAAGCTAAAATAAACTAAAACATAATAAAAAAAGTTAAGCTTATAAAAGTTAAAAAAAAAATTTTTATTAAAGCATTTTAGAAAATTAACTAGTATATAAATTTAAAACATAGTTAAGCGCAGTTAATTTATTATATAGCAGTAGGTTAAATAGCTTAATAGTTAACTGTTTAAAGCTTAATTAAAAAGTGTTATTACTATGCAAAAAAAAAAGCTATTTTTAACGTTTTAGCTTTTTGTATAAAAAAAAAGGCATTAAAAGCGTTATTAAAAGCATAAACTAACTAGCTAACTAACAAATTGCAGCTTAACAAAAAGCTTAGCTTAAAGTTTAAGTTGGTTAATTAACAATAAATATTCGATTATACTATAGTATATAAAATATAAATCATTAAGTGACTATAAATAAGCCGAAGCTTATAGTTATATAAGCTATAAAGTTTTTATAATATTTTTAAGCTAAATTATAATAATATTTTTTAAGCTTTAATAAAAGCAGTTTATATTATATAAATTATATAAAATGTTTTATATTAAATAACAATATTTTTGTTTATAAAAGTTATAATATAAATATTATAAAAAAAAACTTGCTAGTTTTTTGTTAGCTAAATATGCTATAAATATTATATAAATATTTTTAGCTAAAAAAAATTAATATATTATATTTTTTTAAAAAACATTTTTTAGTTTTTAAAGTTATTTTTAATTAAATTGCTAAATTTATATTTAACTTTAAAACTAGCTATACTTTAAATTTATTATATAAAAAAATTACTAAATATATATTTATTTTTATTAATAATATATTTTTAATAATAAGTATTTTTTTTTAACTAATAAAAAATATTAAAAATAAAATTAAAATTATATAAGTTAAATTTAATAAACTATAAAAAAAAATTTATTATTATTAATAGTTAAACTTTAAGTTTATTGCTGCTTAAAACGGTACGTAAAAAAAAAACTATATTATAAAAAGCTTTAATAGCATATTTACAAGCTATATATAATAAAAACTACTTAAACCAGGCCTTTTTTAAGTTTTTTAGAAAAGTTAATAAATGCTAATTGCTTTATTATAGCGCCCTATATATAAAAAACAAGTAGTTAAAAAGGTTTTTTTTACGCCCTGTATGTTAAATAACACGCTAATTTATACTAGCTATTAGCGGCCTATATTTCTACATTAGCGGCTTATTTATAGCAGTATTATGCCTAGCAAAGCAATTAGCAGGGCGATAAAATGGCCAAATACAGTTATATTAGTTATTAATAGCTATATATACTGTTAAACGGCTATACTAATTGCCTGCTAGCAGCTGTTTGCAGCTGCTAGTATACAGTTGTTAATAATCGGTTACATAAAAAAAGCTGCGCTATATATAGCTTATATGGCTTGCCCCCCCTCTATGCAAAAAGGTTGTTGCCTACTTTTTTGCTTGCATGCCAAGCCTTCGGCTTAGCTATTTGGTTGCAGTTTATCCACTTGCCTAAATAAAAAAAATTTATTATTATTTTTTAAGCTTTAAAAAAAATAGTTATAATTAAAGCATTATTATAGTTTTAAACAAATAACTATTTATATTAAAATATTATAAAAAATTAAACATTTTAAAAAATTTAAAGCATAATAAAAAAAATTATACTATAAGCTATTTTTAAAAATATTATTATAATATTAAATATTGCTATAAAAATAACTAAGCGTTTTAAATATATTTTTTTTAATATAAATTGTTTTTTAATATTTAATAAATTTAATAAATTTAAAAAACTTATATTTATATTATATATGTTTATATTTATACTATATATGCTTATATTATATATGTTTATATTATATATATTTATATTATATATATTTATATTATATATATTTATATTATATATATTTATACTATATATGCTTTTAAACTTTATAAATATTTTATTTATATTATTAATTTTTAAAACTTTATTAAAATATAATAATATTATATACTTAATAAATAAAAAAGTTAAAAAATTATTAATAAAAAAATTAAATAATATTATAATTATTAATTAGCTTATAACTTTTATTTAATAGCTTATTAATAATTATAATAATTTTAGTAAAAAAATAAATATAATTATAATATTAATATTTTTTAGCTTTTTTTTAGTTAACTAAAAATAAGCTATTATTATTAAAAAAGTGCAATTTATATAAACAAATATTTAAAGTTAGCTATATATTTAAGTTATATTTAAAAATTTATTTTTAAAAATTTAAAATTTAAACTATTTTATATTTATATTTATTAAAGTTTTTTTATATAAATAAAAAAAACTAATAAATATTATAAAAAAATGCTTTATTAATTATAAAAATGTTAAAAAAAAAAACTTTAGTTTAAAAATATAAATATTTATATTTTTATATTTTATAAAAACTAACTAATAATATTTATAATAATTAAACTATTATTAAGCTTTGCTAATATAATAGCTATATTATAACTTATTTAGTATTTTTGTTTTTTATATTTAATTAAATTATTTAAAATAATAATATATATATTTTTTTTGTTTGTTTAATAAAATTTTTATTTAATAAACTTAAATAAATATATATTTTATTTTTAATTTATAAATTATAATAAACTGTTTTTAAACTATAAAATAATAAACAAGCTAATAACTTTTAAATGTTTATATTATTATATAAAATAATAATATATAAACAATAGCAGTTTTTATTAAACAAAAAAAAAATATTATAATATTAAAAAATTTAAAATATAATTATTTAATATAAATTATTTGCAATATAGTTTATTATAAACTTTAATAATTTAATATTTTTAATATATATTTAAATAAAAAAAAAATTATATAAAGTTTTATACTATAAAAAATAATTTAAACAATTTAATAGCTAAGTTTTTTAACAATTATAAATATTAATAAAAAAAGTTAACTAAAATTTTATTATTATAATTAAATAGTTTTATTTATATTTAAAAACATTTTTTATAAAGCTTATTAATATTAATTTAAATAATAAAATATTTAGCTTTATTAATTAGTATTTTAATTATATTAAAACTAATAGCTATAAAATATTTTATTTATATAATATAATATAATATTTTAATAATATTAATATTAATTAAATTATTATTTATATTTAAAATAAAAATAATATAGTAAAACTTATAAAATTTTTAAAATAAATAAATAAATATTTTTTAAAATATATTAACAAAAATATTTTAAACTAGCAAACATTAAAAAGTTATATAAAAATTAAGCTTTATAATAATTTTTTTATATTAAAAAATAAGCTTACTAAAAAATAAAAAAAAAAATATATTTTATTGTTATTAGTACTTAAAAATATAAGTATACGCTAATATATTATAAATATAAAAATATTAAAATAAAAAAACGCTATTTTAAAACTTAATACTAATTTAAATAGTTTTAAGCTTTAATATTATATATTTTTATTAGCTAAAAAAGTATTTTTTATATTAAGCAAAATATTTATAATTATAGTTAGTTTAATAAAATAATAACAATAGCTTTTTAATATAATTATAATTTTTTATTTATTTTTTTTAAAGCTTAAATTTTATTTTACCTAAGCAAATAAATAAACTGCAACTAAATAACTAAGCTAAAGCTTAATAAGCAAACAAAAAAATAAACAACAACTTTTTTATATAAAAAAAAAAGCAAGCTATATATAAGCTATATATAGTTTAGCTTTTTTTTATATAACTAATTTTTAATAACTATATATTAGCAGCTATAAATAGCTACTAATAGCTATTAATATAACTTTTAGCAATATATATAGCTATTAATAACTAACTTATTATATTTGGCTATTTTATTACTTTGTTAATTGTTTTGCTAAGTATAATACTAACGTAAATAAGCTGCTAATATAAAAATATAAGCTGCTAATAGCTAGTATAAATTAGCATATTATTTAATATATAAAGCGTAAAAAAAACTTTTTAACTATTTATTTTTTATATAAAGCGCTATAATAAAATAATCGAACTTTATTAACTTTTTTAAAAAACTTAAAAAAGGTTTAAGTTTAAATAGTTTTTATTATATACAGCTTTATAAATATGCTATTAAAGCTTTTTATAATATAGTTTTTTTTTTATATACTATTTTAAATAATAATAAACTTAAAGTTTAACTATTAAAGCTTAAATTTTATTGCTTATATATTATATTATTAATTATATTATAAAGTTAAAAGCATTAATATTTTAATAACTAGCGTTAATTATAGCATATTTAAATATATTAAAAATTAATTTAAGTTTTATAAATATTAAATAATTAAATTTTATAATTAAAAGCTTTATAATAAAAATTTTAAATAAAATTTTTTTTAAATAAAAGCTTTTTTTAATTAATATAATAAACTATATATTAAGCTATAATATATATTATTTTTTTTTAAAATATTTAATAATAAGTTTATTTTTTATTATTATATTAAAAACTTATATAAATATAGCTAAAGTTTTAACGTTAAATAGCTTTTTTAAATAAAAAGTTTTTAAAAATTTAGTTAAAAAATAAGTTATATTTATTTAAACTTAAAAAAAAAATTAAACTAATAATATTTTAAGCTTATAAAACTAAAAAGCTTTAATTATAATATTTTTGTTTATATAATTATATATTATATATTTAAATAATATTAAAACTAACTAAAAAATAGCTAATAAAGTTTTGTTTATTTAATAGCGCTTAAAAAAATAATTAATATTATTAATAAATTAAACATTTTAATAAAATAATAACTTTAATATTTATTAATATATTATTATTTAATAAAAAAAATAATAAATTATATATATAATTTTAAGTTATAAAATTTAGCTTTTTTATATTATAAAATTATTTTATTATAAATTTTATTTTAAATTTAATATTATTATAATAAAAGCTAAAAATATAATATTTTAGCAAACTATAGTTTATTTTTTTTTAGGCTTTAGCTTATTTATAGTCACCTAGTAATTTGTGTTTTATATACTACAGTATAATCGAATGTTTATTGCTAATTAACTAACCTAAACTTTAAGCTAAGCTTTTTGTTAAGCCGCAATTTGTTAGTTAGCTAGTTATTAATAACGCTTTTAACGCTTTTTTCCTTATATAAAGTCTGCAAATCTTTAACTTTAAGCCGAAACGCCAGAAATAGCTTTTTTTTTTAATACCGAACCTATATTCCTTTTGTAGTAATAATGCTTTTTAATTAAGCTTTAAACAGCAGCTGCAAAAATGCTTTTGTTATGCTTTTATTTTAAGCTGTAAGCAAGTTACTAAAACCTATTAAGCTATTTAGCCTACTAAAGCTATTTAGCTTACTACTATATAATAAATTAACCAATTTATATACTAGTTAATTTTTTGAAATATTTTAATAAAAACTTTTTTTTTAACTTTTACGATATTAATGCTAATTTTATTTACTTGTTTTAACTATATTCTATATTTTTTTATAGCTTTAAAGATTGCTAAATATTAATAATTATTTAAATATATAAAATTATATATTAAAATAAAATAAATTTTATAGTTATAGTTAAAGTTATTTAAGTTTTATAAGTTTAGTTTTTTAATTGTTTTTAGTAGTTTAAAAATAGTTATAACTAAAGCTATATTTTTAGGCTTTGCTATAGTTGTTAAGTTTGAATATTTTAGTTATTATTAGTAGTAATAGTAGTAAGTTTTTTTAAAGCTGTAATAATATTTAAAAAAGCTATTAAAAAAAACTTTTATATTAGTTATTATAAAAAGTATAATAGTAATAAAAGTGCAGTTATAATAATAGTAATAAAAAGTAAAAAAAATAACTATTTTATAAAGCTTTTGCTTATTTTTTATTTTTGTAGCATTTTTATTTAAATTTAAGTATATATAGTATATTAGATAAGGTTTAGTTAATAAGTTTAAAACAGCTACTTTTTTGCTACTTTTTTAGCTAAAGTTTAGCAATTAAGTATATAATAAAAGAAAGTTTAGTTTAGTGTATATGCTAGGTTTGTTTTTAAGTTTAAAGCTATGTTTGTTATATAAATAGCTATATAGAATAGTTTTAGTAGAATTGTTAAAAATTTATATTATATTTGCATTATTTATGTAAATAACTATATAGCAATAATTATATATTTATAATTAACTTTATTATATAAAAATAACTGGGTGCAAAAAAAAAGCAAGCATTATATATTTAACGTTTTAATAAAAATTAAACTATAATAGTTTATTTTTTTAAATTTTAATTTATTTTAAAAATTAAAAAATAATATTAAATATAATATATAGTAATAAAATATTAAAATAAACTATAATTTAAACTTTAATTATAAATTTATAAATAATAAAAATAAAGTTTTTTATAAAAAAAAAATAAAAAAAGCTAATAGTTTTTTTTATTATAATATATTATTAGTATTTACTAAAAGTTTATTAAAATAATTAAAATAATTATATAAAGCTAAAATTTTTATATTTATATAAATAATAAAAATATTAAACTTAATTAATAAAACAATATATATTAAATATATTAATTATTTAAACTTAAAAAATTTAAAAATTTATTAAAATATATTATTTATAATATATAAAAAAGCTTTAAAATAAATATATTAAACTATTTAATATAATTAAACGCTTTATTAAAAAATAAAAAAACTAAAATTAATATATTAAATTATATAATATTATATAATTAAAGTAAAAAAAATAAATATAATTATAATAATATTAAAATAAATAGCTTTATTATATTATATTATAATTATAATAATAAATTATTTAAAATAAACAAAAACTTAATTATTATATTTTAAATATTATAACTATTTTATTATAAACTAGCTATATATTTTTATATAACTTAATATTTTAATTAAAGCTAAAACTATATAATTTTAAAGTTAATAATTAAATTATAAAAAAATATAAATTAAATTATAAATAATTAATTATAATAAACTTAATATTAAAATATTTAAATAAAATAAACTATTATTATAAAAACAATAATAATATATTTAAAATTAAAAATTAACTAAATATTAATATAAGCTTTTTATTTTTAATTGCTATTTTATTTATTAAATAAAAATAGTATAAAAAAAAGCTATATAATTTAAGCTTTAATATTAATTTTAAACTTAAAAAAAAAGCAAAAATATATATGCTTAATAGCTATATTTAATTATATAAATATAAATATTAATAATATTATTGTTTATTATATATTAAAGCTAATAATTTTAAAATTAATAGTTAATAATAATAAGTTTATAAAAAACAAAATATTTTTAAAAATAAAATATTAAAATTAGCAAACAATTAATATTTTAATTATTAATAAATATAATATAATATTTGTTTTTAATTTATATAAAATAAATATATAATTTAAATAAATATAAAAACAAAAAAATAGCAATTTTAAAAAAATATTTATTATTATATTATATAATAATTTTTATTAGTTTAAGCTTATAAAAAAAATATTAATATTATATTTTAATAAACTAATTATAAAAAATAAATATTTTAAAACTAATAATAATTTTTAATTAATTAATAATAAGCTATATAAAAATAAATATTATTTAAAATATTAATTATAGCTTTAATTTATAACTATTATAATATTAAATAAATAAATATAAATAATTAATAAAATATATATTATATTATTTAAATATTTATAAACAAATAAACAAATAAAAATAAATATTAATACTTTAAATATAAAAATAATATATAATAATAATATTATATTAAATAAAATATTTAAAATAATTATATTATTAAATAATATATAATATAAATTAAATATTTAAATAGCTTTAAGCTTTATTTAATTATATAAATAGCTATTATATATATTTTTATTTAAATATTTTTTAACTAAAAACTATTTTAAAAAAACTATTTTACAAATAGCAAACTTAATTATAAACTTTAATATAATTAAAATATTTGCTTATTTGTTTATTATAATAAATATATTAATTATTATAATAAATAATATATATTAAAAATTTAAAATAATTAATAATATAAAATATATAATTATAAAATTTATGCTTAATTTTAATATTTATATATATAAAATAAACTTTAATATATTTATTATTATTAAACTATTATTATTATTATAGTTTAATTTTTATTAAAACATTAAATATATAATGCTTGCTTTTTTTTTACACCTAGTTATTTTTATATAATAAAGTTGGTTATAAATATATAGTTATTGCTATATAGTTATTTTACTATATAAGTAATATAAATATAATATAAATCTTTAATAATTTTACTAAAACTATTCTATATAGCTATTATAACAAGTGCAGCTTTAAACTTTTAGTATATGCGTTAAGCTAAACTTTTTTTTATTATAAATCGTTAGCAACATATAAAAAAAAAAACTAACATGCTTAATTATTAAACTTTAGCTAAAAAAGTAACAAAAAAATAGCTGTTTTAAGCTTGCCGACCAAACTTTATCCAATATACTATATATACTTAAATTTAAATAAAAATGTTTACTGCTAACTATAAAAATAAAAAATAAGCAAAAAGTTCTGCTTATAAAGCAATTATTTTTTTTACTTTTTATTGCTGCTGTTATAATTACTATTTTTATTATTATTATACGCTTTATAACAATACTATTATTATTACTAACAACTAAAATGTTTAAACTTAACAATATACTATAATAAGCCTTTAAAGTAAAGCTTTAGTTAAAATTATTTTTAAATCGCTAAAAGCAATTAAAAATTTTAATATTTAAAATATTAATAGGTTTAATAATATTTATAAACGCTATTTTATAGTTATTTATTTTTTTATATATTTAAATAATTGTTAATATTTAAAATTTTATAAAGCTATAATAAAAACTAAAATAAACTAAAGCAAAATAAACCAATATAAAACTAAAAATATTAAAAAAAAAATTTTTATTAAAGCATTTTAAAAAGTTAACAAGTATATAAATTTAAAGCATAGTTAAGCATAGTTAATTTATTGTATAGCAGCAAGCTAAATAGCTTAATAGCTAACTGTAGCTTAAAATAAAAGTACAACAAAAGTATTTTTACGGCTGCTGTTAACTATTTAGGGCTTAATTAAAAAGCATTATTGCTACGCAAAAAAAAAAGCTATTTTTAGTATTTCGGCTTTTATTATAAAGGTTGAAAATTTGCAAACTTTGTATAAAAAAAAAGGTGTTAAAAGCGTTATTAGTTTAACTAACAAATTGCAGCTTAACAAAAAGCTTAATAAGTTGGTTAGTTAATAATAAACATTTAATTATACTATAATATGTAAAACATAAATTACTAGATAACTATAAATAAGCTAAAGCTTTTATTAAACTATTATTAGTTTACTTTTTATTTTTATTAATAACTAAAAATATTTAAGTTTATAATTTTTTATAAAAAATATTACTAATTTTATTTAATAAGCTTTATATTTTAAGTTTTTTTTTAAAATTTAAATTATTTAATTAAAAAAAATATTATTTAATTTTAATATTTATAATTATAAAATATAAAATATAAAATTAAAGTTATAAAAATATATTTTTAATTTTAATTAAAAAATATAATAAAAAAACAAGCTTTATTAATATATATATATAACTATTTTAATTAATTAACTTTAGTAATTTTTATTTTTTTATATTTATAAAGCTAAATTATTATATATAACTATATTTTTTATTTTATATAAAAATAATAATAAATAAAATAAAAAATTTAAATAAATTAATAATAAATAAATATAAAACTTAAATATTAACTTTAATTTATATTTATTTATAATAAAGCTTTATTTATATATTAATATTAATTAATATTTTTTTTAAATTAATAAAAAAAACTAAAATTTTTATTAAAACTTTTTTAAAAAGTTTAAATTAATAGCTATAAAACTTTTTACTAACTTTTAATAAATTTAAAACAAAAACAATAAATAAAATTATATTAAATAATATAGTTTAAATATTAATATTAATAATAAAATTAAAAAAATAACTATTATTAAATATTATTAATTATTTTAGTTTTTTTAGTTTTATTTATTTTAATATTATTTTTTTATATTATTATTTTTAATACTTTTTAAAATATTAAAGTTAATTTTAATTTTAAGCTTTATTTTTTTTTAATATTTTAATTTTTATTAATAATAAACATTTTTTTTTAAAAAATTAACTTAGTTAAAATTTTTTTAATTTTTTTAAAAATTAAAAGTTTTATAATATTAAAATAAAATTAATTTATTAATTAATATTAAATTTATAATTAAATTAACTATTATTAAAAAAAAAAATTTTATTTATATTATTATATTTTTATTTATAATAATTATTATTTTTTTATATTATTTTTTAATTTATTTAAAAGCTAGTTATTAGTTTTTTATTTTTTAAAAATATATTTTAATTTTTTAAAAATTTTTTATTTATAATATTTTTTTTAATATAAATTTTAATAAAAATAAATAAGCTATAATTTAATAAAACTATAATATATATATAAAAATAAAACTTATAAAAATATTTTTTTTTTATTTTATAATAATAATTAATTTTAATAAAAGCTATATAATTTAATTATATAGCTTAGTTATTTTAGTTATTTTAGCTTAGTTTTTTTAAGTTTTTTTAAGTTTTTTAAATTTTTTAAACTTTTTAATTTAGTTTTAACTATTAATTAAAATAATAAATTAATTAGCTAATAAATTTATTAATAAATTAATAAATAACTAAAAAAAAGTTTTTAATAATATAAATAATTATATAATTAATAATAAAATAGCAAATAAAATAATAAATAAAATAACAAATAAAATAATAAACAAAATAATAAATAAATTAATTAATAAGCTATTTTTTATTAAAATAAAAAATATTTTTAATATTTTAATATTTTAAATAATAAAAAGTTTATAACTAATAAAAAATTACTAAAATATTAAAATATTTAATTATATATATAAGTTATTTTATAAATAAAAAATAATAAAAATAAAAAAAAATAAATAAATATTAAAAAATAAGCTTTTTAAATAAAATTAAAAAAAAATAATATAAATAAAATATAAATAAATAAAAAAAAAATAAATAAACAAAAAAATAAACTAATAAATTAATAAATAAGTTAATTAATAAATTAATAAACAAGTTTTAATAATATTAATAGTTATATAATTTAACTATATAGTTTAATTATTTTAATTATTTTATTTAAGTTTTTTTAAGTTTTTAAATTTTTTTTAATTTAATTTTATTAGTTTTAATTATATAACTTAGTTATTTTAATTATTTTAATATAGTTTTTTTAAATTTTTTTAAGTTTTTTAAGTTTTTTAAACTTTTTTTATTTAGTTTTTTTAACTTTAATAATAAAATAAATTAGCTAATAAATTTATTTATAAGTTAATAAATAACTAAAAATTTTTTTTTAATAATATAAATAATTATATAATTAATAATAAATTAATAAATAAATTAATTAATAAAATAATAAATAAACTAATTTATTAATATATAAATTAATTAATAAATTAGTTAATTAATTAGCTAATAAACAAATTTGCTAACAAATTAATAAATAAAACAAAAAAAAATTTTTAGCTATATAAATAGTAAACAAATTAATAAACAATTAATAAGCTTAATATTAAGCTTTTTTTTTAAATAAAAAAAAAACATTTTTTAATTAAGCTATAATAATACTAACAAAAAATTTATAAGTATAAATAACCCTCGTTTTACTTATTTCGTAAACTCATTCGTTAAAAACGAGGGCATAAGATCTAATAATCCTTGTATTATATTATAGTCGGTTGTAAAAGTTATAAAAGCTAATACTGTGTATGGGCTGCTACCTATAGTGACTTATAGTGGGTCACTAACCCGTGGGTCATGTGACAGGCACAGTGGTTTACCTAGTGCGGGAGCTACTGCATGGTTAGCACCCCCACCCCCGCTTCTGCCCTACGGTTGCTAGGTTAACACATCCCCCGCCACTTTAACTCACTCCAATACAACTCAGAACACCATCACTTGATGGCCAACATGCACCAAGATCCCGAGCCTCCATACTACCCAACGTCTACCACAACGCATTGGCCATGGGCGATCGCAGTGCCCTTGTTGCCTCTTGGATCTGCAGTCTGCCTGAAAATGTAGCCCAAGATACTCGCTCGCCTACGACCACAACCAAGAAGAGAAAGTGGCAGCAACAACAACTCACAAGTCCTCTCGCGTCCGTTGCATCTGTGGAAAAGGTCCTCGGCCACCACAGCTACCACCAAAATACAATGCCATCGACCCCCAAGAAGAGACGGCGTACCAGTGCCGCAGACCCCGACAGCACGCCTCGCCCAGGTCTTCCGGCTAGCTCAACTCCTCTGCTTCATACAAGCAACACCAACTCACCAGCATCAGTAACCTCGACGACACCATCGCATGCCTCGTCGCATGCCTCGTCGCCAAAGAAGCAGATATTGAAGCTGATGTTGAAGCTCCGACTCTACGAGCCTTTCCTCGAATTCAACGCCCTCAACCTGAATGCGCTGCCGCCCGCCGCCCGAGAACTTGTCAGCACCATGACAGAGATTGGGAGCAATCAGGATATCTTGCCCCATTGCCTCAAGTCGAGCATCATGGAACGCGTCAACGCCTGTGACCCTATGCCCCGCCTGTGGAGATACGCTTTCAAGTGTGCCGAGGACGATCGGGCTGATGCACTATTGCCTGGGCGCATCCCTAGTTTTCATGACGTCGAAAAGATATGCAGGAAGGCGAACGAATGTCAGCAGTACGACCACGAGAAAGTTAGCTGGAACTACTCCGTCCACGCGCGTCTGTTAGAGCTCGTATTGGAGGACGAACAAGAACGGCTGCGCGACGAGTTCGATGCTATGACCTGGTATCACTTATCGTCCCAAGACGAAGATCTACGCGCCAAGATTCTCAAAATCAGCCGACTCACTCCCACCAGCACTGTCAACCACACCGACTTCTACCCCGTTAGCACGCGTCCTCTAGTGCTAAGCATAGAGACTAAGAAGCCCGGTGTACACTGGGAGGCCGCACAGCTTCAGATTGGCATTTGGCATGCTGCACAATGGGCATTCTTGCGGTGGGCTGTTGCTGGCAAGTTGCGAGGGCAACCTATTAAAAATAAAGAGCAAGCTGAGGACAGCAGCCTGAACATATCTAGTGCGCAGGAAGAAGAGCGTGGAGAAAAGCAGAGAGGCGAACAGGGAGGCGAGCAGCAAGATGAGCAGGGAGATGAGCATGACGACACCGAGACCAAGGTGCTTTCAGTCATATCTAAGCTTGGCTTTATCCCAGGCGTGATTGTACAGGGCCATCGTTGGCATCTTGTTCTTTCTACATGTGAGGACCGAAAGACCAAGCTGTGGGCTGACCGCCAGTTTGGCTCAACACAGACGTGCTTGGAGACGTATTCTGTTGTTGCTGGTATAAGGCGGCTGACAGAATGGGCGAGGGATACCTATATACCCTGGTTTAAAGCATATGTTCTAGATAATGATTAATGATTAATGCTGATACTCTTTATACAGACGTCCTTCTAGCTGAGAAAGCTTTACAAAAACGCTCATAAGTGAAGACACGTTGTTTTAAGTCTGCCCTCGACGATATCGCGCAACCGGCTAAAGGCGCCAAAGTCTACTACGAATGCTGCTTATTAGTTGCTACTCCTCTCAGGTTTTCTCAATCCGCATGGGGTCTAAGTCTTCAAAACTCCCAATATTTCTTCAGCCTATCAATATCCGAGTCAGGAATCAGCTCACTAGGCGCTAAATCCCGAATCGGCATGATTCGGCAGGCTATACCGCTCTCTTCCTTGGGCCGAGTTTGAATCCCTTCGGTAACAAAGCTTCGGGGGGAGATATCGCATTCCGAAGTACGATTATTTGACTTCCTGGAAGAACCGGTTCTTGGGGGCTGAGGCGGTCGCAATTATCTGAACGGGCTAGGCCAATTCCTTCAAATCTATTAGATATAAGAACTCTCTGCCAATGTACCTTTCATATGCACGAGCCCCATTAGCGTTCAGGCCCGGCGCTTAACCACCGCCCTGGAAGGGTGCCGAAGGCGAGGCCATTTCGCAATGAGCTGGAGTCCATGATCTCGAATAAGATGGGCTTTCCTCGGGGTATGAGAAGATATCGTACATTGCGAATAGTTGCCGCCAAATCGCCTGTTGCAGGAAGTATTAGAGCTACAACTACAATGTCATAATCTTCTGCTTCGTATCCTTGATTAAGGGCATCAAGCTTAAGGCAAAGTACCCCGTACTTCATTCTGGGGGCGTATCTTGCAAATTTGACCCGTGCTCCATCAAAGACAAGCTTTTGAGAGGTCAGCATAACCGTACCTACTTAAACGTACATCGTTGATGATATGTTTACCTTCGGCAGTAAATAATGCATTAAGAACATGCTCTGTGAATATAGTCAGTTGTAGATGTTTAGGTGACATTGCAACTAGGTAGACTTGAGGTTCTTTGCGGCATCGCATTTTGTAGAATATTTCTTCATGGTATATTTCGGGGTGGTTGTTATCGAATATTACTTTCAGGGGGTCTGCGGTGGCTTGAAGGATCGGATTCAGGTGGCGACTAACGATGGATGAAGAACTGCCCCTCTCCATTACTGTTTACAAGACTGGTACTAATCTATCCCAATTTTTTCGTGTCTCTTCTCCATGCACTTGAAGTGTGTCGACTTTGCACTTAGGCGTTCAACCTACGAGGCTTTTGTGGCTCATTGCGAGGTTTAAAGTTCCCCCTCCTTTCCAGAGCGAGGCTAGCAAAATGACAGAGCACCATTTCCAAGTTTTTGAAAAAGATCTGGGCTCGCTGATTTATTGTTACCGCCGGGTTGCGTGGATTTTTGAAGTGGTGATCAACGTTAGGCAAGTCTATATTTGGCTTATAGATTCCGCTAAAGCCGAGCTGCCTCGGATTGTTAATAATGGCCCTTTCGTTTGCTACGTGGTTTGGAAATGAGATATCCTCAACTTAAACTATAAGTAGTATATTTCATAAATTATGTATAACAAAAAAAAAAAAAAAAAAAAGATAGTATAAGCGGGGGTATTGACTGACCCCTCCTTGTAAAAGCAAAAGTGAAAGAGAAATAGTTGTGTTGGTGTCTCGCCTTCCCCCCTTCCCCTACCACATCTCTGTCTGCATTCCCAAACTTCCGCTGCCGCTCGCGCCATTCCGATTTACTTGACAGCCACGACCAAGACTCATCTGCCTCTCCTCATAACTTGACACCAATCCTCGGCGCGGCGCGGTCTCGCGGTCTCAATCGCACTACAATTTCCGATGGCTACTAAGCTCAGACTTAACTATGGCGTCGCTCTAGTGACGGGGGTAAGGGGGCCCTGAGGGGATCATCCGCTCTCACTGTCTCTAGTTCTTGCTAACGTCTGTGCAATAGGCGGCTTCAGGCATCGGGAAAGAAGTTGCTCTCGCTTTTGCTGAGTCCGGCGTCGAAGGAGTCGTCCTCGCAGATATCAACGAACAGGGCGCGAAAGAGGCTGCAGAGGAGTGCAAGAAATATGCGAACGCTACCAACTTCCGGGCGATAGCTATCCAGGTTGACGTCACTGAGGAGGCTAGTGTGCAGAATATGGTTGATACTGCCGTCAGAGAGTTTGGGCGAATTGACTACAATGTCAATAGTGCCGGGGTACGTTTATTCTTCCCTGGTTGTCTTATTACGCTGGGAAGCATAACTGACCGGATCGTTTTCAAAGATGGGAAATATGTCCGGTGCAGTTATTTCGAATCTCAAGATTGATACCTTTTCTGAAACTTTCGAGGTCAACGTCAAGGGGACCATGCTATGCAATCGCGCAGTCGCCAAGATCATGGCTTCTCAGGAGCCCTTAAGCTACACGGGTCGTCATGGCACGCGAAGCCTAGGTAGGGGCTCTATTGTCAACCTGGCGTCCGTAAACTCGTATATCGCAGCACCGGGGATGACATCCTACACTGCGTCCAAACATGCCGTCATCGGCTTGACCAAATCTTCTGATATGAGTGATACTTTATTATCTTAAACCATGACAAAGCTAACTAGACTAGCAATTGACTGCCAAAAAGATAATATTCGAGTCAATGCCGTCTGCCCCTCTTGGGTAGATACACCCATGAATCACGCCAGTTTAGAACGGGTACCGCAGCTCGCCCAAATGATAAAAGCTTTTTCGCCTCTTCATAGGGTAGCGAATGTGGAGGAGGTAGCTGATTATATCATATTCCTCTGCAGTCCTTCCGCAAGCTACATCAACGGAACGGGACTGGTGATTGACGCGGGTATGACTGTGAGCGCTCATGGTACTGGATGAAGTAGATAGAACATTAAGTGCCCATTTGGATGCATTTTATTGTTGATCACTTATGAGAACTATTACTAATAATTGCATGGAATATGTGCTGGGGCTGGGCTTGCTATGCCATCATTTCCCTGCTCACAGGTTATCACAATACCCCTTTGCTTAAAGTAGTGATCGAGATGTATGAGTAAGGGTGGTTCCAGTGTTTTATTTTGCATCGTAATATTTCCCTACAATTCCCCGAATTTGTAGCACCTATAAAAATACTTCTGGCTGAGTATATTAATTAAATCTCACCCGGGTACTATCCGCTTCTTACACACCACAACCGCACCCAATATATCAAAAGTGATTAGCATTTTTAAGTGACTAGTTTAGCATTGCGAATCTTATTTCGATATTGGTAAAAGTTCAAGATACTTTTAGAAATACTTTCATGGGTATTAATCACAATATTCAATAGACCAATGTGCTAATAGATTCTTTTTTTGCTAGTACCTTTATAGTACATGTAGTATTATTCGTATTATCTATTAGTTATTCGCGACTTGAGCCTCGGTTAGACCGCGCTTGATCGGGCATTATATATCAGTTTATACGACTCATTAAAAGAGCTTATGGTTATATATATGCAGCATATATATTAGATGAATAACAACTTACCTTAAGCGAGGTTGGTAATATTACCGTAACTCTTGACAATTCGAGGCCTCTTGGCGCTACTGCCGACCGACCGGGGACTCGCGGACCGGCCTTGGCGACGGGGAGTCACGGACGCCATCCTTGAGTAGCGCGCCTAACGTTCGGTTCTATATGAGGGTAGGTGGCAACAGATGAACCCGATCACGCACATACGCATATCCAATCCTATAACCAGTACAATCTGATTATCCGGCAATTCTGAATATGCTGGCTTTTCGATTACTTGTTTGAGCAGCATTACAAATTCCTCCTCCTAGCAATATCAGCTCGGATAGTCCACACAGAGCTATTAATTGCTCGAGAAGCTCTGCCGAAATTGGCTGCTTTTTAGGCGCGCGGAACGAATGGGGGAACATATACGTTGCCCCTTGAACTAGTCGTTGTGCGTGAGGACCTTCGAAAGCTGTTACGTCGAGCATTAGATCGACGTGGACAGACCGCAATCCGGATAGGTATGATAGAAGTGTTGAGCCTTGAATACGGCTCTGTGTTCGACCATATGCGCGGTCGAAAACGTAGCGAGCGAAGACTTCTTCTTGAACTGGACAGCGGGCAGTTTCTCTCTCTTTGCATTAGTCCTCATATTTCAAAATAGAGGATTCGTACCCTCGTCGGGTCATATAGTGGAGGGGCCTCCTGAGGTGGAGGAGAGTCCAGAGCAGCAGCCAAGCGCGCGACGCGACCGCGGCGAGGCATGTTGGTAGGATCCCTCTCGTATGGAGGAGAAGGAGATTGCTTGCGGCAATTGCCTCAACTGGATCACTCGTGTAAGTTGGAATCGGCGAGGTTTGAGATAGATTTTGCTGCGCAAACGGTGCGATTGTGCCTCGAAAAGTGTGATGTAGGGTTGAAGTTGTGTGGTGGGGCCCTGTAGCCCTCTAGAATTACCTATTTGTATACTGATCGCGGGGAGAGAGACTATGGTCGCGAAGTTTCTAACAACAGCAACAGCAGCAACAACAACAATCACTACCACTACAATGGCCGCCCCTGTTCCCCGTCGGCAATGCGCTCCAACGCGCCGTCCTAAACTTGCCTGGCCAAAATGTCTCTAGTCGCCAGGGACAAGTCGCCAATACACAGGTTTAGACGAGCTACCAGAGCTATATTAACACCCTCTTGATTCAATCAACCGGGGCCCCCGTCAAGCCCCCTCGTATAGATAGAATGTCAATAGACTTGTCGTACGACCACTAACTGGACGACAAAGCCTTTTCTTACTTGCGTACGCCTACTAGGCTATTATGCTCCACTTCTCCCCCCGGCGCCCCCCATCCTCAAAAAGGAGACGAGAATGCCGAGTCGTCGGTCCGGTCTACGGCCAGGGGCTCGGTCGGCATTCTAATTATCTTGGTCTAGCCCTGGTGGTATGAAGGATCGGAATGGCCAAGAATAACGCGGCGGTTATCACTATCTTGAAGTGCCTGAGGCCTGGCTCCATTGCCTTATATTGCTGGGCTATCCGACAGCGGGAGCGGGACTCGGGGGGGCGCACGGGTATTACATAGCCAAGGTTTGTACGGTTAGATGATGAACCAGGCGATAGCCAGGGTCAGTTCGGCCACGTCACTAGGAGGTACGATTTTATATCTTTAGGGTGATTAAGTATAGGAGTTGCTCTAACATGGAGTGCGTGGTTCCCCGCTCTAGGGCCTTAACCGTCTTATGCGAAGTGGAACACTTGTTTTTTTAAGATATGTACCTTGCCGCATACAACTACGTCGAATCGCTTGATATATTGCTTGTGGTGGTAGGTCACTGTACCCCGCCGCCCTTGTTGCGGGCTATCGGTTCGCAAAAAGTGAACAGCATTCTAAAAAGGCTGGAGAATCAAGCAACGAGAGCCTAGAGGTTAGGGCCCCTCGCGGATGTAAGCACTTAACATGTTGAACGCCGAAATAATTCAAAGGAAAGAGGCACTCTGGATAGTGAGACCATCCTAAACGCTCTTGTGAAGAATACAAGTGTCGACGATCTAGACCCCATTGCGAACTCTATTCTACATCGGCCACTGGTAACTGGTATCCACATCATAGTCTTCAAAGGTATGCTAATTATCAGTCCTGCCTGGCTCCTGGCCATCTTTATCACTCGACCGTGAGTTCGTGTTTTAAAAGATATTGGACTTGAAAACTTGTCTAACTTTAGTCTCTAAGAGAAGACCGACACATGTGCGGCGAGTTTAGACTGCCTTTTCTGTCTTTAGCTTCTAGAGTCTTGCGTTTACAGTTATTCAGAATCTATCGGCGATAGGATACAACACGGGGAATACGTAATACCTCCGACTAGGTATATCACGGCACTACAACACTATTCACTTGTGTTGGTAAATGTAGATCTATGTCCCTCAGTGAGTCGTACTCGCAACAAACACGTATATCACTTTGTGCGCACGTTCCTATAACCGGTACTTCTCAGCAATGGCACTTTGCATATACTCTTCAACAACATCTTTCTAACTTTTTACTACTACTACCCTTGTTTCATTTGTATCTTACGTCCACCCGTGTGACCGTAAGACGAAAACTGTTCAAGGCTATTCCGACGCGCCCTCTATGAATTCCCGGGCCTTCGCAACAGCAGACCCTGCCTCTTTTTCCGCACCAAGAAGTTTAGAAAGCAGAAAATAGTCATGGGGCATGTTTTCTCCAGCATGAAAACTGACTCGGTTCCCGTCCACATTGGACATCTGCTCAGCGAATTCACGAATAGAATCAAAGAAGCCTTCATTTGCGCCGGCATCGAGAAACAAAGGCGTCTTGGTGGCGAAGGGGTGGTTGAGCGGGGATATGAAGGCTTCCACGTCCTGCGAAATTCGGCCCTTGGGCCGGTAACTGTCTACCCCCCATGCAAGGAGAGGGCCCCAGAGTACATCGATTTTGCCCAGTGGCGACTGTTCATACCTCTTCACTCCGCTAACGGTTACATCAATCCAAGGTGATAAAGTCACCGCTCCGCCTGTATCAATGGGAGGTTAGTTAGCCATTAGCGTAATGAGGCTTTAGGTCTGATGGGATCGTACCTGGACGGGGGAGCTGACTCTCCGCTGTTTCTATATACCGAAGCAAAGCAAATACTAAGTTGCCACCCGCTGAGTCGCCTACAAGTGTGATATTCTCGGCGGGAACGCCCAATTCAAGTACATAGTGATAAGTAGTCAAGAGATCCTGCACTGCCGCAGGGAAGTGCTTCTCAGAGTTAGCTAGTCGATACTGAACATACACGACATAGCTAGACCCGTAGTATTCGCTCAAGAGGCGCTCGGCGCTTGAGCCCGTCGCTTCAGGGTCCCATCCCAACACCATCGCTCCTCCTGGCGCGTGAATACATACTTTCCGGGTCTTCAGCCCGGAGTCCCCTCGGCGCGGCAGCGCAAGATGCCACTAATGCCTGGTGTCAGTAAAGCAAGAAGTTGATAACGAAACTACGATCTACCCACAACGACTCCCACCGGGATAGGCTTGATTGTCGATGAGGCCAATGCGCCTTTGAATAGTTCGTCTGGAGGCGGTTTAACTAAGACAAAGCGCTCTTTAGAGGACTTGGGCTTCAATTGGGGCGGTTGCTGAAAGCCGACTGCCGTCAGATATTCAAAGAAAATGCGGAGGGCCTTAACCCCCAAGCTCAACCTGAAGTTCCAGGTTGGGAAGGGACGCAAGGACGGTACCGCGTAGCCGAATGAACAGATGGTAAGATACAGAAGAGATTTTAACACGAATATAACTGTAAAAATAGCCTTGAAAGGCCGAACAGACCACAATGGCGCCATGATTTATGTCAAACTATGTTGAAAGTTCAATTCAAGGAGTAGAGAAGGCAAGCTGAGGAGAACAGAGTGAGGTGGTGGATGTATCGTGGTGGGCTGGGTGGAGGTGTGTGACTGGTCAATTATGTGGTCTATTTATAGTATGCAAGGCACCTAATGGCTATCTGGTGCTGCCATTCGGGACCTACTGGGCCAAAGCCGTTGCTGATTTCAAGAAGCGAACTCTAGTTAACCCTGCATAAGATAACAGAGCGCAGAATTGTCCCCTTATTGTTTTTCTGTCGGGCGCCTTGTATGATTAATTGAATCTGTAGTCGGCCGAGATGTGCAATGTAATGTAGCTTTATAATACCTATCTATGTAGGTGGCTGCACTCGACCTGCTTGCGCTATATAACTCTATTATAATATAGTCCCGCCAGGAAATCAGCGATTACACTCAACCTGCTTATACTATGCAGCTCCATGATGTAGCTCCACTGATTTAGCAGCTATTTTACCTCCTATTTAGCATCCTAGCCATAAATTTTAATCGTTAGCTATCGAGCAAAGGCCTACGCTGCAGGTCGAAGTCTTATCTAAATCTTTCATTCCTTTAGCTCCGCCCTCGCCATATGACGAGATTTTATGTCATATCAAAATCGGAGGCAGAGTAATATCGGCGGCAGCGGTCCTTAGGAGAGCGAACTCTCCTTTGTACGCTCGTTCCCTTGCGGTTGATCGGCGAGAACTCTGTTGTCTACTCCTTCAGCTATTGCGCCAGCTTGTGAAGATATCCTCTCATAAACCCGCATAATGAGTCCTGCGATTTAACCGAGTTTGTCCTTTTCTCGACCTCTTTCGCTTTGAGACGAATCTCATTGATTTTTTCCTAGATATTAGCATCAGTTTTAAGTAAAACTTCCTAGTGTCAACCTATAAATAGCTTATGCTTGTTAGGTTTGACCTTCGAGTAGTAATGGCACATCCAGATTCGCCGTAGACACATTAGTCAAATAGCTAAGGTAGGATAAATTTCGTCCTAGTCCATACTCTTGATTCTCCAATGTCAACTATTGTCTCTGTGTTGAGATATTGACGAATTTCTTGCTTCAAAGTATCGACATCTACGCACCCAACCAGTATCCAATACGTCCTCATGTTGCAGTACCCTGGTAATTAACTCATTCTCGCATTATTTCCCCCACACACCTTCTAGGTCCTCCTGTTATCGTACACAAACTTCCATTTCATCTAATCTCATTTTCATGCGATAGAAAGGACTTGAACGTTTGGATAATCTAACGGTAATGTTAATTGGTTCAACGAGGCCAATCAGCTGATTAACTGGATCTTGCAGGTTGTCGAGAAGTCAGTGGGCGGATAATTGCTAACAAATCCTCTATTGTCCTCCTATTACAGAACTTGCATATCTTACACTTATAGAATTGGTAACCTATTATCGATCGAGTAGTTTAGCGGAGGGGGCTAGTTACAAATGTCTACCGATCTTGTTGACGGTTTTCCTAGCCTCTTTTAGCAGATATTTGATCGTTTGGGACCCACCGACCTACTCTATACTCTAACGCGACTGTTGCTAAAGCTCTGTTGTCGGGATCGATATCTAGACTCCAAGCGTCGACTTCGTAAAGTATATTGGAAAGGTAAACTCTGTTGTTCCTGAACAGAACTCAGGGGGCGGCGGCTCGTCAAGTGTTTGAACTCCTCCACGTGTCCATCAAACAAGTCTTAGATAACATACTCGCCCCTAATTGACTGTTTCCCGACAAAGTTTGTGGGGATGTGTCACCGTCGCTGTCTTCGAGAGGGTTTAAATGCTCCATCTTATTTCTGCAGGTGATTCTGAGAAGGAAATTAGTGATGCTGCGATATATAGTTAGGAAGGCGAGGTAATTTGGTTAATCAAGGATGGTAAAGTTACAGGATGTTGACGCTCTGCTGCGTCTCTCCTCTAAATTAGGACCTTAACCTGGTGATAATGAAACGACTCAGGGTGTCATTCTGAGCGTACTCTAGAGGCCTGGCCTGCGCCATTCTTTTAGCCATCTAGAGATTTAACATATGAAAGAAGTCAGGAAAAACAGAAGAAAAAGGAGTGTATATTATCCGTAGGTGGTAGATCTCTAGCTGAAATCAAGGCTAGGGGCTAGGCTATTTATACAGGAAATCAACGAATTTTCAGCTAGATCCCCCTTATGTAATCAACCTGACCCCTGGTCAGATCACCCGCCCTGTCTCAATAACGTACTCGCTCAGAAGACAATCTCATTACTCCTTTGAAATTATCGCATTTCTTTCTTCCTAGAAGATAACTAGTGTTCTGAAATTTAGAATAATAGAAGTGTTCACTATTTAAGAGCTATCAGCATTGTTAAAGCATAGAGCGCTCTATTCTTACGCAAAGGAACTAAAAACAAGAAATAAACAAAAAAAGTGAAATAAAACAGGGCCTGGATAGTAGTATTTTCTTAGCAACTAACTAACTAAGAGTAAAAGAGACTTATGGAGCTAGGAGAATAGCTATTTATAATACACTACAGGTAGGTAGGTCCCAGAGTAGGTCCCAGCCATGTGGAGGAAGTATTTCGAAAAACCGTTGGACACTACCCAGCACTTTCGAAGAGACATCTATTAGTCGAAGAACGCTCCTCGATATAGTGCGGGGATATTGCTCCGAAAACGCGGCAGCCCTCCCTGCTGCGGTTTATATCCCGCCCTTCCCAGACCCCGTGTGAGGGCCCGACGCACCTCCTCTGATGGTAGAAGTGCGAGTATTCAAGCGTCCCGTTCCCAACAGGTGGTGGTTGTCTAGCCGCCGCGCACCACGTAACGTGGTACGCGACGGCCTGGAATAGGGGCAGGCCCATCTCCTGGGATGGTTATTGAAAGCGTTGGGCGCCCCCGAGAAGCAACAGAGCCGAGCGCGGCGAGGGGGCGGGGCCGGGCGCCAGGGGAGAGGAGGAGGGGGGAGATCTTAGCGGCGGCGGCGGCGATCATCTCGGGACCCGACTTGCGTTGGCGCCCCTCCGGCGCGGGGTCTAGTGCGTGTAGGCGCGCCGGCCACGTCCTAGAAGGAGCGGAAGTTCTCGCCCTGTTGCGCAGCACCTGTTAGTACGCAGAAGCACCGGCTAGCCCGACATTCTTATACGTACGATTGGCGGGCGACGGCGCACCGGCAACTCTTCTTCGTTGTTGTCATCATCACTATTATCATCGAGGTCCCGGTACCCCCAAATCAGTATTAGGTTCCTCAGAACACCGACACGTGCAGTAGCATGGCTACTACCCCGTTAGCAACCGACCCCCAAAATCGCTGTATCTTAGACATTTACATCTCGGCTCTCCGAGCGGCTTCTTCCGCACAATCGGCCAGCTCGTTCGCTGAATCTTCGTCGAAAGATCCATCTTGGATCTGATCTACGATCCATAAGATTGTTTAAGTTCACCTTGATTTTCAACTCAGCTGTCTAATAATTAAACGTTAGCTTATAACAAGTAAAAGAAAAAAATAGTTAATTCAATAACTTACCCGTTTTTCGTTGATTCCTTCCTGCACTATTATAAGCCGAAGTACTGCGTAAAAATATCTTTCAATGATACATACTGCCATTTTTGCTTTGAAGTCTCTGCTACAATGACGGACAACGCTGGTTATTGATCTTGCAATGTGATTTAAATTGCTAATTGCAATGGGGAATGAATGCCATGTTGGCGAGGTGCGGCGGCATAGGTGCTGTGATCAGTCTGATGGTGGTTCTAGGTGAAGTTGGGAGAGATGTTCAAAAAAACCTTTACAAGCGCTATCGAAGTAGCCCAGTAGGCGTACGTAAGTAAGAAAAGGCCTTGCCGTCCCGTCGATGGTGATACGACAAGTCTGTTGAGATGCTATACAAGGGGGTTGACGGGGTTCCTCTTGATTGAATCAAGAGGCGTTAATGCAGCTTTGGCGGTTCACTGATATTGCGGCCAGCATACAAATAGCTCTGTGTGGACTATCCGAGCTGATATTGCTAGCAGGAGGAACTTGTGGCGCTGCTCAAACAAGCAGTCGAGAAGCCAGTATATTCGGAATTGCCTGATAATCAAATTGTACTGGTTATTGAAACGGCTCAGGTGACTGGGAGAGAGCGAAGACTGCGCTGATAGCGCAATTCGGCTTCAGTGATCCTAAGCTTCAGTACTCCGTTCAAGCGCTCTTGAGGGAGTGTGAGACTGATCGTCATATTTTAACCCATGCAATCTATCGTAGGACATTGAATGAAAGGCTAGAATTCGGCGCAGGATATCTCCGGGGGTTCCCCTCAATAGTCCTACAGTAAACGCTTTCTCGTTTATATCTGCCTTGGTGACTTCCTGTAGATGACGTGTATGTTTAGTAAATTCAGAAAACACACCGCCAAATGTGGAATCATGCGTGAAGTGTGTATTATGCAGGAGGAGGTGCATACCTGCCGTCATTTCGGACGAGGTGAGCCGGGATTTGGCCTGGTATCTGAGGATAATGTTGATTAGGAGACCGTATCATTATAGGATTGGATATGCGTGATTCTGGCAAAACAGACAGGGCCCGAGTTAACCGCCTCCATCGGTTCCAAGGCATCGCATATGGCATCAAGCCTGCCCAGCGGTGGGCCATGACTCGTATATTATTCACGTAGGTATTATTGTCGCCTTGCCAGAACCAACGCCGGCAGAGCCTCGCTCAGGTCGCAGGGAAGATGTAATATTGTATAGCTCCCTAAGCCTTCTTTGTTGGTTCATTGCGGCGGCAAATAAGCGACCGAGTACTAGTGGCTTATTGGCATTCCGGTTCCGAATGTTGGACTCAAAAGTTGAACCAATAGTATTAAAGCTCCGCTTGGTTGCTTTTCTATCGAGAGCTTCGGGAGCGTTCGACTTGGGGACAACTGCCATACCGTAGGAGATGTTGACATTGTATGATCTTAGGACACCGTCCATTGCTTCTAGATTTTCGCGGTCGAAAGAATGAGGGGTTACTAAGTAGGATAACAGTTGTGTTCTGCAACCCGGAAATACCGTTAGCGTAAGTTCTGGTCGTTATATCGACTCCAAAGCGCTAGTGAGCACAACGCATTGATTGTCTTGGGTGGCCTTGAGCACAGCCCAATCTGCTTGCTCACAGGGAGCTCACGGAATTTGGCCAGGGCCTGAAGATGTCTCTTCGAAAGTGCTGGGTAGGGTTGAAAGATTTTTCGAAATACTTCCTTCATACAACTGGGACCTACTCTGGGATCCTTATATGCGTTGCCGTTCTTGCGTTGATAGTCCATACGGACTTCCTCGGATTCGCTAGGTCCGTCTTCCGTATCACTCGGAATATCGACGATTTCCGGGTTGGCGGTTGGTGTGGGCGTAGGGTCGCCCCTATCGGATTTCGGTGCGTGATCTTCTGTTGTATTGTTGACTAACGCTTCTCAATCGCGAGCCACAAGCTGGTGCCTGGGTGCCATAATCCAACAGCCCCCACTCCCTCTAGACATGACGTAAAGGTATCAAGATCCGGCTGAATATCTGCAGGAGGCCCTGTAGCCGGCGCCGTGATGTAGAGGGCAATGCACTGACGGTAGCGCGAGTCCAAAGGGGCCGAGCCCGCCTGATAGTATTCGGCCAGAAGGCTTTGCCATTTCTCGACAATATCAACTTTGCAAAGGCTTGCCTCCCAGGCATTATTCGCGACTTGAGCCTTGGTTACACCGCGCTTAATCAGGCATTATGTGTTAGTTTATACGACCTTATTAGGAGGGTTTAAGGTTATATATATACTTGGTGAATACCAACTTACCTTAAGCGAGGCTAGTAATACTACCCCCTTTTTTTGGATATGGCGCGAAGGTATCCGGATCCGGCTGAATATTGGCAGGGGGGCCCTGTGACTGGAACCATGATGTAGAGGGCAATGTATTAATAGTAGCGCACACTCAAAGGGGCCGAGTCTGCCTAATAGTATTCGGCCAAGAGGCTTTGCCATTGGCAGGGTCTGAAGGGCCGGCAAAGATGCGGACGTCCTCACTGCCTGCTCGATCGCGAACCCAACCTTGGATGCGGGCGTACATACAACAGCAGACCAGTAGGTTTGGGCATGATCCGCCATGCCAATTGGAAAAGGCTTTAGCTGCAGTCTGTGGCATTGAGAGTCTCGGATTGTGAAGTATCAGAGTGTCCGACTGTCAGAAGAAATGGGCTAGGAGTGGATGGGTAGGCTGCGATTGGGTAGAAGGTTGTAGGTTAGGGCTTAAAAGAAAAATGGTAATATCATCACCTAACATCGGTTCAATCAAGGTGAGGGAGAATTGATCAAAGAGAAATAGACGAATTAGGGACGAGTAGTTGTTTTTGATTGTTTACATTAATCTAACTACCCCATACCTTCCGGTCTAGCACCTTCCCAATACTTTGAAAGTTAGATGTGGCTCGTTTAGTTGACCCCCGATTTTGTAGTTTTGCGAGTTCGGTAGGCGCGAGAACTTGCTCCTAGAAGCAGCAGAGGAAGTCTAGCCCAAGGTCGACTATTACAGTCATAAATTGATCAGGCGCAACAGGGGATGTAAGTAAAGGTGCATGGTTGTTCGAATAAAAGTCTTTAACGTATTGTTCAATTAGTTGTCTGCTCTGTTCTACCGTAGTAGAGTTCTGTATGAAGAGAAGTCTGCTAGTTGATGCGCCTAGCTGCAGCGACCATGATCATAAATAGCGCCCTAAAACGCCTCTCCGTTATACCCACTACTAAGTATACATATCCTCCAGTGAAAGCCAACATCCAATTAGAACGTCTAGCTTTTCATTGATCCTCTAACCAAACCTACCAAGAGGCAAGCGGTTATATCCTAACCCACGTAGCAGATTTCTCGAGGTATTTAGCCGTGTCGTATTCCTTCTGCTCTTCAGCAGGTAATTCGTCGCGGCGCAAGAACCACGTCACGGTGGCATGTAGCTGCAGCCCGTAATTGATGCTCCGGAGGCCACACCACCAGCCCTCAGGGACCAGCAAGCCATCCCCCGGGATCAGCGTCGCCCGTAAAATATCGCCGGACGCGCACAGCTCGTCCTCGAACTCGCGGGACCACGTGTAGCGAGAGAGGTAGAAGTTCCTCGGGATGAGCGGGCGGTACCGCGTAGTCTGCTGCCAGGTCTGCGGCACGCGCCTGTGGAACTCGAGCGGCTGGCCGCCGGCCGCGTTCACGCGCGGCGGGATCAGGGTCACGGCGCTGTACCCCGCCAGCTGCCCGACCACGACGGTGCCGTTGTAGCGCCGCATGCTGCTGCGCAGGGGCCGCACTCCGACGCGGATGTTGCAGGATCTGGTCTCGTAGGTCGACTGCCCGATGTTTCGGACGATCTGCGGGAACGGGAACTGCTCTGTTATCTTCTCTGTTAGAGTTACGAGGCCCTGGATCCTGCTGATACACTCGGGGTGTATTTTTTCTGGGTCTTGGTGATGTGCTATATTATCCTTTGGTGAGGGCGTAGTCTCGGCGAGAAGTGCCCCGTTGTCACGGTTATATTGATGCACGGCTCGGAAGAAGACCAAGGGTGCCTTAAATGGTATAAACGGCTGTGGCTCAATGTGATATGTGCTTTGCACTTCGGCGACAATCTTATCGAGATTGTCGTCCTTGAACTGCGAGTCC
Source organism: Nemania sp. FL0031 (assembly GCA_022432375.1). NCBI lineage: Eukaryota > Fungi > Ascomycota > Sordariomycetes > Xylariales > Xylariaceae > Nemania > Nemania sp. FL0031. Next base: position 29,536 of record JAJKKK010000043.1, read on the forward strand.
TGTAGCCAGTCACGAAACTGTAGAAGGGGCGGAGAGTCGCCTTCCAGCACAGTCTGTGAGATTTTGCACTCGGCTTCGTAGTCGTCAAAAACGGCCTTTAAATTAGCAGAGTCCGGATCGGCTCCCAGACCCCAGGCTCCTAGGGTGCGACCCGTTGCGGCGCTTGCTAATATGGCTTTGAAGATGTCGAAGGCGGAGCGCGAGTCCTCCCCCTGGGATTTCTTGGGGGCCTTGAAGGCGCCATCGCGGTCGGTGGCGTGGTCGAACCACGTCTGCTCATCTAGGAAGCCGGGGAGGTTCCTGACAACGATGGGATACCCACGGGCGAGTTTGCTCGTATATGTCTTCACAAGCTTATACGGCGTGGCCCTGTGGGCGTTGAAGGGGCATAGGCGGGGAACGCGCCGTCCGGGGATGCTGCGATCGGTCTTTGAACCTTCAAATGAACCTTCGGATGATTGCCGCTGCCTCGAAGGTTGCGGCGATGGCACGGGCAGTTCTTGTCCGGCCAGTTGTGTTGGCGTCCCCGCCGTCGTCACCCTGGTGGTGGTCGCAGTCCCAATGCTACGGCGATAATTATAGATACACCGCGTAGTTCTAAGACCGATGCGACGGTCTACATTACAAGGCGGGATGGCCTTACTAGAAAGGGGTATGCGCATCGCTCGCGGTGCTCACCCAGCGCCGACCGCGTCTTATCGCTTTTGAAGCTGGGAACAAGAATGATCCCCTGTTGCTTGATAGATGGTGCAGCCGTCTTATCAAAAATGGACCCCTTAGATACCCTCACGCATAAACTTCCATGTGATTAAACTAAGCCACAAACCAAGCCACAGCTAAGTCACAATCAAGAACTATCGCGGGCGGCAAACTAAATTTAAGTTTCGACGGTAATACTTCATTCATGTTGAAATTTTATTACAAGTTTCGTTGTGGTGTTAGTTGTATGTATTATCTCTACTACCGGGCAAGGCCGACGCCAACATCGCATTCGATGAATTGTGTGTCATCTACATAAAGTACTTAAGTATATTAATGGCAATTAGTACAAGTTATAACTATTAATTTAGTTGTTCGAAACACCAAAGTATTAACTTACTATAGGTAGGTTTATATAGTAGCCGGATCTGGACTTTCTTTCGTGAAAAGGAATTATTACTGGGAAAGACTAAAGCAGCTTATCACGCTGCCACTCACTAATGGGAACCTAGAAGCGGTGGGTATTGCACATATTTCTATTTATTTGCCCCAGAAAGGGGCTATCTGAACACCACAAGCTCCAAGCGTCTCAAAATTGTATAGAAGCTTCAAGACTTGTCTGTATTAGAATAGAATTCGCAATAGCGTCTTTCTTGCGAACATATTTGCTCTTAGCATTTAATCCTAACATCTATTTATGTTGCAAACAGACTATTATATTCCACTCAAACATTGCCCCATGATAATTCAACCTCCTCGATAAAAAGTCAGAAATGTCAATATCTTCAAATCCAACTCTTCACCACCACCTCCTCCTCCTCCGTCCCCGTTTTCTGTCTTTCCCTCGACCTAGATCTCGACCTCGAACGCTTGCTCTTGCTATTAAACGGGAAATACTGCGGCGGCCTATCATGTCCCTTGACCTTTATACCTTGTTTGCACGCACCTTTACATTTCTCGTCGGTGCAAGGAACCCCACCGCCCTCGGCGAAAGCGCTCCGGCTTAACGGTGGCTTTGACCCGCTCCCGATTCGCGGTGTTGAGGCCCGTTCTGGGCTGTCTGGGATACTACGACTGAATGTGTGCGAGTTTGAGCGTGGCCTGGTCGATTTGCTCTTGGGAGATTTTGGCTTATTGTTGGTTGGCTTTTTACTTTGATGCTTCACCTCATCTTCGCTCTCAAGCCGTGACCGCTCTTCCGCCTGGAGATGCCCGCTTGCTCGAGCTGGAGATGAATGGGGATGTGCATCATTGCTGTTGTAAACATCAGAAATACGACTAGATGCCTGAGGAGGCGTGGTGTGGCGTTTAGTCCGTGCTGGTAACGAATCTTTGTCTTGTTGAACGGCCGGCACTACTCTTTCACGTTCTTTGGTCGTACGTTCGTCCATGCTCCTTCTCGGAAACCTGGCTTTCATGATACCTTCCAGTTTATCGGGATCGAAAGTTTCGGGCATGAGGTCAGTGACATTCCATTTATTCCGCAGATACTCTTCATATAACTCCATATCCCGATCGATTTTCGGCGGTTGCCTACTCATTACATCTCGTGCTTGCTTCCGTAGGATAGCTTCTCTCACGGGCAGGTATTTGTTTGGATTGGGATCGTCATCTAGCTTCCTGTGTTGTGGCATCGTAACTACTGCACGGAGCAATATAGTGCGATATTGAGGGAGGCCTCAACACGAGCCGGTTGTGATGAGAAGATATAGCGAATGAACGAGCAGGCGTTGTTGATGCATCATAGCGAAAGTTGCTAGTTTCAGCGATAGTACTCGAGTAGCAGTGCAATTGTATATGATTGGGCACTCAAACAGCTTTCTTTGTTAGGAAAGAAACAATGCCGCTAGATAGGAAAAATGGTGGTGATTCTAAACGATAAAAATAAGCGATACAATCAGAGCTGATTCCTTTGTCTCTGTCGCAAGCCTCAGTCTCACAGTCTGCCCTCAAGACTGAAAGTCGGGGATTGCTGATGATGTAAGGGAGCCGACTGGATGAGCGTAAATGAGCGTCTTGAAGATTGATGCGCTTGCGACTTTAGGTTTGTCTCTGGCACTTTTTTTAAACAACGGTCTTATCATAGCAGCCACTTTCACACTAGACTAACCTGCGAACATGAACTTCATCAACATGTTAGCTTTATGCCGCTCGCTTCGTGCAATGAGGCGCTATGACTATTAGCATGAAACGCGATAGCGTATGGGAGATAGTTAGTTATGAGTTGATTAACTATGTGACATAATAGAGCTGCTTCGATAAGCATCATATTCAAAAATCCCGCCTCCCTGCCTCCAAGGGGTATAAATCCAATGACCTCCAATTACCTCTCTCTCTCTTCCAGCAAACCCTCCTCTATCGCGAGTGATTTCTTCATTTTCTATCACTCAAGCGCTGTAACTGTCTTCATGACTAGCCTCTAGAAATGAAACTTTGGCCCCGTTGTATGGCAGGGTTCTCCCCCCATCCCGCCTGTTGCGGGTAGATAGATGTGTGGTAGGTAGGTACTCAGTGAGTATGTATAGGTACACGTTTAAAAACTCCGGTACACAGCGCAAGGGTATAATGCTATGTACTCGCCTGATTTTATCAGGCGTTGATGTAAATTGAATTAGACAGGTGAAGTGAACGGGGAAGAAAGGAATAGCGCCGTGGCTTCGTAGCACATGTGACGAACATGCGTTGTCGCATCGTTCCGTGGTGGATGATACGTTGCACCGTAAATATACAGAAGCTGATCTCCCGCTTGGTGCTAGTCGGGAAGCTTCATTTCATCGCATTTATTTTCTCGCGGCGTGAGATTTAGTAGTTGTATCGGTAGCAGACCGTGCCGTTGAGCGTGTTCATGACCTGCCCGACGGTGAGATCCGGGCGGATCCCGTTGCTGCTCAGCTTGGTGTCTAGCGTGATGGGCGTGCAGGGGTCCGCTTTATCGGCGCATCCGCTGATGGTCGTGCGACGGGATGGGTTGGCGTTTTGCCAGATGCGGAACGTGTGGTCGACGAAGAGGTGGTGCATGAAGAAGACTGGGTCGCCGACGGACGCGGACACCTCTGCCATAACGGCGCCTATGCCGTTGTGGCCGTAGCCGTGGGGGCTGCGGGGATAGTGTTAGCACAATACAACCAGGCTGACTAAAAAGGAGGGAAGGCAGTGAGATTGAGGGTTGAGAGGTAGAGGACGTACCCGAGCTCGAAGCAGTTGGCAAAGTCGCCGTATGTCTTCATCGACAAGCAGCTGTTGGTGAAGTCCTTGTTGCACTGGGCAGTCTGCGATTCATCGACTGCTCGAGAGAGGCAGTGGGCAGTGTTAGCATCACCGGGGCCGACGTGTAGTGTCGTGCCGGCGAATTCCTAGGCAAGAGTCAGCGATTGGGGAAACCCATGAAAAGAGGCACGATATAAGGGCAACACATACACCCGACTCAATGCAAGTTCCCTGGCCGCTCGAAGTCATCGCGGGAAGATGGCCAAACCACTGGTCACTGAAAACATCAGAAGCAGCAAACGCGCCCGCATGCTTCGTCTCGTCCCACCAAGGCATAGCGCGATCGAAACCGCACTCATCGCGGAGCATCTGCTCGAACACCCAGACGAAGTAGCGGTGCCACACCAGGAACGCCGCCGTCTGGTGGATGTTGACCGTCATGCCGCGGTGCACGGAGATGAGGTCCTCGTACCGGTTGCGCGAGCCCTCGAACTGGCTTCCGCCCGACGGCTTGTCCTGCAGGCACTTGATGGCCTTGACGAAGGCCGTGCGGTCGCTCTTGCTGTAGTCGTCCCACTCAAAGCGGACGTGGGAATTGCTGGGGTTGCAGGTCGCCGCCGCATCGCTGTTATCCGTGTCCTTGATGATATCCGGGATGAGTTCCGGCTCCGGGGTGGGCTTCTTGCCCGTGAGTCCGAAGAAGTCGTTTAGATCCGGCAGCGGGTCTATGGCCTTGCTTAAGCCCTCGACGCGACCCTTGATCGGGCGCTTCGCGGCCTTTACCGCATCCTTGCCCTGGTCCTTGGTGAGGCTCTCTAGGTAGTCCTCGATTTTCTCCTCTAGGTTCTCAAAGTGAAGCTCGAGCTTATCCCCAATGTCCTCCAGAAAGGCCTGCGGGCGGTCCAACCACTTCCCCGACTCATCCATCGGCCCATCATTGAACATGCCTATGTCGAAGAACCCCCGGACGGCGTCGTCGGCCTTATCGAAGAACTCCTGAGGATCAGCAGTTGGGAAACTCTTGAAGCTAGATATGTCGACATGCTGGACACGCCTCTCTACTGGTGATGGTGAATTCGGGACTGCCAGCGCAGATACCGTCACGGCGCCGCAGAGGGCTTGTGATGCAAGTGAGTACCGCATAGTAGCCTTGGCGAATGAGACGGCGGGAGGCAGCCTTTCAGGTGTATTAAGAAAAGGCTGTTGGGGTATTAATTAAGATTACGGTGTTAATGAGAGAGAGAGGCTCTTTGTAAATATAAAAGAGTTACACAGGCGGGCGCAATATAGGTAGACATGGTGACTCGGAAAAAGGAGTCGGGAGGTCGTTTGAGACCTCCTTTAATATCCTAATGGGTAGCCGTTCGTCGATCGTCATTTTCAACTTTTAGCAGTGCACTGCACGATGTTGGAGAAACAAGCCCGGTTTAGATTCTTCTGAGTCGGTGTTGCGGAGCGGATCTGCTGGTTGGTCTGGGCGGATCGGCACATTCCCATCCTAAAGCAAGCCCGCAGCGCCCAGTGGAGAACCAGGATCTCGTTGGCTTGCCTGGCATGGACGCCACAGGACAGTGCAAGTGACCTCCCGCTAAGGGTTTAGGGCCATTGGTTTCATCCCTCTCATGGGTCACGGCAGCTCGTCGACTCCTGGATGATGGCTATACCAATCACATCCCGCAGGAGTACGGAGTAATATGGCTGGCATCGTGAAGTAACCTACCTATTAAGGGCCCTGACCCTTGAACGTCCCGAGCGGTCGAAATCTCTGAAATAGGGAGGCTGCAATAAGTCGATGACGAGCTGATACACAATTAGACTCGCCGAGGCCGAATGTCACGGGTGGGAGTTCCATGTCAGGTACAATACATCAAGTGATCTGGAGCTTAATATTATGTCTCTATATAAGACTAAAGCTTGAAAAAGAGAAGATTTCCCTGTGATCCAGATTTGGAGAAGAGGTGGAAAACATGCGCAGACTTGCATTGAACTGCAGCATTGGCATTCTAATTCCTTGATTCTGTCAACCTGCTGTGAATTGGTAGTAGTTTGAAGCTCTAGAATGTACTATCCGAGGGTCATTTCACATGAGGTCATATGAATTAGCCGTTGTTCAAATGATACTACAGGACGAGGCAATAATTGATGCATACTGACAGCGGTTCCGAGCTACCGATGTTGTGGAAGGGATTCTGCATCAAACATGCAGACCTGCTGCGGGGTCGACCCTCCGTGATGACAGCGAGGCCAGGCACGATATCACAATATGACGTTTAATTAACCCCTGCTTCATATTTGCACGTTGCCATAGCTGCCTAGTGAAAATAAGGTTGCAAGAGGCGAGCAAATCAATTGCCACGTCCCTTGTTCAACGCTACTATTACAATTAGCCGTATGTTGAGAAACAAATCTAGATTGGATACCTGATAAACTGCCGCAGCCTAGGTCTGACCTGGGAATGACAGCCTGCTGCACCGCGAGCCCTTCATTGACGAGGAGCCTCTACATCACTACACGTCTTCGCCAAGTGTACTCTGTGTGATTCCATTCACTTTGGCCTGCAGATACGAGATGCGCTTCCAATAGAGTATGACGTTTCATGGCATATATGTTGCACCCGGTGGACAGATTATTATCGCCATTCGATTCTCGTGGGTCGATTAGACGACCTCGAGCTGAGGTCCCCTCAGTTCTGCCATTTTCGGCATCTAGACCATCATGGACGGCCAAGAAGGCAACTCTGCATGACAATCTCGCCGCTGAGGACGGCAATTGATCTCCCATGCATCTCGAACTGTCGGGTCTTGCGTCACTGATCTATCGGTATGCTCCCAAATCAGTACAGAGGCAAGCTTTCTTTTTGGTAACTGCTATCCCTATGACTTCATTGCTTGAAAACAATGAGTTACTAATTAGGGACTCCCCGACGGCTGGCTGCGCTTTGCCGACGGCGCCAATAAACAACAAGTCAATAGTTATCGAGTGCTGAACAAATGTCTTCGTTTGATTTAGAATTATCGTGGCCCTTGTGTGATAAAAAGCAATATACTTAGGCCTAGGCCTAGAAGTGTTGCACTGGGGGACTTAGGCTGTTGTTGGTCTCAGATCTTGGGTAGGGTTACCTCAATTATTGATGTGTCCCTTGAGTCCCTTCGACACAGCGCAGAACAGAACAGGGGAAGAGAAGTAGATCGATGTTTTCGACCCCTGAAATTTTAGTGTTTGATTTTGCGGGGATGGTGCTTAAGTTACTGCCGATCGGGACACTAATCGGGACTAAAGCTCTTGTGGTTAGGTTCGCTTATGCTACAGTACAACCGTCGCGCAGTAGCATTGTTAGGAATAGTGTACTTCGGTAGTATTATGTAAAGAACCGCTATTTCCCTTCCCTTGAACAAGAGCGACAGTGTCGAAGTTTCAATCCTGAATAATAGACAACGCAGACACGCAAACAAACTTCTTCCCACGCCCCGTTTGGATTCACCGTTATGAAGCTTCCTGATTTTCGAAATAAAGGAGCACACATTCATTCCCTCGTATGATCCGGGAAAAGGAATTCTAATTCTAGACTCCTTATGTAGGCAGGACACAGAGCTGTGCCCAGAGCTGTGCCTAATGTATCTGTCAAGGACTCGATCTGTGAAGTTGGGGGCACAGCACCGTTTCCTCGCTTAGATCCAATGTGTTGAATGAGACCTTCCTCTTAAGAATGTTGGGTCTCCAACTTTTCACAGCCCTATGGTACTGATAGAAATCATGGGAAATGGTGACGTTACGGTTCAGCCGTGTGTGCCTTCAATAATTGCGGGAATGTCGCCTGCAAAACAAACAAACTGGGCCGAGTCTCGGGAACAGCTGCAATCTGTAATGACATAATAACCGTGCCTCGGGAGATTGTTAATATTAATTAAGCTTAACTAAACACGCTCGATTGTCTTCATCAACAACAACAACAACAGCATCATCGATCCGATGTTTGTAGATAATGTGTGGCGTCGCGAACAAATAGCGGGTGCGAAACTCTAATAATAGTTCGATTGCAAGTAGCCACTATAACTGAAATGCTATCGTGCGAAAACAACAACACTGGTTTTGCGCCGACTTATTTAGTAGGTAGCTAATTGACGAGACTATTCAATACAAGGATTTGAAGGGTAAATTTGACGTAAAACGCTAGGAATCTCAGAGTACGAATGCATCGGTCTAAGAACAAGTTGAAGATTGTGAAACTCTCAGGTAAACCATCAGAGGCATCTTCGCAATGACCCTCTCGATGGACTCATTGAGCCATTATCACCAGGTATTACCTACCATGCGCATTGAAATCCTGAGTCATAGTGATTTCATTCCTACAAAGCTAGGCATCTTTGTTTACAGCAACGGGAAGCAGCCCCAAATGCGTTCATGATAGCGTTATTAGCCCTCGTCCAGCTGACATGAAAAAACCAGCTATCTACAAGACCCTATCTAATTATAGGGAAGAAATCGGAGGTCGGGCACGCGAGATGTCGAGCGTCCCTATTCCCTCCGCGTTGAGTCATGGCAGCGTCAATTGGCGCCAAGGGGCACCACCAATCCAGCCCCGCCGCCCTTCACCACCTTAGGCATCGCCGTCAGCTTGTAGCCAGGCTAGTAGCGAGACCGTGGTACACCCGTCCTCTTACGGAAGGGCCTGGCTCCACAAAGTCATACGGGTGACAAGTCGGAGATGTTACGCCCGACCGACTCTGACCGACTTGGCTCCCGTTCAACTGCTAGAACGATCGGAGGCCGTTCTCCGTTCAGGGCGAGCTGGAGGTAGGGGTGTAATGTGCTGTTATCATATAAGAGGATGGTGAACCCTCTTTCAAGAGACATTCATCATAGTGTGTGACATTCCAGAACAAGCCTCTTTAATATACCACACCCTAAGTATTGAAGTCACTCTCATCGACAACAACAACAATCATCTATCATAATCATCAGCAAACTATCCATCCTCAATAAGCCAGGATATATATATCTATGATGCAGACGACCGCAGACGTCCTAATCGTCGGCGGCGGCCCCACGGGAATGACCCTAGCCCTCGAGCTAGCCACCCAAGGCGTGTCCTTCCGCATCATCAACAAAGCCGCCTCGCGATCCCCCTACAGCCGCGCCCTCGTGGTGCAAGCGCGGACCTTCGAGCTCCTAAACCGGCACGGCGCCCGCGAGCTCGAGGCCTTCCTGGCGCAGGGCAAGACGGCCGCGCGGGCCTCCATGTGCGTCGCCGGGAGGAAAATCGCAGACATCGAGACTGACGCGGTGAGGCTGCCGGGGACGAAGTTCCCGTTTCCCATGACGATCAACCAGGCCGAGACGGAGCGTTGGCTGGAGACGATGCTAAGAAAACGAGGGGTGAGCGTGGAGATGGGGGTGGAGGCGAAGAGTATTGTCCAGGATGCGGATGGGGTTACTGTTACGGTGGCCGCGCAGGATGGAAGCGAGGAGGTAATACGGGCGAAATAGTACGTACGAACCCTCGAAATATCTGGCATAAGTGATATGATGTGATGTGACGTCTTCTAACCCTCGCGTTATTACAGTGTCGTCGGAGCCGACGGCGCACACAGCACCGTCCGCCACGCAGCCACAAATCTAACCTTCAACGGCGACGCATACCCCCAAGAATTCATCTGCGCGGACACGCACATGGAATCCTCCATGCCCGGCGGGCAGGCCTACATGTGTCTCGGCAAGGGCGCCTTCATCGTGCTGCCCCTAAAAGACGGCATGGTGCGCCTCGTAGTGTCTCGTCCGGGCCAGGACACGTCCCGCGAGCCGACGCTCGCCGACTTCGAGGAGTTCATGCAGGAGATCTTCCCCGGGGGCGGCTCGCTGCACGACGCAACCTGGGTGACGCGCTTCCGGCTGCATCACAGGGGCGTGAACAGCTACCGCGACGGACGGCTCTTCGTCGCCGGCGACGCGGCGCACATCCACTCGCCGGCGGGGGGCCAGGGGATGAACACCGGGATCCAGGACGCGGGGAACCTCGGGTGGAAGCTCGGGGCCGTGCTCCGCGGGGAGAAGGAGGATGGCTTTCTCGACAGCTACCACCACGAGCGGCATCGCGTGGGACAGTCCCTGCTGACTAGCACCGACCGGGCGTTTACCTATATAACCTCCACGAACCCCATCTTCTTGTTCCTGCGCAATCTGATACTGCCGTGGATCATCCCGCTCGCGGTGGCGAACAAGGCGCGCATCATGAAGCAGTTCCAGTTCATCTCGCAGCTGCGCATCCGGTACCGGCACAGCGATATCGTTGGGACGGCGAGCGGGTTCCGCGGGCCGGTGAAGGGGGGCGATCGCGCGCCGGACGGGAAGATACGCGGGCCCGAGGACGGCGAGATGTGGCTGCTTGACCTGCTGACGCCTACGGAGCACCACCTGATGCTGTTTTCCGGGTCCGGGGCGAACAAGGCTAGCGAGGGCGAGTTGAACCGCGCTGAGGCGAGGTTCCTTGAGGACGCTAACACTGCGGTCAAGGTGCACGCGATATTCAGTGAGGAGGAGCGGGATGGACAGGGACAGGCGGGGTATGTGGATGTGGAGGGCGAGCTTCACAAGACGCTGGGTTTCATGGATGCTGGTTATGTGCTCATTCGGCCGGATGGCTACATTGCGCATATCGGCCCGCTGGAGGCGGTTGGAGAGGCGGCGAAGTGGTTGTAGTGATGGAGTTGACTTGTTTGGAGAGTTGCATTTTGTTTACATTGATTGCATGAGACGATACCCCCCTCTTGGATAAGACATGGTTGCATTGGATTTACATATGGTTTACGGTAATATTGAACTGTATATATATATATGTATTTGTATATAATTGACTTGGAAAATGTACGAGTGAGTTCTTAGATCTATGCATGTCTATATCTATATTACTAGCAGGCGGATGTGCAAACACGGGTCCCAACTCGCGATATACTACCCCGAATAGCAATCGTCAACATAGTCTGACGTAAGTACAAATGAAAGATACTAGCTGAGCCCGCCTGAAACGATCGACACAGGATCTCGTACGAAAACATCTGCCTAAGCTAGGCACGAAGCCTTGCTTGCATATCATCGACGCGGGCCACGATCCCGCGCTCTGATTTGCTCTTCACGTGAGACAACGTTGACCGCCACATACGCCTTACCACGCGAGCCACTACGGGGGTCAGACCCGTCGCACCGGGGCCAGCCACGACCAGGCCGGTTTCAACCACCTATTAGTTTCGAGATTTCCCGCGGGGTCGGCCCGCCGAAGGGAGAGACGATCTGGATTCCATCCCATCTCGTGAACGGTTACGTCAAGCGCGAGATCTGTTCCCCGGGGCTAGGAGGCGAAGGCGGTGTTGATGTAGGCGAGGGAGGGAAACATGGGAGTAGGAGTGGGAGCTGGGAAACTACACAGAAAATTGGCTAGATCGACTGTGCCACGTTGGACGAGGAGTACTAGTCGGCTTATAATGGCGTCATGAGAGAAGGTTTTGCGAAACCCTGCGATGCACGCGGGCAAACGTGCTCGATAGCATTTGGGCCGTGTTGACTCTGTGCGGCGGACTCTGTCCCCTCATGGAAAGGTCTAGACGCGCTATTTAGATCAATTCGTGAGATGGACGCGAGGGTTGGAGTCCATCTTAAATTGTAACTGAGATGCCGCGGGTTCTCCGAATCTTAGATACCGGAGGAAATCCTCCTGATCACGAATATGACTGAATAATACCTCACTAGTTTAAAAGGAGAAGATTACTTATACTTATGTATGTCGGGGCAATTTTGGTTGCCGTAGATTTCGCCCCTATTGTGATCCCAACTGAGGTCTGGTTCCTGAGGAGGCGTAAGATATCTGATTGGATTGACAGGAGGCGCAGAAGATCTTGGTTGGTTGGTGACAATCAGGAGGACAGTTTGGTCCGGACAAAATAGGACATGGCTGGATTGGGCAAACCAGAGGTCGAATCTCGAATGGTGATTGGTCAAATAGATCCTGGACGCCACAAATGTTTGACGGAATGATGTACCGAGGGACCAGGTCAGAAAGAAATCATGCAGATGAAAAAAAATGTAGGGTATCGAGCTGTCATGTCAGAGTTCTATACTGTATACTATTTACTATCCAAAGCACTCTGTACAAAACCCTTTGAAATAAACAATATCACTAATAGATAGGAGGGTAAGAGGTGGGTAGTAGGTAAAGGGTTTTGCTATCGGTACAGGTACCTGGCTACTGATTCCCAATGTGAAGCGACATGCTTAAGTACCTAAACAAATCAACACCAAGTTCACGGTTTCTACTGACAAAAAACTACTCTATATATACGTCATAGACATGGCGCTTGGCGTTTGATCTTGACACATTTATTTGATAGATAGCATTGGAAAACTGATTTAATAGTTAATTAGGGATGAAATTCAGGCCGTAGCCAACCATTTTATTCATATTAATTCGTAGGTGCACAGGTTGTTTGCTGGGATTGTGTAGCACTGTCCGAGTGTAAATAGGTGATGTGTGGTGGATGCACTTGAAGCTAGGCGGGTAAGGTGCTACGAAATAGAAGCACTAAACCCTATATTGTGTTTAAATAGGGCATTTCTCCACTAAATATTACGTAGTTGGCTCAAGCTTTTCTGCTGGGAGATGCTGGGAAGTAATGTCTGGGCAAATGATAAGGGACTTTAGGTGTTGTTACCTATCGTCTATTAAAGCATCCCCTGCTGTATACTTTTTAAAATATATAAAGAAAACCCCCTTCAATTCCCCCACGTACAATTCCGACCTGGTACCTACTGAAAGAAAGTTTGTGTTTCCATAGTATCTATCTACGCATAGAGGAGACTGACTAGATCCAATCACGCCTGCTTAAGCATTTCGAATGACGCTATCCTCAACGTATGCCAGGTTCACCGGCGCTAATCCTATCTCGCATACTGCACCTCGCCATTGAAGTCCACATCTCTGCTTTACTAAGAATCCCGAGCCTGTCGTGAGTAGTCAGAACCGGGTCCGACCCATTCTATCCCATCCCGCCTTGCATACGCCATTCCTAGTTGCTTAATTGTACTCAGATCCCACCGCTAGGAACAACCGTGGGAAGAACCACTAGCTCTGTCTAGATACGCGCCTACACACTTGTAGTCGCCCCCGCTAGACGGGCTCTTAGAGGGGGAATCTAGACTCTAGTCTAGAGCATTCTTGTCACGCCTACCGTCATCCTCGCTCGGTCTTCCCATACCGCCAGAAATATGTCGGACAGCGAGGCACCTTCGACAGGAGACCGCCGACTACTCCTAGTGTCCAACCGTCTACCTATCACGATAAAACGAAAAGATGAGGGCGAATACGAGTTCTCTATGTCCTCCGGTGGCCTTGTTACCGGTCTGAGCGGTTTAAGCAAGACCACGAGCTTCCAATGGTACGGGTGGCCGGGTCTGGAGGTTCCCGAGGAGGAAATCCCTTCGGTCACCAAGCAACTAAAGGATGAATACGGCGCCCACCCTATCTTTGTTGACGATGAGCTCGCCGATCGGCATTACAACGGCTTTAGCAGTATGCCACTCACTTACCCCCAACCTACCCTCTCGAAGACCCCTATGTAACTGACCTGTGAATCTTGGCTTGCAGATGAAATCCTATGGCCTTTATTCCACTACCACCCGGGCGAAATCACCTTTGACGAAAGCGCCTGGACCGCCTACAAGGAAGTGAGCAGACTCTTCGCGCAGACCGTGCTGAGGGACGTGCAAGATGGCGACATAATCTGGGTCCACGACTACCATTTGATGCTCCTGCCCGAGATGCTACGCAAGGGACTCGGCAATAAGAAAAACGTCAAGATTGGCTTCTTCCTCCATACACCGTTCCCGAGCAGCGAGGTCTACCGTATCTTGCCAGTGAGGGAAGCCCTCCTTAAGGGCCTTCTGCAGTGCGATCTAATCGGCTTCCACACGTACGACTATGCGAGACATTTCCTCAGTGCCTGTTCCCGCATTCTCGACACCCCTACAACTCCGAATGGAGTCGAATACGAGGGCAAGTTCGTCACCGTCGCCGCCTTCCCTATTGGCATAGACCCTGAGAAGTTTGTCGAGGGATTGAAGAAGCCGAAAGTACAAGAACGCATTAAAACACTATCGCGCAAGTTCGAGGGCGTAAAACTCATCGTCGGCGTGGACAGACTAGACTACATCAAAGGCGTACCACAAAAGCTCCACGCACTAGAAGTGTTCCTAACCGAGCACCCCGAGTGGATCGGCAAGGTCGTCCTCGTCCAAGTCGCCGTCCCCTCGCGGCAAGACGTGGAAGAATACCAGAACCTCCGCGCGGTCGTCAACGAGCTGGTGGGGCGTATCAACGGCAAGTTCGGCACCGTCGAGTTCATGCCCATCCACTTCCTGCACCAGAGCGTCGCCTTCGACGAGCTGTGCGCGCTGTACGCCGTCTCCGACGTCTGCCTGGTCTCCTCCACGCGCGACGGCATGAACCTCGTCTCCTACGAGTACATCGCCACGCAGCGCCAGCGCCACGGCGTCATGATCCTCTCCGAGTTCACCGGCGCCGCGCAGTCGCTGAACGGCAGCCTGATCGTGAATCCCTGGAACACGGAGGAGCTCGCCGGCGCCATCCACGACGCCGTCACCATGTCCCCCGAGATGCGGGAGGCCAACTACCGCAAGCTGGAGAGGTACGTGTTCAAGTACACCTCGGCGTGGTGGGGGCAGAGTTTCGTCACGGAGCTCACAAGGGTCAGCGCTAAGGAGCAGGGGGGCGTGGATGCCAGGGCGAATGAGAAGAATAGGCCGTTGATCCTGGATGAGATTGGACATGCGCTCAGCGGGGTTTTTGAGTCGGTTAAGGTTGCTGCGAGCTCGGCTACGCCGTCGGGACACGCTGCTGCGCAGTTGGGGTTGATGAAGGAGCAGTAGGTAGCAAAGGGGGGGGGGGTTCGGGGTCTGGGGGGTGAAGTTTGATCACTGTGCCTTTATTACTAGAGGAGGGGAGGTTGGGAGGGAGTATTAAGGGCGATGGCATAGATAGAGGGAACATCAAATCATATCATGCATGTACGGCACGGGGAAAACGGGGACCGGGGTCGGGTATTAGCATGCAGCCGGCGTTGTGTTTCGTGCATTGGTGTTCTGTCTAGAATTCGTAGTTATTTGGAGCATTTTGTTTCTTCATCAATGAAAGTCCCACGCGACTCTTGTTTTGGCATTTTGTGGTTTTACATTGAGATGTTAATTAGGAGGGGTGTCGAACTTTGAGGCATGTACCTATCCTAATACCTACGTCAACAACGGCCACTGCTCCGAACCGTTCCAACGGGTCGGGTTTACGCCACCGACGGTGATTGGGCGATCGAGAGCACCGATCGGAATGATTGTCGCGGTTTTGATAGATGTGGCTTGTTTGTTGGTCCTAATCGGCGGTTTCTCATGCATGTTTCAGGGAAAGATGGCGACGCCTGGAAGCAGATCTAAATGAAAAATTCATATCTGCCGAATAACCAGTTAAACCGTGTTACTTAAGCATGGAATAGCAATAGACATATATACTACTATAACCTAAATTTTATAAAGTATAAAAAAATAAAAGGTAAATACTGTTACCTTGATTTAATCCTTTTGAAAAGAGTGCTGCGGGTTCCATACCTTTGTAGTTACATAGGGGAAGAGCGGATTCGAAATAGTCGTGGGGCATCAGCGTTTCCTGTAATACCATCTATTGTTTTGAGGATATTGTGGAATGCAGGGGAGGGTGATGTAGTGAGTTCCTTGGCCTTGTCCGTTCGACAAGTGTGATGAACTCCATTTGTGGTCGCGGAAACGTCCATATTGTCGTGCCCGCGAAGTCTTGCCATCGAAACCAACGAGCTAACTAAAATTCGACAAAACAGCTCACCGATTATTGTCGCTTGTGGGTTCTACGGTGCGCAGACTCTTAATTCGGAGATTAACACCTCAAACAAACGAATTACGCAAGTATATAAAATCAAGGGTAAACACTGCTATATTGATTTTAATCCTCTTGGGGGGACCCGTGGTTTTGGGGCTTTCACAAACTTTATTAAGATCAATAAGACGACTAAATGGGCAACTTTAGGAGGTATTGTTGGAGGAAGCAGATAGCTAGGAGTCAACCGTCTCTTTAGGGATGTGCGCTCGAATCCAACTGGCAAGGAGGAAGACCACATTCGCTTGTTCAGAGCTTGTTCTCTTCGAAGTGATTTATTTCTGCACCTTTTCAATGCGCAACATGTTCTTTTGGTTTATTTCGGAGCTGTAACTTCACTTCTTCCGTTCACAACAGCTGTTTTCATTTATACACATTCTATAATGGCAACTGTTTTTGCAGACAGTCCTTGCGCCACCTAAGCCACCGCTCTCACCACAGTCTATAATTACGCACCCCGAATCTACGTACGACACCCCGGGTACAACTTAGGGGTTTGTCTAGGTGTGGCGTTTATGACAGTCCTGGTCAGGTCGATTTACTGTAAGTAAGTAGGTATTATCACTACGGAAGACCTTGTCATGTTGTATGTGGCGAATCTACTTATATATAGAGGAATACATTTGACTACCTCACGTATGGATTGAGTACATATTGATCTAATTCATCAAAGTATATCGAGCCCCTGGATCAATCACTTCAATGACCCGCGTGTGTAAGTATTCTATGACCCATCTACACCATCTCCCGCCCGTAGCGCCCCATTCCTCAAAATCCAGTCCTCCAACCCAAATCAAATTCAACTAATTCAAGCCAACTCACTTCAACTCAACGCAAATCAACTAGCTCCCCTCCCTCAAAAGCGGTGTTCTCAGCGCCAACGGCACAACGCTCTCAGCCCGCCCATCCTCGCCAATCGTGAACACGAACTGGTCGAGCGGGTAATCCGCATACACGGCCACGCTCTGGCTGACCCAGGTACCGCAGTTCGTGGAGAACATGCGGTCGCCGCGATCCGGGGTCGCCGTGTTCTCGATCATGGCTTTGAAGGCAATGATCTTCTTCCCCCCGCTGCTGCTGGTAGACTCGAGGCCCGTGGGGAAGAGCCGGATGCTCGGCCCCGTGACGTTGTAGTTCAGCGTGTACCGTATCGCCACGGGGATCATGTCCGTGCCGTTGCTCACCCAGCGGTCGACGCCGAGCCCGGGCTTTGAGGGGTCGGTGCTGAGGACTAGGGAGCTATTAATGCTCAACCCATCTGTTCCGGTACCTGTGTTCGCAGCGTACGTCCCGGCGTACCGCCCGTCCGCCTCCTCGCGCGCCGCAGCCTCCAGCGCGGGTAATAGCACCGGGCCAATGGCGTCCGCCATGTTCCAATTCGCGTTCCCGCCCCACCCGCCCGCCAGTAGCGCGTCGAAACCAACCTCGTAGTCCGGGAGTAGGACCATGAGGGAGGCGTACTTGTTGATGCTCCCGGCCTTGTTGTACGCGTCGACGATCCGGTTCGCGAGCCCTGAGCCCGGCGCGCCGAGGGGGATCCGCCGGTACCCCCAGGGGTAAGAGACGCCTTCGTAGATCTCGGCGGTCGTGGCGGCGGGCTTGAGCCAGCGGCGCGTCTGGGCGGGGGTTAGGAGGGTGTTGCGGAAGATGGCGCGCCCGAGGGTGGAGAGGTCGGCGATGGAGGAGTACATCCCCCCTGTTCTGTGGTTATCTGTTGCGTAAGCGACACATGACGAGAAGCTGTCTACAAGATTGAAAATTTAAAAATAGAGAAATTGGGCAATTGGTGTGTATATACATGCACACGTGGGGTATGTGGATAGGGGAATGAGCACTCACGGATTCGCCTCCCCCAGACTAAAATTCCACCCCGCCTCGTTCCCCGGGGGTATAACCCCCAGCTCATCCGGCGGCGTCTGATCGTAATACGTATGCTCGAGCCCGAGCTTCCCTAGGACGTCGGACTTCAGCATCGTCGCGAACTTCTTCCCCGTGATGGCCTCGAGCGCGTACGCGAGGAGCTGGTACCCGAGATTCGAGTACCCGGGCGTGTGCGACGGCACGAACGACGGCGGGACGATCGCTAGGCCGGCGAAGACCTCTGGCCAGTCCGCAGTTAGCTTGGCTTGTGCGGAAGTAGTAATTAGTGGCTGAGGGAGGGTGATAGGAGTTCCGCCTACGAGTCCGATTGCAGGGCACCACCTCGCCGCAGAACGGCACCATTGTCCACGGCGCGGGCGGGAACCCCTGGCTCATGAGCACGGTCTGATTGTGCTCTTGTGTCAATTCGCCTTGGAGGGCATCTAGAATCCCATTAGCGATGCGATCTCCCGTCTCGAAATCTCGGCATGGAATAATTAATTACAATCTCTCGTAATACCAGCCATATGGCTCGCCAGCCCACCCAGCGTAACGCTGCTCCAATCCACGTACATAACGGGATCCGCCATCGCCCTCGCAGCGAGCACCTGCAGCTCAGGCACGTACTTCGTTACCGGGTCATTCCAATACGTATCTCCCGCCTCAGCGAGGAACGTCAGGATCGTGAAGATCTTGGTCAGGCTTCCGAGCCTATATATCGTGTCCGGGCCGACGGTGACGTTTCCCGAGCCATCTTCGCCGAGCAAGTTCTGCGCGGTGTGGTAGTGCTCCCATAACGGCTCGTCGGATGAGGCAGAGAAGATCTGGAGGGACCAAGATGTGGTATTAGGGTTGTTGGCCGGGTCTCTGTCATATGTCTCGAAGGCCGCCGTCACGTTCTTTAGGGCGGCTTGGATGGTTGGCGATGAGGCTAGGTTGGTGGGTTTGGGGAATGCTGCGCCTGGGAAAGGACAGTTGGGAATGCCCGAAGTTGGCGACGCACATAGCCACAACACTAGAGAAATCGTATATTTTACGTATCTCCGCATCGTTGCCATGGATTATTTCCTGCGGCTTTCACTGGCCTCCAGGCTCGGGTTACGGCTCTTGACCCGTAGGACGCGATTAGGTGCAGCATGCCGAGAGGATAATTGGACCTTATTAACGTAATCCATGACATGGGAAAACGGGGGACAGGTATCGGAAGACATTTCGAATTGGGAGAGGACGCGAAGTCACCGGACACACGCTTCTTCTGATCATCGCGATCTTCCAGCTCAAGTCAGATACCAAAAGGCACGGATGCTACCAATTGCATCATAACATACGAAGTCCGCATTGACGGTAATTAAAACGTGACGCTATCGACGAGCAAGTCCGGATATTGGAGACGAATCTAAATGTACGATATATTACTTCCAATTTTGAACATGGTTCGCATACGCCTCGCGTGCCGGGTAAATGGTACACCTGGTCCTTTGACTGCCTCAGGAAGAGGCCACCATCCTGGAAATGTCTCACTCTATGGCGATCTTCTGATAACACACTGGTAATGACGGTTAACCTATTTCGGCTATGTGGCTCAGGAGACGCCAGATCGATCGACCCCAGAATTCAGTACTGCACCATTACTGCATTTACCAGCCTATCTTGTAACTATCGTCCGGCCCTTTTCTAATTGCGATTGAAATGAATTGCGCAAACATTACGATGCGCAATTAAGTTATCGATATACCACAGTAAAATGCTAGAAGTTTCGCATGTTTGACTGGACCTAGCTCGACATCATGATTTTAGAGGGCTTAATATTGTTCGGTTAGTATGAGGACGGTTGTTTGGGAAGAAGGCATACTCACCAATCTAGTTCAATACAAATTAATTATCAATCAGCGAACCAGAAGGCACAGTTATTGATGCTGCCATTATGCAACCAACAACGACTGACTTGTGCATACGTCTTGCGAGTCGTGGCAGTATCCTCGCCGTAGCTTTCTCATTCGCCTGTGTAACCTCTATATCCCGACCACGTTGTGGCTTTCGTGCTTGGCATTAGGATGGGAAGGGAACGTTCTTTCCGTAACTACGATGTCCAACGCGTCGACGAAGGCATCGCCCGCACTGCCCTTTGCGTTCATCAAAACTCTCTCAGCTTTGATAGTAATGATAGGGAATGGCAGGATGTCAAACTCGATCTTATCCAATGGCATGTTCAAAACCTGTCTAAACTCCGGAGGTACATCAACGCGTGGGCTCTTGGCGCGTGTACTCCAATTGAGATCAAAGTCAGGATTTATAGGGTCATTTTTGACTCTCTCTGGAAGTGCGCTGTCGATAGGGACTATAGAGACAGATATACCCGCCATGGATTCGCCGTCTCTCTCGATTCGCTCAAACCTCATTCCAAAGCAGTGTCGGCACGATACTTGACAGAGGCGATTATATAACATGCATAACAGTCCATCCTTGACACCGCACATCCTAACGACACCCTCGAGAATAGTCTGGGGTACAGCATCGGCCCACCACCCTATTGTCCTCGTGTTTCTGCCGAATATATACCGCCGTAACATTACATCACAGGGCTCTATGCGCACCTGTCGTGGTGGCCCGATAGTGAGCATGCGGCGATGTTTGAAGACAGCAGGGTTCAGGGACGACGGTTGTGATAGGAAGCGAAAGCAAATTTCCCGCGTGCGATTATAGCCGGACTTTCCGCTACAGCTACGAAGCAGGATCGCTGGAAGGAAATTGGAGGCTTTCTCGTGACGGCAGAGCAATAGGGCTACTGCAATGTCACAAAGGGTGGCAATCTGGGGCTGCTTCCAGTAGTATATAGACTGGTACTGACCGAACCGAGCGGGGAGATGGAGTCGGATGTCCTTGTCTTGAATCTGAGGAAGGGATGTGATAACACCCCCGGGCGCGTGCTCGTAGAATTTGTTGGCGATAGGGGAGGGTATAAAGCCACCTGAATTTTTAAAGTCGGCCGGTGACTCTGCCAGTAGACCAGACAAAGGCTGGGTTACCTTAGAAGCCTCCCACGGTATTTCATCTAGTTCTGCAGCTTTTTCTTTCTTGGTGATGATGTAGGGAATATCCGACATCTTTTCCACGATGTTTCCCCAAGCGAAGAGGGTATGGTCTTCGGGATTTGCCTTCATAATTTCTTCTTGTAGCCGTCTGAAAGCCCTTTTCCCCTCGCCGTAGATGAGTGGCATATTGACATCGAAAATCCCCAGTAGACAGTAGGCTATGTCTTCTATGCGGGTAGTTTCCCTACTAGCAGCCCACGACATCTTCTTTGCCGCGCTAGCAGTCTCGAGAGGAGACCCCTCAAGGAAGCTTTTTTCTATGCCTGTAACAGTAGACAAAATTGCAACTGAGTTGCGTTTCGTAGTCAGCTTCTGCCATTTATCTGAGTAGAAAATAACGTCTGAAGAGGCGAGCAATTCTTGTAGAGTCCAGCCCCTCGTAAACCACCGGCTCCCTGATAATGCTGTTAGGAGTGAATCTGGGCTGGTGTCGTCGGGAACGTCTGTTAAATGCACATAGCAGACGGCGGCATCTTGGTACCACCGAAACATAGAGTTTATAGCCTCGGAGAGTTCTGCGCTGCTACTCTTATCTATACAACACGTATCGACCCACACCCAGTCGTAGCCATCTTCAATCGCTTGCTTGCAGCAATAATCGATCTTACGATAGCCGTCTTTTAGTTGTAGTTCGGGCGTAGACAAGCTCTCCCAGTCTTTCAAGGTAACCTCTCCGGCGCCCCACGTATGCGAGAGAATTGCGAATTGGTCGATATCGTCTGAAGACGCGAAGTTGTGGATCTGGCGGGTGTTGGCGTTGATGAGTCTCATGTTGTAGATGTCATCTATCAATCGAGGCAGCCCAGATTGTAGGTAAAACTACTGAAAAAAGCATATGTCGTTGAAGCTATCAGAGCAGAGGAGAATAAAAAATTAGGTAGCGACAGAGTTTTGATTGTCTTCTATGCATCCTTCTGCTTCTTTTGCTCCTGGGTCAGGATCCCTCGAATATAGCATGCATGATGATTGGTGAGGGAGCCCGCTATGAAACGACGCAGGAGGATTGGCAGCGCAGCCACAGCGCGCAAGTCCATCCGCACATCAGCGAACTAGAATTCTAGGATTCTTTCGGAGAGAAATTGCGTATCGAAAGCACTATGTATAGTCACAATAACGACCAAAAACACGTCTGAACCGTGGTTTAACATACCATAGGCTTTGCACCTACCTTTGCAATGAGTTCTACACATCTGTACCGAAGGCAGTATAGTAATAATACTGTATAGCCCATGTTTTTTTTGAGTGCTTGAGACCCTGAGAATTGGATGCTGTGCCGTAGAGCATACCTACTAGGTAGTTGTCAGAAATCATACCTATGTTTAAAGTTTACACCCTAGCCTGGCGCAACAAGGGGTTGGCCCTAGCTATAAAAGGTGGCAGCTCTAGGTGGCCTCCCAACCTGTCTAACCGACTCTAGACTACCAATTACCTAATCAGAGTAACTTATCGCGGGGCCAGGGTCGCAACCCTTATCACGCGTCTTGCCACAACCAGCCTAGTGTCCCCACAAGAGACATCTAGTAGATCTCTCATCGACTCATCGACTCCGGCCTCGGCAGCGGGATGAAAGCTTTTAGGAGCAGCAACACCACTAACAGCCAGTAGTCATCAACTTGACTCGCTTCCTACGTACTTACCTTTTCCACTTCAACCAACTATCACAATGGCTGCCAAGCGAGTTTGTCTGTGAGTTGAACAGAACTACTATTGCTTGCTTTCTACGCGCTGTTAGGCTGACTTGGCGATGTCTGTGACTTAGGGCCTACTCTGGCGGTGCGTTTTTCTACATGAACAGTGCTAGTGCTGCATAAGGACGATGACCATTCTAATGTAAATTCCAGGTTTGGATACGTCTGTTATCCTGGCTTGGCTCATTGAGCAGGGCTATACTGTTGTTGTACGTCTAACCCGGTCGATGTATCTGCGCTGAGCTGACTGAGAATAGGCCTTCCTAGCAGATGTGGTACGTACAGGCTGTTTCTTGACATTTACTCCTCGGATTGGAAGACAAGCAATGCACCTGGAAGCACAAGCTGTCTCTCTCGCATTCTAGCCCGTGCCCTATTCATGGGGAGGGTACAGAGAGAGGTGACCCGGAGGATAGAAAGACATGGACTGTTATTCTCAGGGCCAGCTCGCTACTTATAGCGGCTTCGTTTGCTTATATCCCTGTGCTGACGTCATGGCAGGGACAAAATGAGGACTACGATGCAGTCAAAGCGAAGGCCGCGAAGATCGGTGCCGAACGCATGATCATCCAGGATCTTCAGCAGGAGCTAGTCGAGGAACTTGTTTGGCCAGCAGTGCAATGTACGTTCGGCCAATCCCCCTTGCGAAGTGCACAACTTCCATCCACGACTATGCTAACATCCCACGCTATTAGGCAACGCGCTATACGAAGATGCTTATCTCTTGGGAACGTCGCTGGCCAGGCCTGTTATCGCGAGGGCCATGATGAAAGTGGCTAAGCAGTATAACTGTGAATTCTTGAGTCATGGATGTAAGCAATCGACGTCGCCTTTTAGCATCTACTTACTGTCGTGCCATACTGACTGCCGGCTCTCCCACCCACATAGGCACAGGTAAACCTTCGTTCGCTTGCGTGTGTACTAGGCAGCTCCGCTGAGAAAATAATTTTTTATTTAGGTAAAGGAGTACGTTCTTCCCTCTCTGTATATCATGTTCTGGATGCTAACTTGCGTAGAATGAGTACGTTTAGGTGCCCGGGTATCAATGTCACATACTCACCCTTTTATTAGCCAGGTCAGATTCGAGCTAGCATGGAGGGCCCTCGATCAGACGACAAAGACAATCATTCCGTGGCGCATACCGGAGTTTTGCGAGCGATTCGCGTCCGTGCCCCTGCCAGTCCCCCCTTCTCTCTCTCCGAGATACTAACGTATAGACAGCGGACGTCAAGCACTCTTGGACTTTGCTGAATCAAAGGGCGTTCCTGTGACGTCGACTAAGGCGAAGCCGTATTCGATGGATGCCAACCTTATCCAGTGAGCAAAAGCCCTTACTTCATCCCATCGAGACCTTCAATCGTACTCGGTGTTTATACGTCGTTGCAAGTGATCGCGGTACAAAATGAGGTACCCTAACTTCAGCCGTTTTGACTGGCCACTACTGTCAGTTCATAAGTACACGGCAACTCGCAGTGATCTATAAGTGCCAAGAGTGCTTCGGCCTTGACGGAATACCTATAAGGGGAGGGAATGTCAGGAACTCCTCCAGAAGTGGCAGAAGTGGCAGAAGCACGCAGCAAGTGCTGTCTTTGGGTGCTATACAAGCTCGCATATCACGCGGACAAGACTGTACAGTGTGTACAAGACTTAATACTTGCTTCTGCCACGCTATAAGGCTTCCATTCGACCTCCTTCTCCCGGTCGGACATAGAATCATCGCTAACCCTTCCATCTAAAAATAGTTGCTCTTACGAGGCAGGTCTACTCGAGCAACCCGATCTCGAGCCGTCAGCCGACATGTGGACAATGACCGTGGGTAAGTTCGTCTAGTCTTGTATCAGTTCCGTGACGTGGGAGCTAACTTCGAAAGATCCCATGAAGGCTCCTGACGAGCCAACCAGGTTCACTGTCCACTTCGAGAAGGGCATCCCAATCAAGCTTGTGGTCGGTGACAAGACCATCACCGGCTCACTGGAGATCTTCAAGGCCGCTAACGAAATTGGCCGAGCTAATGGAGTTGGCCGTGTCGACATTGTCGAATCAAGATTCATTGGTCTCAAGAGCCGTGGCTGTTACGACACCCCCGGCTTGACGATCCTACGCACCGCCCACCGAGATCTCGAGGGCCTTGTCATGGACTCCAAGGTCCGTGCCATCCGTGACCAGATGGTCACCTCGAACTGGACCGCCTGTCTCTACAATGGCATGTACTTCAGCCCAGAGCGAGAGTTCCTCCACAACTCCATCATCTTTAGCCAGAGGCACGTTGAGGGCAAGGTCAATATGGTTGCCTATAAAGGCAGCGCATTTGTTGTCGGACGCTCCAGCGAGACCTCTAACCTTTACTCCGAGACTGAGTCGTCCATGGATACTCTCGAGGGCTTCTCCCCAATGGTAAGTAGCTTTCTGAAAAAGAGCTTTTAGACGTGAACCGAAGCTGATGATGTGATTAAGGACACGAGCGGCTTCATTGCTATCCAGGCTATCCGTCTGGAGAAGTATGGTGCCCGCAAGATCAGGGACGGCGAGCCTCTTGCCCCTATCTAAATGTAGATGGCACAAATGCTGGCAAAAGTACGCGGACTTCTGTACATTAATGACTTGATCTTATGGTCACAGTAACCCAACGAATAGCTCGCAGATACGACCAAAAAATACGTCTGAGCCATAGTTTAACGTACCGTATAGGCTCTCCACCTCCCTTTGCGATAAGGTCTGCACATCTGTAACAAAGGTAGTATAGTAATAATAGCCCATATTTTTTCGGCGCTTGAGGAACACTGAGAATTAGATGCTATGCCATGGAGCATAGGAATTTACCCGCATGTCATGATGTAGATGAAGCGAGGTGCGACCAGCTGTTTCACCCGCTAGAACGTGAGCAGGGGTAAAATTCATAGCAAAAAGAACATCATGTTGGCATAGATAATTGAATTAGCATGGCAACAAGCGGGCGAGCACATTACGCCTGATCTATAAATCGCTGCGAAGGACGTATGCGGCGTCTGTTCCCGATGGAGAATGCGTGGAGAAGCTTGGAATGCCTGTGGTGTTACGATTGCGACTCGTGGGACTGATGGTTAGTCGGCATCAAAACAGCCTAACCAAAAAAGAGACATGCCTCGGCAGCCCCGTCGGCAGCTATTGGTTAGCCAGAAGCTCTGCCAGGAGGGACCGAGTTTGGGTTAGACAGCTGTTGCATGACATCACCCGCACGCTGCCCCATAAATCACCATTGGAGAGGATCACATGCCAAACGCTAATTGACGGCGGAGTCGACAGAACCTTTTAGAGCACATGATGCCACAACACTATTTTTGCAGCTGGCCATTGAGAGTCGAGATGATTGCTTTGCTACCCCACGAAACCCCGGAAATTGGATTTCTCTTCTCTCGGGGAAAATGCCTACTAAGTAATGCTCTGTGGGGATAAGCTAGGCGTCCAGTGAGGCTCCAATTGTCAGCAACGAGTGCTCGTGACTCGTGGTGGTACAGCAGTACAATAGTACCTACAGCAGCGGATGGCCGTATCTAGGCGCTACCTCCTACCAATCCCTCTCCAATTAGTACGGCAGCGGCGAGTGTGCTGTTTGCGGCATGTGAAAATGGGAGCCGAGCTTCGTCATTCGTCATACCTATGCGGTACTACAATAAAGTGGTAGTCAACTCGATTTACTACTTTGCTATTTTACTTTTACCTTCTCTCATACCTTCTACCATTAGATAGACTTTTTGTCTTCGTCCAATTCATACTTTATTCCCGGCATCATCCCAACTTTGGATACGCCATCCCATCTCAACCCACGCCACCTGCATATCCAGCTATTGTATCGTAGACGGTACCATGTCTAAGACGTTCAGCAAGGCCGACGTCGCGGCGCATAATAAAGGCGATTCGCTGTGGATTGTTGTCGACGACGATGTTTACGATTTAACAAAATTCCAAGACGACCACCCAGGTATGTGAGAGCCAATTTACTCCAGCAACGGCAATACAGCTTAAAACTGCTGCTTTTGCGCCCGTTCAATTTTAAGCATGCGCCACCGTTCCAAACCATATCTAACACTGAATTTCCAATTACAGGTGGCAAGAAGATCTTAACACGAGTCGCCGGCAAAGACGCATCAAAACAATTCTGGAAATACCACAACGAGGGCATCCTCAAGAAGTACAAGCCGTCTCTTCAGATCGGTTCCTTAGATTCTAAGCCCAAGCCCGAGCCTAAGGCTGAACCCATACCCGAGGCGAAACCCTCCGTCACACTCGCTGCGCCGGTGCCCGCTAAAGCCCCTGTCCCATCTGCTCCACAAGAAGAAGCCGAGGCTTTGGAGCAGTACGGCTCCCAAATTCCCTTTGCCGATCCCAGCTGGTATCAAAACGTATGTACTGTTTTATCACGCCTTTCCATATGTTTCCAATTGACCTTATAGCTAATAATTAACTTTCTCCGTAGTACCATTCTGCTTACTATAACGAAACTCACGCCGCCTTACGTGCCGAGGTCCGAGAATGGGTTGAAACTGAGATCGAGCCCTTCGTTACCGAATGGGACGAGAAGAAAGAAGTACCTCGCGAGATCTTCCTCGAGGCTGGCCGTCGCGGATACCTGGCTGGTCTGCTAGGCGTGCACTACCCCGTAGAATACTCCAAGAACACCGTCAAATCGGTACCGCCCGAGAAATGGGATCTGTTCCACGAGATGATCATCACCGATGAGCTGTCGCGTGTTGGCTCCGGTGGTTTTGTCTGGAACATGATCGGTGGCTTTGGCATTGGTGGCCCGCCGCTAATCAAGTTCGGCAAGAAGGCCCTTAAGGACCGCATCTTGCCGGGCATCCTGACCGGTGAGAAGCGCATCTGTCTCGCGATTACCGAGCCCGATGCGGGAAGTGATGTTGCCAACTTGACATGCGAGGCTAAGCTGTCGGAAGATGGCAAGCATTACATCGTCAACGGCGAGAAGAAATGGATCACCAACGGTATCTGGTGCGACTACTTCACTACTGCTGTCCGGACTGGTGGCGAGGGCATGACCGGCGTTTCCCTTCTCCTGATTGAGCGCGACATGGGCGGCGTAAGCACAAGACGCATGGACTGCCAGGGTGTGTGGTCCAGCGGTACAACATACATCACATTTGAAGATGTCAAAGTACCAGTCGAAAACTTGCTAGGCAAGGAAAACCAAGGATTCAAGGGTAAGTTTCTACAGCCACCACCTCTTAGCACGTGTCCCAAGCTAATCATTACCCTTATATATATAGTCATCATGACCAACTTCAACCACGAGCGCGTAGGCATCATCATCCAATCCCTCCGCTTCTCGCGCGTCTGCTACGAGGAATCGGTCAAGTACGCCAGCAAGCGGCGGACCTTCGGCAAGAAGCTCATCGAGCACCCGGTCATCCGCATGAAGCTGGCGCACATGGCGCGGCAGATCGAGGCCTCGTACAACTGGCTCGAGAACCTGGTGTACCAGTGCGAGAAGATGGGGGAGACCGAGGCCATGCTCCGCCTCGGCGGCGCCATCGCCGGCTTAAAAGCCCAGAGCACCCTCACCTTCGAGTTCTGCGCCCGCGAGGCCAGCCAGATTTTTGGTGGCCTGTCGTACTCGCGCGGCGGGCAGGGCGCGAAGGTCGAGAGGCTGTATCGTGATGTCCGCGCGTATGCGATTCCTGGGGGCAGTGAGGAGATCATGCTGGATTTGAGCATGAGGCAGAGTCTCCGCGTGGCGAAGATGTCGGGGATGAAATTGTAGATGTGGAGCTTGTGGTGCGGTATACATACATTAAGTGTTTATAGCATTCTTACTGGGGGTATGATTACTTACTTACTTACGCATGCCGACGGGTAGTCGGTGAGGCGGAGTCGGAGGGGCTTGTATTATTTACTTACCTGACCACGGCGTTGGTGTTAAAATCTGGCGCATTTCGTATTGCGTCCCTTTTGTCTGCAAATTTAAGATGGAATTTTGAATACCCACGTGGGCATTTATTTATCTTCCTATGGCTGTATTTTGACTAATGTGACCTACTTATTAATTCACTCCAACTTAGACGGACAGCACGCAGCCGCTTCTCTTTTCGGGTCAGGGGGCAGCCAGCAATCGCACCACGCAAAAGAGAAGCCAACACCACCCGCATCAGCTGGCTAGGCCAGCGTCCCGGAAGACAGCGCAGAGCTGTCAGCTTGGGGAATCAGGTTGTAGTGGCCACGAGCACTGGAATGTTGAACCCTTGAGGCATAAGATGGCATCATATCTGCAATACGGATACTTGTAACAACAAAAGCTGTAACATATCTAGAAAGATAGATAGAGCTTGCCATGTCCACAGTAACCCCTGGGAGGTCAGCGGAGAGATGAGTAATATCGCGCGCCGATGTTAAAGAATTCAATCAATCAATCAATCAATTGACCGTTGTGACCTGTTAGTAAGCCTGATAATGGCAGAGCGCCGGGCTCCGGGTACGCGGGTCAATAGTAGGTCGGTTCTACATAAGTTAAAGATAGGATGTCAAATTGGGTAGTCAACATTCCATTCTAGTATATTAATCAAGGCAAATTGAAGTAGGTACTCATAGCTTTACCTAGCCTAAACGGATATCTAGCTAAGAGGGCGAAAAGCAATAGGCATCGTATATGCCAACCGTATCCGTCGTCCACGCCCCCTTTCTGCTAGCATCCATATTGCCTACCATAACGTTGAAGCTATGTGCAACATTATCACCAACATTTGGACCGACCGTCCCGGAATACGAGCGCTACTGTGCTTTTGAGCGAACATATTCCATGGCGTCTTGGACGGCATCCGCAACATCATCTGGGTTAGTGAACATAGGCCAGTGGCCGCAATCAATACTAGCACTGAAGTATCCATCAGGGAACTGCGAGGCCATAGCCTTCTGCTTGCCGAGCGGGATAACATGATCCTTCGTCGCGAAGATGTAGCCGACGTCTACCGTGGTTCCAAGGCTCGTATTTCGACGCCTCCCCGGCAATGCTAGAAGGCATTGGCTTTGTGACAGGGGCTGCTTTCTTGGCTAGGGTGGGCTCGACGCCGATGTAGAGATCACGTCCTAAATATTGCGGCGTCAATAAACTCGATAATATATATATTATGTATGTTAAAGGCGAAGCGAGACAAGACGAGACGAGACGGGTGGAGGCATACCCCATGCTCCTTCCAAGGCAGGCTATTTGGGTCACTGGTCCATAACGGTCGCGCCGGCTGTGACCACATGGAAGCTATCCAGATGGCGATGAGGACGCCTCCTCGTTTCCCCTCGGCAGCGCGCTGTCTCACGCCCAAGCCCTCAACAGCGTTTGCAATAACGATGCCGCTGTACGCGTGCGCCACGAGGATGATCTCTTTGCCCTCGCCGGCCAGCTCGGCGAGGACCGAGCGGAGGTTCCGAGCGTCGTCGTGGAGTCCGATGGTCTTGTCTTTCGCGCCAACTGTGAGGAGGGCTGTCGCTGCGGATGTTGTCGAAGACCTAGGCACCGGGGGAGAAGAGGACTGTTGGCTTAGAGGTCGTCATGATGACTAGGGCTGGGATGATGGTGTGGTATCATAGCCAGTCTGGTGATTCAAAGGGGGGGGGGGGGGGGGGGGGGGTTATTTAGCAACTCTTTATACCTACCTGTTTTTGAAGATGTCCGGTCTGTCTCTGTATGTCGTTGGTTGGATATCTAAGCCATGATTCTGGCATAGTAAGCCTTTTCAGCAATACAGGACGAATACAGCGCCTCCCGTCGATATTTCATCCAATACGCTCTCGAGGTGTTGACACGTAATCCAGCTCACAGATTGTTATCGAGTATTTATTTGCTACAGTAGATCTACATAAGAGGCACCAGGCACTGTCTCTCTCTCATCGAAGAGTGCGTACGATGCGATGCAACTTAGTGATATGTCAATACGCCATTCTTAGAGTGTACCATTCTGGTGATATATCATAAATCTAGCCTGAACCCGATGCAATCGCAGACTCGATACCCTCTCAGGCCAGGCCGACGCTGCACATATCACGTGCTGTTATGCTTTTGTTTTATCACGGATACTTGCTAATCAATTCTAAGCTGAAAGCCGTTGAAGGAGTTTCGCTATTTGCCGGGTACGGCGACCTGTAACATAAGATCCCGTGGATTTTTTTATGACTAGATCAGGTAGATGCCCAACCTTCTCCTCATCGGTGGCCGTCCATGTAGTAGCCCCAGCTATCCATTCATAGACAACATCCGTCCAGCAACAGGTTAGTCAAAAGCCGTACTCTTTGCAATCTTCTCACAAGTCGTGAAGTCGTGAACGAGCTTATCGTTATTATTCTTCATCCTCGTCAAGGCGTCCTCCCCAATCACCAGTCTGTTGACCTTCCCCTTGAGCTCCCCAGCCATGCCCTGCCCCGTCACGATCTCGAAGATGCGCTCGATGCCCTTGTCGGGGTCGCCCACCTGCGTGCCGTCCGCCGTCGCGAACTTCTGCAGCGTCGCGCTGACGACGGTGTCCTTGTAGTCGTCGGGCAGCGGGTTTTCTGACGTCTGGAACTGCCCTAGGAAGTTCGTCCGGAACGCGCCGGGGTTGACTATCAACACCGAAATCCCGAAGCTAGAAACCTCCTTTAACAGGGATTCGGAGGCTGCTTCTAGCGCTGCTTTGGAGGCCGCGTATAATGAGCTGTTGATCCATGTTAGTTGTTTTCTCCATTTTCAATGCATTTAGACGGAGGTTGACGCACTTAGCTGGCAGTGGATCTTTGGCTGCGATACTAGAGATGTTCACGATGAGACCCGACCGGCGAGCTCGCATGCCCTCTAACGCGCCCTGTATGACATATATAGGGCCAAATACATTGGTCGCTATTTGAAGGTTCACTTCCTTCTCACTAGAAATATGATTAGTTTTAGTTCAATAGATTCGGGTTCACTCTCCACCTGAGCGAAACTCACCTCATCTGCTCCAGACAGCCAAAAGTTGAGTATGCAGCATTATTAACTAGGTAGTCGATACGTCCGACGGCCTTGATCTTCTTGTGAATGCTCTCCTGGGACTCGGTCATGTCCATCTCTCTCACTTCGCCTCCTGCAGCCTCGATTTGCTGAATCGCAGCTGTATGTTTAGCTTTGTTCCGTAGTGTTCCAATGACACGGTGGCCGGCTTTGAGGGCCCGGAGCGTGAGGAGCAGCCCGAAGCCATTGGAGACGCCCGTGATTAACCACACAGGCTGAGACATTGTGGATGTAGTAGGACGTGAGAAGAGAAGAGAGATTATGGATGATTAGGCGAGGATATCTATATATAAGGCTTAATCGCTTTGTAAAAGGAGGTGAGGGGTATGAAGTTTCAACCCCAACTCTACGAGAGGAATGCAAGACACTTATACTAAATCTCACAGCCAGCCAAGGCTCCTTGAGACATCCCCAACAGCCACTTACGACGCGTAAAAGCAGGCGTTAAAAGAGAGTATTTCCGTTATCCCCAGCATTCTTTTGATTGTTGGCTTCCAATGGGAGAGGCACCCAAATATCGCCGATGCTATCGCCGATGAGATCGTGTCATGGCGGGGTTTGGATATTTGAGTTGGTGCTAAAAGCCCGCTTGGTTCCTCGTACTTTGACGGAACTAGTGAAGACTCCAATTTTCTTCTTAAATGACACCTGGGCGATCAAATGTAGGCATCGTCATATTCACTGTGGCTGGCTAGGGGGTTACGTAGAGGTGTATGTAATGAAGTGAAGCTCCGAAACCAGGTCGGGGGTTAGCTGCGGGGTTCTACAACCGCTTGAGTGGCTTACCTAAATGAGTTGGTTCCGCTAAAGTTGAGGCTCGCTGACCATAGTCTGGGATGTCACGTCGCTATAAAGGGAAAATCTAACGCTTATGAGCACAGATGCAAGTTGAGAATATAATTACATGTTATAGTCTAAGCTTAGTCTTATTTCTCTGAAGGATAGACAACGATTCTATCGAGATCCGCTCCCTTATAGTCGACCCCGTTGGATAGCCCTCCAACAGTGATCGTATTTTGCTTCCCCTTCTTGAGGGTTAGCTGTAGAGGTGTCGACAAGATAATTCCCTTGTGCGTGTCTCTCTGATAAAGTGTCTCTACATTCTCCGTATCGCCATTCACAACAACGCTGCTTATCCGTCGAAGCTGCCATGCGCCTCCAATTCGGTCGGGAGAGCCACCGGCTGTTCTGGGTTAGTAAAGACGTATATGAGCTCTCAAGGTTTCAGACTTACGTTGGTCACCAAAGCCCATGTCGTCAGTATCTAACTTGCGATTAGTCTAAAAATAACTAACACTAAGGAGCGACATGTACTAACTCTGGTAGTAGAACGAAACCCATTGAGGCTTGCCAGTTCCTTCTATGCCATGAAATGTGACGGTGCTGTCGTTGCCGTATATGCCGGTTAAAATAGTACCGCCGCTCGCAAAGTTCTACAAGTTGGCCGGGTGTCAGTAACAGACATATTTCATTAATCGAAGCGTATGTCTTACAGCTTCTTGCTTGAAAGCATTCCCGTTGGTTGTTGCATCCTTGCCAAGATAAGTCGTGCCCTTTACCGGTGACCATTGTCCGGATTGGCTGAGTCCGTCAGCATGTTCGCAAATGCAAATTGTTGCAGAAGTTTTCTTACATGTCCAAGTCATAAACATCATGCCATTCCAACTGGAGCGTCTTCTTGTCGTCGTCAATGTTCATTGGTAGCCAGATATAGCGACTTTCCCAGATCGAGTTGCCATCCCACTTGGCGCGGGACTGTTAGCTGCACGACACCACCGAGCCGCAGGAGTCGGGAGGGATCTTACCTGATCGCCCAAATAAAGGTACGTTGTCTTTTTCTTGCCTTGGATTCTTAGCGTGAAGCCGGATTGGGAGTTGAACGTTCGCGTATTGAGCGGAGCTACTATCCATGGCTGTGACCACGGACCGCTCAACTTGTCCGCTCGAAATGCAACCACATCTACACTCTATTTAGACCGCTTTCTCAACGATATAAGCTAATGGTGATTATCTTACTGTTGGGACGGTACCCGGTTTTGTGACTCATCAGCGCATAATAGCTCTTCTCGGTTTGAATGATTGTAGGGGCTTCGAGGTCGTATTTATCAAATCGATGCACAACCTGGTCTAAAGCGGAGACCTCGGTATTGTAAGAGGTCAAATACACGTCGCGTCCCTGCTTTGAGTCCCCGTTTGAGTAAAGGGCATATGAACGGCCATCCTTGTAGTCGGTAAACATTCCGAAGTCTTGGCTCCAGTTACCAAGCGGTGCTGTGGCATTAACGAAGGTGTAGGGTCCGGCGATTGTGTCTGACGTAGCGAGACCTTGAAGTAGAAGGCCATAGCTGGAGTTATCGGCGTGCCATAGCATCTAAGTGCAGTTAGATTGAAGACTAAAGGACGACGTCAACATAACTTACATGATATTGTCCGGTCAGCTCACTGTACACCACCTTTGGCCGCTGAATGATGTTTTTAGGCGAAATGTACTGATCGCCCTCAATTGACACTGCATAGGATTAGCTGGCTTCTGATTATGAATTATAAGACTGGATTAGCATATTGATCTCATACCCAATGCAAGTCCGTGAGACTGCCATGTAGCTAGGTCCTTTGACGAATAAACCGAAACGCCGCCACCTTCCGGTTGAGCCTGAGTCTTGTATTCGCCAAACCACCAGAACGTGCCTTGATCAAATACCACACTACCGGCATGCGCGTTGACGATATTGCCCTCGGTATCCCGCCACCTCGCACCAGGGACGATGTACTTCGCCTGTGCCGTCGCGCTCAGAAGCAGGCAGTACAATGAGGAAGCCAACGCCGAATTGAACATCGTGACTAAACGCGACGACTTTTCTCGAAAGCCCAGTCGGTGTCTCAATCCATTCACCGACTACCTAGCCTAGATAATCTGGGGGAACTTATATATGCCACTAGCCAAGATTATTTCGCGATATTCTACCCCGCGACGCCCCTGTTCCTCCGCATTCCCATTCAGGCCTGGATCTCGCCATGCGTCTACTTAGTAGAAAATTTCCACCAGGTTTATAGTACTTCTCCACATCGCTATGAATTACCCCGAAATGTGAACTGAGATGCGAGCCCGACTATGATTCTGTCGGCCGCGAGTCCTAATTGAGCATAAAAAATAGTAGCGATGCTAGATACCCGACGTTTCTTTGAAAAAAAGAGAATAGCGGCTAGGAGAACTGTCTTAAACCAGGTGTATAATAAGCTCAATTATACCTAGCCTAAGAACTACTTGCTTCCCTAGTAACCAATCTGTCATGTCGCTTAATGCATGCCTGACTGTTCGCGGTATTGGCACTAAATGTACTGCTTTAATACGCTCGCCTCTATTTCCTTGTCACCCCGAATCTTCTCGATATCCGGAACAGTGGAATGTTTGTGTCCTTCGAAGATCGCGTCAATCTCTTCGAGAGTCTTCCCCTTCGTCTCGACCCAAAATATCGCGATAAGCGCGGCGATGGCGACATCCCAGGCACCATTCGCGACATACATCTTCCAACCGATGTTGTTGAGGCCAATTGGCATGATAAAGACGAAGACGCATCTACTATGATCAACGACGTGTATCATTTTTTGCTCAAGGGAAAATTGCACTTACGCGAATAGATTCAGAAGCAAGGTCGAGGCCGCGAGTCCATTGGCACGAATTGAGTAGTTCATGACTTCAGCCGGGTAGATGTATAAGAGCGGTGTCCACGCAAGAGAATAAAATCCCTGGAACAGGAACATCACCGCCACATCCCCGTATATTAGGCTTCCGGATGCGCCTTCTGGGTTGTCGTTGTAGGCCTTAGTGAGACCGCCGATGATGAACAGCGTCGTGAATAGGAGGATCTGCGACACGAGAGCCGTAGGTTTGCGACCCCATCTTGACACGAGGTGTGTACCGCCAAGCGCACATGCAAGACACCACACATTTAATACAACGTTCTTACCTCATTAGCATAGGCGCCTTTGGGAGTTACAAGTAGTGTGGAAAAGTAAACTTACCGCTTCGAGTTGTGCCGTTGAATCGGTGATCCCAGCAGTCGCGAGTTCCGTTCCGAGATAATACGACGCGATAATGTTGCCTGCGATACAAGAAAAAGGGCCGGCCGACATGCCAATAAGAAATCTCCTTCGCGCCGTTGGTGTTTTTATAATCTCCAAGGGACTCATCGTTTGGCCCTCCTTTTTCTCCCACTCGAGCGTATCGACGACTTCTTTATAGACGGCGATGGCGATAGGGTCATTGAGGTCGCCGTTCGAATTCGTCTGCGCCACGGCCAAACGCGCCTCGTCGAAGAAACCTTGATGAACCAACCATCGGGGGCTTTCAGGACTTCAATATTATAAGCCATGTACTACATCACGCTAAGATATCCGGATGCTGGGACTCACACAAAGGGCAAGATAACGATGCATAGAATGGAGAAGATACCCTGGATGAGTGACGGCAGTCTCCATGCCCACTTAAGAACATTGTCAGCGCAAGCATCAGCAGACTCCCATACGTTACTTACAGTTGACTGCCATTTTCCAGTGCCCAAAGTGATACCAGCAGCAAGCAAGGCTCCCACGCTTCATCATCTCAGCCTAACGAGTACTACGAATGATAGCTATGTATGCTTACTAGTAGAAATCATTGAGAAGACCAACGCCCCAGGCACGCCATCGGCTCGGGAATGCCTCGGAGAGGTAAACACCGGCGGCGATGCCGGAGATAATAGTACCGAAGCCGAGGATGATGCGTGCTATAACGAACATGGCAACATTCTGCGCTGCGGCCTGGAGGATGACCCCTATTAAAGTAATGATGGCTGACCAGAAGATGGCTAGCCGGCGGCCATACTTGTCGGTGAACATACCAGCCACTACGGCCCCGAAAGCTCCACCGATAAAGACCGAGGCGGTGTTGAGGCCAGTCCCGGCGGGTGTGAGATCGAAGTAGTCGGTGTAGGAAGGCAAGATGTTGAGGCCATTGAGCATTGAGCCATCGTATCCACTAGTCTTCTCGATGTGAGCGCTCAGGCTAAGCTACTTTTCGGCGCATTACCTACTGTCGATTGGGCAATTGAGCATAACACAAGGAGAATCGAGAGAGTCAGGGTTGACTCTGGGACCCATGCTGGAAACCATGTCCCAGTTTCTGTTTTCGTCAACATTCTGATGTGAAAGTCTGCGAGAAGCGGGTGCCGAAAGGTTAAGCTACGGGACTTCTAACGTAGGTAAACTTTGAAAGGGGGTTACAAGCCTAAATACCTCATTAAATAAATTTAAATAGGAGAAGCGGTCGGTTATCCATGAGGATAAGTGAATGGTACCCCTTGCTATCTCAAGGGAGGCATGCATGCCATGCACTATTTACCTTATTCGAAGTGATGTGCTGACCAACAACGCAAACAAACCCTGTACCCCGG
Organism: Nemania sp. FL0031; assembly: GCA_022432375.1. Taxonomy (NCBI): domain Eukaryota; kingdom Fungi; phylum Ascomycota; class Sordariomycetes; order Xylariales; family Xylariaceae; genus Nemania; species Nemania sp. FL0031. Next base: position 66,477 of record JAJKKK010000043.1, read on the forward strand.
ACCAAGTCCCATCAGATATCCTGTAGGTAAGCGGCACCTACCGGGAGCGTCTACTTTCCCTCGCGACTATGATGGATGGCACGGTAGCACCGAAAACGAAGACATGCTTAACTTTAGGCTTAGTCGTGCTCGCAATATAACCTATCTTCCCCGCGCGGTGAGGAACTCAAGATAAGCTTTGCCGCTCTCCGTCATGCAGCCATCCAACCACATCCTGGGGAGATCGGCGAAAAATAGCTGACGTCGCCCTACTTATCTCGTTCGCCCTTGTCGTACCAATGGCTAGGGCCAATAGGGAAGAATACATGCCCGTCTATCCATTTCTAGATACATGTGAATTGGAGAACTTTACGTGAGGGGATATCGGCGTTAGCAACATGAGGCCGCTATTGCTAACCGGCGCTCCGGTCTCCAGAAAATTGCCCCAAAGTCGCCGACATAATGTAGACGGAAACACAACGCGTCTTGTTCGGAGACCTACCTGGACCACGGGTTACTATAAAAGATTATGGCGCACTAGTTTCCCGGAGCATCTGGCTCTGCTTTGCACATGTCACAGTTACATTCCTGTCAATCAGATGGCCCGAAGATATCATCTGCAGATGCCGCCGTTTGGGTCTCAGCACGTAACATCCGCCCCCATGCTACGATACCCGTATCCTGGTATCGTTACATCGCGAGACAACAGTAGACTAGATTACTACTAGTAGTTCTTCTGAAATTGGAACCGTCTAGGTAGCGTACTTCGGAAATAAGATATGTGCGTGTCGATGAGTGTTGTCTTGGGTTTGTAGTCAATGTAGACAGAGCTAAAGACAGCGACCCAGTTGGGTAGAAAAACCTACGTCAACAGAATATAAATGATTAAATCATTATTATACACCTGCCGCTTATCTACACGCACAATATCGAGGTGTGACAGAGTGCGGGGAATTCCTGTTACCCGTTTGCCTCATTTCGCCTCGAGCGTGCCGGTGTCAACCACGATCTCACCCTCGCCAGCAGGTTCTTCAAAGCCGCTCCAATACATGTCTAGGACCTCCTTCGTGATATCATAGGCACAATCTGCATTAAGCCCGCCTTCCCGTCGCTGGCATATGCGCTGCCATAGCGCCGCCTTACTGGGCGCCTTAAGGTAGACCAGCACCCATCTACCGCCAGCTACCTCGATAAGCTCCTTCGCTTCGTCGCGGTTTTCCTTATTCCAGTTCGCCCGGTCGAAGACAACGTCTTTTTGCCCATCCTTTATAATATGTCCGAGTCGCCAATAGCATTCTTTTTCCGCTTCGTCTAGGTATTCCTCGTATAATGCGGGTTTGTAGTCTATGCTGAAGAGTCCGTGTTTCTCAGCGACGATCCTGTCAAGCGAGAGACGCTGGAAGTTGGGAAGCATTGCCACGAGGGCTTTTGAGAGAGTGGATTTCCCGGCCCCTGTTAGAACCGTTAGTCCCACTTCCTTTTTTTATTGTGAAGTTTTGACGATATTTGATCTGGGGCTGTGAGTGCATAAGGGTCAAATACCTGCGATGCCACATGTCATCACAACAACGGGTCGCGGGTCGGCCTGAGACCGAAGAATATGAGGTAAAAGCTTTTCAATCACACTCTCCATCGTTTTTATAGAAGTATAAAGATTCAATCGGTAATCCTGATGCGATGTTGCTGATTTAGATTTCTTTTGTAGATGTTAGGTGTTCCGATTGAGAATGACTCACTCACACGAGCTGAGTCAAAGGTCAAGGTAGTGATCGTAACCTATTTATGTGTAGGGCTACACCACCATCCTAATCCTACTCTTGGCATACTTTGCTCTCGCCGACTTTTGCGTGTTTGCTTAGCTGACGTGTTCATCCCAACGTACAACCACATATCAACATGCTAGATCGCACCTACACCATTTCGAAGGGGCAACACACTTAAAATTTAGAATAATGAGAACATGCCTAATCGCTGCAAGAAATTAACTGTCCTGATTACCTCTTTGTTTCAATCCCGGGGTAACCCACTACTTTCTCACACACAAACAGACTTTCCAGAATAGGAAACTTTTTTTAAAAAAGACAATAGTCAAGGAAAGGGGCCGTAGTAATGTTACAGTCTGCTCACTTCAATACTCCGAATCACATGTTATTGGCCCATACTTCCAACTTAAACTTTACTACCTTATTGCGCCACCACATTTCACTTCGCCGCTCCATCGCTTTGACGCGGAATATGCAGCGTTGTTGAGGCTGTGTGATGGCGGCCTTGGTCCGGGTTCTGCGCCAAAGTGGTGAACTCACCCGCCCCGTCGGACGTACAATCGAGGTCCCAGAAATCGCACTCACTCGTAGTCGACGTGCTCGTTCGTCGCGTGCTGCTCCCGCGATACGAGTAGGCAGACTTGGTGATGGTTGCGTAGGGAGTCGGTGGGCCCTCTGGTGGAACGGTGAAGTCGATAGAAGTAAAGCAGTCGAAGATATCGCAGTAATCCGTGCTTGTGCTTGCTGTCTCTTCGGAGTCACAGTCCGACGACGTCTCTGCTGGCGAGAGCTCTGTTTCCGTTGTTGTCGGCCATATGATTGTAGGCCACTCATCAGTCGGCAAGAACGGTGTCAGCGTCAGCGTGGGCTCGGGCGCAGTGCTTGAACAATCTTCCCAGTCGAACAGATCGCAAGAGGCTGATGTTGCTGACGATTCATCCGTCGTGGATGAGTGAGCCCACGGCCATGTCACGGTAGGGGATTCGTAGTCCGTGGTTGATGTAGCTTCACACAGCGCGAACCCGTAATCCGAAACTACAGATACGATGCAGAGCAAGTCGGTACAAGTGTAGTCGGGGAATTCGAGGCTGGACGTGGTGCTAGCCTCTGATGTCTCATAACCGCCAGTCGGGGTGGCAAGCGTGAAGGGAGTTGGAGTGTCGACGGTGAGTGTCCAGGAGCTGCAGGAGAAGGTTTCGCTGTCCGCGTCCCAGGTGCAGTACTCCTCAGTTCGAATGGTAGACGATGATGTATGGGAGGACGTTTTGGGGGACGTCCTAGTGATAGAGACGAAGGTGCTACTATACTTGAAAGGGGACACTGAAAAATGTCGACTGGTCTCGCTGTAGGTCTCGGTGCAGGGAGTAGAGGTATGTGTATGAGCGGGCTCAATACTCGCCGTTGAAGGTATGTTACCCATCTTGATGGTTCTAAATGATTAATGATGAATATCAACAATTGCAAACCCGCTGAGCCTAGAGTAATGTAAGCGGCTAATAGTTGAAAGCCCCTACGTCGTTTTATATCCGAACTACCATCTGTTAAATCTCCCTACTTAAGGTCTGTCGAATGAAGCGAGATTAATCTTCGGTGACTCGAGCGCGAATCAGATATTACGATCAGCCGTGTGATTCGAGTTCACGTCGCCAATCGTCGATCCAGGCACGATCATGCCATTTTGCGTCTACCAGTCTCAACGACGGGATGAAAGAAGTCATACTTAGGTAACGGGCTCGATTATTTGCCCTGCCGTTGAGGCTTCACTTGTACGTGCCTTCGTCCTTCGATGGATACCGGCGTTCATTACGATGTATCTATTGTGTACAACTATCTAAGTAAAACTTAAGTCGAAGGCCCGAGTATGTTTCACCGTCTTTCTGCCCGACTATAGGTATCCCCGATATGAGATGATATTGTACCTCGTTTCCCAAGTGCAGTGTAGCACGGCGAAATTGCAGCTAGTGATTGCTGGTTCACTAATAGTAGCATCCCTATTGGTGATGTTTCTCGGAACAGTAGACTTTATCTCACAAGGTCACGTTGGTCAGTATATCCAGGAGAAATTGAGTGAGACGTTCTGGATCGCAGAGCTGACTGTACCTGTGTACGTGAACCCTTGAATTCCCCAAATGACATATAGGGCACGATGAGATGAGTTCTGCTTCTAGTTTAGTTACAGACTAGATATCTAGTTATTTCCTATTACACCATTGTGAATGTTATTGCTTAAATGTAGGACCTCAACTGCGAGGGATTATTTTTCTGACTAAGAAGTAGTTATACCGTAATTAAATATACCTAGCACCTTTAAGGTACGAGTTAAGGACTAAAATGAAGGAGCGCTGCTTGATTTAATGGTAGCACTCACGGCATCCTGTATTACCTGGGGCTAGACTGATGCCGAAGCCGCTCACAAATTACCCGTAGTTTGAGTGTCTAGGTCTTACTAGATCTCATCCTACTAGCTCATTAGCAATTCTACCACTTAGAAAGGCGTAATGGGTTTCGTTTGTGACTTGTGTATTAGGTGAGATACGGTAGTAGTCTATTCTTTCACTCGAGCCCATCTCGATAGCAAGGTATCGTAGCTAGGACTAAGCGGCTGGTATTTAGCTAAGCAAAACGCATTGCAAGCGAAGGGTTAGATGATTAGGTGATACTACATGCATTATTCGTTCATAATGTAGAATATCCCGACTGATAAGTCATGTAAATAGTTTATAACACAACAAAACAGCCACAACTAAGATTTGCTATAGCATCATTCCCAACATTTCCGCGACACTAATCTTTTTTCTAAATGAAAATTAGATTGAAATAGTCTCGAGGGTATCGATTTAGATACCTTTACCCTGAAAATGGTGACCGAGTTATGAATACACAATGACTATTATACCGTTGCAAAGAGCGGGCTTTATCGACGGGAATGCTTGATTACGTCCTTGGCGTCTCAATTCGCACTCGTTTAAGTACGCTGAAGAAGATTTATTATATCTAGTTTAATCTTACTTTTGTGTTGCTCCGCAACTCTTAATCACTTTCTTGGTGTAAGATCATGTGCTTCACCGCTTGCATAGGCTATGACTTCCGCGCGTCATACAACAGCGAACACGTATCCAACCTAAGAAATGTTCGTGAGACGACGGCGTGATCGATTACTGTGCTACTAGGGATTATAGAAAGGAGGTTATCACATATTCTTAGCCTAGCTGTTGTGTCAATAGCTGTAGGGAAGGAATCGATGCAATACACTCATTCTACTTGAATTCCCTCTTTCTTTCTTTCTTTCTTTCTTGACACTAGATCTAGCCATGGAAGAAACTTCCCGTTAGTTCCATCACTAGACCTTTTAATCGATCAAATCGGTCAAATCTTCCATCACCCCCTCTCTCCCGATTCTTATGTCGGGAGATGCTATCTGAGTGTAGAGCAACAAGGCCTGGTTGCTTAACTGCTTAAATAGTTAGTTACACTTATGGACTGTCTACTTAAGGAAAAGATGGCACGAGAATCTATCATATCTGATCGACTATGCTTCATTTTCGATGCTTTTAAATTACTGTTTTAATTTAATTATTAGTTATTCAATTTCTTCTACATCTCAATTTATTTAACGCTAGACTTTTCAATCTACCTTCCGCATAAAACCCCCGGTAACATTAAATCTCAATGCATAGCCCTTAACTTCGTTGCCCTCGCTGCCACACTCGTTGACTCCCTCCCGGTCATCGCCCTCTTACCTGTCATCTCCCTAATACCTGTCATCTCCCTAATACCCGCCATCGTCCTCATACCCGCCATCGCCCCCATACCCATCATCGACTTCATGCCCGTCATCGACTTCATACCCGTCATCGGCTTCATACCCGTCATCGTCTTCATTCTCCCCTTCCTCTTCCCCCTCCCATCTTAATAACCCTGTCTCTTCCATTACCATAATATCGTCAAGGTTGTCTTCGACATGATCCTCCCCCTGTCTCTTAGCCAAAGGATGTATCCTGAGCTTCTTCATTACCTCAGTGATAGGCTGTGAGTCGTCCACCTCTAGCTGAGATGCCTGCGCACTGTCCCGCACATCGAAGTGTGGCGAGGGTTCGCCTTCGTTATCTAATAGCTTCCCACGGTATAACAATCGGGCCTTGTGTTCCACAAGACATTTGATAGGTTGCTGTCGATAGCTGTTGAGGATGAAAACCCTCGCCTTACTGCAAGCGTGCAATGTCAATATTTCCGAACAGCCCGTTGTTATGACCAAAGATGAGTGTTTAGCCAGAATATCGTCGACCTTGGCTTCAGCTTGCAGAACCACGAATGATTTCTGTTCCACCAGTAGTTTCCGAATCCTAGATGCATTCCGTATATCTACTTGGCTGAAGTGACTCACTACCATTCGGTCAATTGTAGATTCGCCCCCAACCCGAAGACGAGCGCGGTTTGCAACTTCAACGGCTAAGGTAGCAGTTTTGCCTGTAGTCCATACTTTGCTAGCTTCAATAACGCGCATTGCCGATATTTGTGCCGCCGCCCGTACCCCGAGACGGGCCTGACCCTTTGTAGTTATACGCGATACTGTGCATCGACCCTGGGTATAAACCTTCCCACAGCCACTAACTTCAATCGCAGTTACGTTGGATTCACCCTGCACGGTAAGTCTCGCGGATCCCGTGACACGGAGATATGAGATACTAGATTGGCCTCTGGTCCACACCTGGCTTCTGCCAGAAACCTTCATCCGCCCTACAATGGCGTCCGCGCCAACTCGTAGATGAGATTCTCCATCCAATGACAGATTTACTATTCTGGCTTGACCGAATCGACCTATTCTGGCTACTACAACATCGACATCAATCCTTGCGCCATTTGTCTCACCATGAGGTTGACTCGTGGCCAAAGGTTCGTCGGAACGTAGCTTTTCCCTCTGTTCTGGCAAGGCAGAAATATCTATCGACGATTTTCCCGAGGCCCGCCAGTTAAGTATACGAGGCTCATTCTCGATTATGACGTGTGACATACCATCCGTTAGGAGATTAGATATAGTGGACGTGGAATCTATCTGGAGTGAAACATTGTCTGATACCAACAAATTCTTTATCGCAAATCTAGACCCTTGACCGATAAGGGCTAGGAGTTTGTGCCCATAATCTTGTATTTGCATGGTATTGGGTGCCCAGAAGCTAGCGCTAGCTTGCGAGCACCTGGAGAGTCCTTTACGGGTCATGGCTTCATATTCATTAAGCATTCTTGCGTGACTCTGAAGTCCCACCGATAAGGCAAGGTCTAACGCAGTCTCCGCGAAGTTGTTTAGGGCGCCGGTATCCGCCCCATACCGTAACAGCTGTTCCACACTCCTCTCGATAGGTCCGCCAGTGAATCGCTTTAACTTCGACACCCGAATTTGCAACTCGGTGGCTTTCAAGTGTACTCTGACTTCACCCTCACACTTTAAGTTACGGATGGCTGTGTTAAACCCGGGTAGACTACAGGCCCAGTGCAAGGGGGTCATCTTATGAATGTCGGTAGTTTTGGGATCCGCTCCCTTTTCTAACAGACTCCGTACTACGCTGTGGAACCCCCATTGAGCAGCTAGGGACAGTGCTGTCCTTCCATTTTCGTTCCTCGATTCTAGGTCGTCGCCAATCAACCTGCCAATATGCGGCTCAATCATCCTCTCGGCATAGTCGCTGTCTCCAATGTTGAGTTCAGTACCGGGCTTAACTTTGATCACGTCACCGATCCTAATCGCTGACTTGCCGTTAAGGCTCAGGTCATGTATTATGCGTGAACACGCAGGCCTTAGCGCCGAAAGCAATGGTGTCATGCCCGAGGTATCTTTTGCATTTATGTCAGCGTGGCGATTGCAGAGAATTTCGACTGCTTCCCACTGCCAGTTCGCAGCGACGGCGGAGAGAAGAGTTCGGCCTAACTTGTCCCGCACTTCTAGGGTGTTATGTGCTAGTTCCTTGAGGAGAAATTCGATGATGGGTTGACTTGTTATCGCTGCAGTGTGGCGATCTAGTGCTGTCGTGAACGATTCGCTGGAACCCACCATTCTGATATCGCCAAACGTCGCCTGGCAATTAATATCCGTTATTATGCTTCCAAAGTGCAAGTCCCTCCGGTGACTGCTTACAGCCCAGAAGATGGTCAGATCTCCTGTATTGTCTTTTGAAAACATGTCTGCTTTTCGATCGAAAAGCAACTTCACCAACTCAAGGGACCTTCCTATTATAGCCCACCTCATGGTTGTCCAGCCGCGAGAATCCTTGGATTCTATGTTGGCTCTAGCTTCCAAGAGGGCTATCGTTGTAGACCTTAGGCCAAAATAAGCCGCTATGTGAAGAGGTTCAATGGTTTCATGTGCCCCGTATTGGCTGTAGGGATCTATCCCTCTTGGAGCTATTGAATCGACGACCGCCCGAAAAGACTCGTGAATGTGATTTGGCCTGAGGAAGAACACGTCGTGAAGTTCGGACTTTAGAGCTGCTTCTTCAACGCGAGCATGATGGCCCCAATGTAGACTGGCGTATCGATAGAGTTGTACGTGTCCGGCTCCATTTCTATCGCTGCCTTGTGACAAAATGCATTTAATACAGGATCTCGCAATCTCCTCCTGGGCGCCCGGGAGATGTTTTTGTCTGACGTCGGGGTCAGAAAAGTATTCTTCCGCTGTGTAGTGAACAAAGCGTATGTTTCTGCTCTGCTGATCGATAACGATGAGTCCACGACAGACCGAGAGTATTCGGTCTTCTAGTTTTTTGTCCTCAAGTACCTCATCGTAATCGCTGTCCGTGCTGAAATCCTCGTTTCTGGGTTCCTCCGTGCCTTGTTCTTTTTCGAGGTACCATGCTCGCTTTACCATATCGATAGTCAGGTCCAAGGGATCCCTACAACAAGATGCCCAAGAAAAGATTGCCCTTGCGAGTTCAATATCGTCGTCGTCCTTTTCGTCCCAAAGCCCCTTGAGGATATTGGCGTAGGCTTGTTGGTAGCTCTGGCGTAGTTCTTTAACTTCTTGAAAGTAAGGCAACTTTTGTAGTGCTGCCATCACACCTGATAGTTTATAGCGACTGGGGCGGCTGGCAATGGCGGCAATATGGTCGACATATAGCTTAGCTGGCAGAAACCTGAATATTCGTGTTGTAGTGTGAGTATATTGCTACATAGAGGGATGGTACCAGTAGAGAAACAACATACATCCCAGCCGCCCTTATTGCAACCGCCTCCTGAATCCTATCCATCACTTCGGGTTTCTTGGTAAGCCTGACAAGGGAGGTTTCCGGTTTCACCTTGATGTATTTTTCAACGTATAGCTTGATCTCTTTATCGGTAGCGATAACTTCCATACTGGCGAAACTAGGTGTTCGATCGCGCTCCTCAGAGTTAAGTGACCGCTCTCTCGATGTTACCAGTAAGCTAATTTTGTCACCAAGATAGCGGAATGTATCTAGCAGCTTGGACCTAATGTTATTCGGCTGATCTTCATTCTCATCGTCCGCTCTGCACTCATCAATGGCATCAACGACCAAGTATACCTCCTCGAAACGTTGAACCTCCGACTCGAGAACCGCCTCGTATTCGTCAAACTTGGGGGATGTGGGCGGCGAGGGTGCGTTATGATTTATGTACAACGTTTTAAGCTCGTCCGATAACTCCTGTGACTGCTGAGCAAGCTGGTGCAAGATGGCTTTCAAGAAATTCTTCGCGGATTGGGTCTTATCTGAATGCACGCAGTAGAGATAGGCCACCCCAATATTCCTATTCCTAGTAGTAGCCCGCATATCTAGGAGTTCCGTGATGACAATAGTGCTATGTCGGTGATTGGTTAGTTTGCCACTTCAAATCTGGATAGCATTCTGCACATACGCTAGCGATGTCTTTCCGGCGCCAGCTGTCTCGTTGTTAGCCTGATGATGAGATCTTGCCTGCACTTCCCAGCAGCACTTACGCATTCCATGGCACAAAAGCCATTTCTTATCGCCCGTGCGCCAGGTCCTAAAGGCGTCGCTCGACAATGACCTTTCGGATATTCCAGTGTGAAGGCCGTTCTCGTATTTGTCGTAGAACTCTTTCGGATACGTAGACTTAGGACTTAGGTCTAATAGCCAGCCAAGAACAACTATTTGGGTCATGTTAATCAAAGATCCAAATTGGGCACTAGAGCCAAGTCAATGTAGAGGGTCATGGGTCATAACTTAACAAGCAGCAACTACATGCCCGTTTGGTTATGACCCTGCGAGAAGGGAAGTATGGGGTCTTCTTCGGGAACCTGATCGAAATAAAAGCTAGACGGACCATTTTTGTCTGCTTGTTCTTTATCACTCTCTATTGTAGAATCATCAGTCGCTCCCTCCCGATGCTCGTACCTCTGTAACAAGCCTACCGGTCTTAGCTTTGGTAAATTCGACAATCGTATGCTTGATTTTCTTGTAACTATCGTCTTTCTCATTCTCAAACTTGTTCAACCCGAAGTGATCGGTGTCAAGTGCTTCAGATGTACGGCCAGCCCGAGTAGCTGCGCTTTTGGTTACGATCTATATCACAAACATTTCGTTAGATACCTCAAATCAATGATAAAATAGCGACGTTGACGTGACACGTCTTTGCTACTCACTAGGTTTACATTGAAGCCGAGAATTGTGTTAGGTACGCATTCGTGATAATCAATAGACGGAACTCTATCAAAGCTGGCTAGGAATTCATCTTCCAGCCTCTCGGTTTCTGTAGACTCGACATCCAGATATCGTAGTAAAGTAGTGCTCGCACCATCCCAGTAGTGGAATAAACAATAAAGTTTTCCGAGCGTGGAATAACCAGAGCCCGCGTGAGGTGTGCCTAAGAAGATGATGCCGGCCAGGCTGTTGGTCAAATATTCGTTCTGATGCGCGATTCTTTCGTCTGTGGTTGGTCGCTTCGCGATGACTAGGGCCTGTCGTGGACTGGGGTCAGTACTCTATGTAGAAAGGAAGGTCTAGTCGTAAGACGTACCTGTTCAATCAGCAACCCGCCGAAACTATGGCCGACCAAGATGAGGGGACGCTCCTGAGTATGAAACTATTAGCTCCCGGTCATTTCTGAGCGCCCTACTATCAAGTATCATACGCGTACGTACCGGTTCCGTTGCCCTTATGGCCCTAAGTGCACTGAGAAGTTGTTTCCCATAGTCCGGGAGGTCCTTCACAAGAGCTTTGTATCGCCACCCGGAATTGTGTCGAAACGTCATAACTCGTGCATCTGGGATATCTCTCGGGAGGAAGTCTCGTAACCAAAGCGTCTGTGATGCCGGGTGAGTCCAGCTTGTTTCCACTGAGGAACCTAATCCGTGGACCGCTACAATGCTATGCGCACTTGAGTTAGACTACAGTATGAGGTAGCGAAGAGACGGCTTAGCATTACTCTACTATGGCATTGTCCGGGTTGTGCAGAACGTTTATCGACTCGGGATTCAGTAGCTCGGGTATCGTTACCGTGGCGTTCTGCTGGCTAGGGTTATGCTGCCTAAACTCCTCGTTTTCTTTGTTATCATATGCTCGTCGGTGAATTTTAGCAGCAAGATTCGCGAAGCCTCTAGTAAGGACTGCTATTAGCGGTGACATTGCGAACGCAAGGGCAGTGAGGCCCAATGATATTGTTATCCCCCATGGGGAGGTGCCCGCTGACACAGCCCATGCTACCACGGCGCCAAGAAGAGAAATCACCGAGTTACGGATCGATGGCTTGCTTAGGCGGATGGAGAGTAAGACGAGCATTAAGATGGCGAAGGAATAAAAATCGGACCCCATTTTCGCGCGGAAGAGCCAACGAACAACGATGGTATGGTGTCCTAGCTAGGATGGCTACGTTGAGTAGGAAGGCGGGGTTTATGGAAATATATGGCGGGAATATCGCTTACAGATAAATGTCACCTACGCCCTGCAAACTATATACGACTCTAGCTGCTATTCAAGGATAGTAGGCGGTGTGATCCCCGCGCCACTATGAGAGGGCTCTCCAACTCAGCCGCAGAACGAAAGATACTACCTACCAAGTGTAGTTTTAGGCATACTGTTGTCAGCTTGCCATATGATTACGGCATGCTTTGGTAACGATTTATTGGCTATAGATATTATCTGATACATTCTTCCTCTAGCATTCACCTGGTGGTGCGACTATTAACACGATGGGCGGAGCTCCTTTTGACAAAGAACACCAGCTTTATCACGAGCTGAAGATACAGGATACTAGTATTCTTCACCAGCCCTTAGAAGCCTCTCCACACAGTGCTCCAGGGCCTGCGAAAACCTATCTACCCGGCGACCCTCGCCTCCAGTTTACCGATCGCGAAATCGGAAAACGCCTGCGGACGGAGTATATCACAGAAGACTTAGACAAGCTCGCGCCACATCTTTGGCTCATGACCACCCAAAGCAGTACCAATATCGCATGCCTTACTGAGCAGATTGTCAGAGGCCGTAAGATTGTAATTTCGGAGAATCCAGGCCTGCACCTCGTCTGGATTAACGATCGTATCTTTCTCAAACCGCTGCCTGAATACCTTCTATCGCATGCCTTCTGGGAGCACTTTCTTTTATCGAACAACTCCCCAATCGACGGCCCTACCCGCACCGAGATTCGAGGGGCTGCCCTTGGCTTTCTACGATCGTACGCGTACTTAATCCAACACAACTCCGACTTCACGCTCGCCACGCGTGATGAAGCAGCTCTCATACCCAAGAATATCTCATTCGCCGATTTTATTCAGTGCATGGAGCAGTGCCAGAGAGTGGAAGACCAGTTTGTCTCTCAGCGCTACAAGTTCGGCGAGCTGCGTTTAACCCGGCTTAACTTCTGGGTCACCATCTTTCTCTTCAAATCCCGCTACCACCTAGTTGAGTGGCAGTACGGTGCCTACTTCGCACAATACTACGGGCCGCTTCTCTTCATTTTTGCGGCCTTTACGCTGCTGCTGAGTTCGATGCAGGTCGTTCTCGCAGCTCAGCCTGTCCTCGGGGACGATAGCAGTTCATGGCTTATATTCGCTAGCGTGTCTCGCGGGTTCTCTATATTTACCATATTCCTTACCGCTCTTGTCATGGCCGGTCTTCTTCTTATACTTGTCATATCGGCTTCTAAGGAGTTGATATATGCTATAAAAGACCTTTTGCGCTTGAAGCGTTCTAACCATGTCAAGAGTAATGGAGTATGTTAGAATAAGCCGTGTTTTAGATGCGCCACAAGCCACGAGCACCGCAGGCACCACATAAGGGGGGCCATTCGCACATTATCCGACAACCCTATTATTTCCACTTTCCGTTTTTAAGAGGCGCTTATAAAGGGCTGTAAATGCTACCTACAACAAAACTTCGAATACACAACTGTGCAAATTAAACTGAGGATTTATTTTTCTAGTAGCATTACTGGCTTATCGTGATGTTGACTTACCACTCCTAAAAAGGGTTGCCGGTGTTATGTAAGGGCGCTTGGGCCAAGACAAAGTCATATTTTCATCATCCTGCAACTGACAAGTAGTAATATAGGAAAGGAGTATGTATTGATCCGAAAACTGAGACCCCTATCTGTTCCTTGTGTGTTCTAATTCTGTATGTTGAGGGACGCTATTAGATAGGGGGCCTGTAACGCGTCGCTTGGCGGGGCGGATTACCCCAGTTGAGGAATGAATAGCAGTGGAATCCATCGTTTCCGACTGACTCTGCTTCCTCTTGGCGAGTATTTTCCGAAACGTTTCCCTGATACCACCAACCGCGTCCGGCGAATGTGGACTATCATCATTTGAGCTCGCCGGCGAGATCGTATTGCTGTGGTGGAAGTCGCTAGACTCTGACGGGCAAGATATATCTGAGTTTCGGTTGGTGGATGTCTCGCTATCGGCATTCGCCAAAACCGGTATCCCAGCAATCTTGGGAGTGCTTCTCATCGCGAAACGCTTTGAAAAGCTCCTAGCATCGCCGATAATCACAGCTCCGTTATCTCCTGTAATCTCGGGCACGCATATCTGACCAAATGATGAGTTGCTAATTACTTGATGCAATCTGTCACACAAACATTGGCACTCCGTAGGCGTAGGGCAAGGCTGAAAAGAGGCACCTTCCCCGTGGAGTTGTAGGTCCGTCGATGTGAGTCGCTTCTTTGTCTCGCGGCAGCCGGCTGAGGAATAAAGATCCTGGAGAATTTTTACTGGTACAGCGACATAATCCATGTGGCGAGGAAGGCATTCCCATTGCTGGCAGAGAACACTCTCGTTATCAATTGGTCGTATCAGGTCTCCAAACCCATTCGCAAGTAGAACTAGCGCATCAATGTGTCGTGCGAGTCTAGGCCAACCTCCACATGTCTTGCGAATCTCTAGCTGTTTGAGAGGCATAGGTGACCGATCTTCAGCTAAAGCCATGTATTCGTACCCAAGCAGACGTTCGTGCCAGGTCGAAGGTATCTCAAGAGGTGCATTAGTCTTTGTAGAGATGCTTTGCGCTTGAAGTAGCTCGAGTATCGACCAAATCTCGGAAACAGCATCGTCTAGGAGGAGAGGCTCGTCTTCTCCGGAAGATATTCGCAACTTTGCATTTTGCAGCAGTGTTTCGGTAATATTCCCTACCGAGTCGATCTTGACCTTAGTTGCAGGGACCCCTCCTATCCCTAATAACATGCGGTGACGCAGGATATGCAGTAACAAACCTGATGCGGTTACAAGATAACCCCGACGCTCCCCTGTATCAAAAAGAACGATAAACATCCTCTCCGAAGCAGAGATTAGCCTACGATACGACGAGCCACGCTGAAAGTGGCATTTACCGTCTCGTTTTCCGAACGTCACATTAACTTGGGCCAAAGCAAACTGTTGAAGCCCAATACTAGCGCTTGGGATTTGTAACGTTGATTTGACTTCTTTTGTGTCTGAATAACCGATGTTGTAAAATTTGGTCGTCTCGCTCCCCACTCGGATCTCTACTAGGCTATTCCAGCCTATGAAACAGCGATGATTCGTCAAAGCATCGAGGCGTATATTTGACAAGAGGGCACGATTTCGACATCGCTTCACTCCTTTATCGTAGGAGAGCTGCTCGTCAGGATTTCTGTTAGCCACATAATGCCACTGTATCCAGTGATTAGTTCGCATCACGGGCAGGAACATTGACGAGAAGCCTTTGATGACAACACCACCATCGAATCTAACCGCGTGTCGGGCTCCGATAATAGCAGCCATAAGCTCTATAGGCATTTCTAAGCCTATGTTATTATCTCTCTTCGGAATGGGAAATCCATGAGCGATAACCGCGGGCGAAAAAAGGGAGAGCCAGCATGCACGATTTTCGTTAACGTGCAGTTTTGTGAAGGAGGTATCAAGTTTGAGTATTTCCTCATTTTGAGCCTGCCCATTTATTGAACCTAAAATTGGCGTGCAATAGGTCGGGCCTTCTTCACTAGGTTGTGGCATAGAAAAAGTTGCAACAAGCCAGGAAAGCTGTTGTACCATGACTGTGATGGCATTCTCCGGACCCTTTGCATGTATTGTTAGTGTGCCGTCGGGGCAGAGCTCGGCTGAGATTGCCAGGGCCGGTGCCCCGAACGGACGAGGACCTGTGTCCGTGATTATCACTACTATTGGCAGAAGTACAGTTTCTTTATTACATACATGTACTGTCGACTGTAACTGTCGAATCTGGTCGGTCAAGAGCTTTCTGGATTGCTTCTTGTAAGATAGGAAGCAATATGTTTTCGTCGAAGGGCCAGGTGTTTTTCAGATAATCGAGACATGTTGTAGCGTAAGAATAGAAGGCAGTACCTGTTATTGTGACCAAGGTGGACAGATCAACCTGTTTTTTAGGGAAGTTGTGTTTAATATAATTCAGAAGGCTGAGGTTCGTTTGTATAATAAGGCCAACCCGTCCATAATCAGAAAATCCCCGTCTTTTCTTCACTTCGACTTCAGCAAGATTTATGAAGCTTCTGGAATTTGAATAAAGCCCGTCTCTAACTACCCAGGAGAGCGATTCAAATATATTATTTGAAAATAATGTCTCAGGAATTTTCAATGAACTCCGTACCAGATGGAGGTAGTGGTTGCTATCCTCCAAGCTAGTTGGACCAATAAATTCGGACAGGCCAGTTTCAGATTGTCCTTCAAGGGCGTTCGCGGCTCCAGCATGGCTGCAAACAGGGGCAGGTTCGGAATCCGAGGGATTCAAGTTTATCGCACGGCAGAAGTCAAGGGGAATGTATTCGCTTGTTTCGCGGAGAGCGTGGCCAATGACTTCTTCGATCAGTGTGTCATCTGCTCTAATGGGACGTAAACGCCCTGGGTTTAGTAGCGCTTTTGAGTAGTTGGTCAAAGCACTCTCGAGACTAGAAAGAAAGTTCGTGTTTCCGAGCCTCGCCATGGCCGCCTGGCCCCAGATGTGAGCGCCGCTCCTAGATACTAGATATCGAGAAATCTGCCGAGAGAGCTCTTTTGCTGTATGGTCGTCGAGTGTTTCAGGAAGCGAGCGTGGACTCTGGCCACGCATCTGGAGCGTTATCGAACCGTCGGAGGGATTCTCAGGAACATTATCGCTTGTATAATCTAGCTCACTGGTTCTTGAATGTGTAGATTTCTCTTCTTGAATACGTGTTTCTATGCCAGCAGGCTCGTCGATTTAGGCAAGAGCAGGATATCGAGCAATTAGAGAACCTGGCAACCGAAAAGTACCCTTTTGCTCCCTATGTGACTCAGAGGTTGAATGCCCAGACGCGGTTGCTTTCTGATTATGCTCGGCAAGTCCCTCTTCTAGAAGCAACGGTCTAATACAATCATAGCTCTGGTGCTGGAAATGGCGGTATAACGCTGCGGCATCTGTGTAGGTCCGGCCGCAGCCCCATGGATCACCATTCTTCAAATTACCAGAGCACATATATGTAACGTTCTCCTTTTCGGATTTGTGTGGCGTTTTTCCGTATCGGTTTGTGTATCTTTCGTCTCCAGAGGCACGTGACTCTGAATATGTCGTTTCGCTAGTGGCTTGGACATCGGGTTGGTCGAGGTCGTTCAGTTGTGGTGAAGGCATACTACCCATTTCAACCGGTTAGACATGTATTTATTAATTTATTCATTATATATACATGTCGGCGTGAATTTGGTTTGTGTGTGAAACGTACTTGACGGGGACGACGGGTGCTCTATATCCGGCTCTGTGTTCTTGTTGGTCTCATGTGAGTCTTGCTGGCTTGATTGAAACCGAGAGCGGAAGGCCCATGTGGAAACTGGTTAATAAATGGAGGTTGTGTCACGGAACAGAACTGCAACGCTAAACCACAACACTACCAAAAGTAGAACGTTGTCAAGGTGGGAACCTTGACCGTTTGCAGTTACTTATATAGGAACTGTTACAGGTTGGGACTATGAGCGGCTGACGATAATTGATAATAAATATCGCACAAGTAATAATGCCGCTATCACTGAAACTGTATCTTTTCCAGAAGGGAATAGACAGTTTGCGTCGGCGGTAGTCAAAGTATGATGAGGGGTTTGCCCACAGATATATAGATGCGCCAACGCACAGCTCTGCTGCGCCACTATTCGGTATACAACGCTGGCTGGATGTGGTTATTGGCCAACCGATTCCACTACTACGCAGTGCCTCGACCTGCTACCTAAGTAATATGGTTAAGCCTAGCCAACAACTAATAGAAGGTCCGGGGCAAGTAAGCCGGTAAAGTATAGAGTTTTCCAGACGGTTCGCATAACGATATAGCTAGCTAACCTACTTAGTCAAATACTTGGCCCGCGACGGGAACCTATAATATAGCAAGTAATTCTACCCCAATACTCAGCCACACAACCCAGTCAATCACTGAGGCGTACCCAGGCAACACAGTAAGCCTTCAACCATCCGTGTAGCTTTTGAGAGCGACTTTGGTTGTGGAGGTTTAAGGTGTTCTACATGCGGGGTCCTGTCTTGTTTCTATACAAATATACACGTACTTAGAATTGGAATAGGGTCCTCTAAGGCCCGCACTGTTAGGACCTTTACTTTCTAACATGCTATACGCCTAGTAATGCATCATCTACGACATATGTGGGCACACTACTTAGTAGGTAGGTAGGTAGTAGTTATATGCAGGTTGGGGGAGTTATTTGGATAGGTTTCGTAGCTAGATTGGACCTATATAAATAAATAGTGAAACGGTTCACGTAGCCTTCCCTTGAGAAAAGAATAGCTTCGACTAAAGAATGTATATGATTATAAACGTCTATATTTTCGCTATTATTTTGAGCTATGTAAGCGCGTAAGACCTTACTGCGAAAGTAGTAACATGCTACTTACGCCGTACTTAACTGGAAGGTTTAACGGATATATGGCTATATTGCAGTAAGTTTTGCTATAAAAATACAGTTTTGCGAATAATTTACGCGGCAATTTGATTTTTACTGATCTCTTAAACACTATGAATACAGAACATAAAGCTAAAGAAGAAGATTTATATAGAATTAGTCATACGAATAAAATTTTACTTCCTTTAAACCTTCAAACTATAAATTTTGAATTGGCGGTGCGAAGACCCAACGGCCCACCGTCGGCTTAATCAAACGCATTATCACACTAGGTAGAGAGCTGGCTAAATCGTTACTTGTCAGGTAGATAGCCCACAAAGAGCAGGCGTTGGCCAGAGTGACGAGCCCACATTTGAACACAACGACCATATGTGGGATAAGGTAACAGGCCACTTGGACTCATTCCTACCTCAAGATAAAGTGTACGGTTTATACCCAGTTCTCAAGACCCTCGGATTTGATCTCGAACGTGTTGGATATAGGAACACGATTTTACAGATCTACGGAGACGCAGCAAAAGCTTTTATCAAAAGTGAACTCTGCCGCCTTTCTATACTATGCCTTAATATTAGACCCTTCGGGTATGATGAGTTGCATACATGCGTTCTAAACTAGGCAATGAGTCATCCACACTTCTTGGGCCACCGGGGAGTTGACTCCAGGACACTATTTATTCCGCCCAGGGGTTTCCGTGAGAGCGTTGATAGAATTGAAGTTATGCCCAGACCATACACTCAACATGAACTCCACGTAAAAGGCGTTATCCTCAGAAGGGTCTCCCGCACAATTGAAAACTCGTATTTTCGGGTTTACACGGACATGTCAAAATTTCATGTTAGGACTTGACCAGGCTAATCTCCAAAGTATATATAAGGACACTGACAGCATTCGACGCGAGTTAATTTTTGCCTTATCTCCCGAAATAGCCCCCGGATCACATCTCTGGCAAGATAGCCGTTTAGCTTCCTGGTTCGATATTCTCAGCTCTGGTATCCTAATTGTGGCGATCTTCTGACGGTGTCACGGGCTGCCAGGCGTTCATACCAGACGTTCATACGGATCATCAGGAGACTGTATAAACCTGTATAAACACCTGTATAAACACCTGTATAAACACCTATATAAACAAAGAAGTCATTCTTGTATATAGGCAGTGGTTAGCACTTAGAGTAGTTAGAAAGGCCTCGCGCAACAACAAGAGTCTTTCACCTACCTCAAGTACAGGGTCCTTGATAGTCGGGCGACTTGGCAACAGCAGCCGCGCTAGAGCACCCCAACGTCACCGAGGAAGACAGATATCTAGAGATTACCGAACGAGTTTTAGACCAGAACTGGCTTAAAGCCTCGCGCGAACTTTTGTCGGTCCCGACCTTTGATCGTTTAAATATGGCCTTGCTCTTCCATCATAAATGGTGCCTCTAGCTTGCCAATTGGTCTTTTCTCTCTCCTGACACCGGCCATATTGGTAGGGTGTACTTTAACAGTAAAGAGAATGACTCTGTAGCGTTGTTGGCTGGCTCAGAGGTTCCTTTCTTACTGAGAGAGGCTGACGACGGGCAGGGCCGGTATCATGTTGTTGCGTCGGCCTATTCGCGGCGTGATGCAGGACCAGCTCTAGCCAGAGGATATTAAAACAACAGGGGTGACATTGGTATAGCAACGAGGTGAAACAGGACCGGGCCCAATTCAGTATAGATATAATACCTTGTGGAAATCCTTTCTTAAACACATAATATTACTACCGGCATATTGATTTGTATACATCCGAAAGCGAACTTTAGCATATAGAGACACCGTGGCGATTATTTAGTTTTGCATACAAATGTTGAAGTATTATAGATAGAAGCCCCCAGGACTGGAGGTCCTGGCATCCAAAATTGGAGTCCGGCGCTGTGGCTTTCTCGCAAGGCCCCACAGCCCAATTGGGGAAATATGCCCACTCTTCTAGCCAAAGGGAGAGTAGTGCTGCTAACTAAGGAACGAGGGACGGAAGATGAGGATCGCTGTAGAAGATGTAAGCAACTATGATTGGGAGATTAATAGAGCCAATCTTCTAATAATATCATAACTTTTAACCTAAATGGACGGCGCGCAGCAGCTTTTATTTTTTTGGGTTAGGGAGTATCGGCGTTCAGGGCGATAATTCACACACACCTATATACATAAAGTCCTACAAGCACCCAGAAACCTACAAAACACCAAAAACAGCCAGCCCCGACAAGCCACAAAACACTATGAGCGAAAGCAAAAGCTAACACTATCTATATTAGCTAGCTAAGCCAGCGACCTGGAAAACAGCATGCTATTAGCTTAAAAGATTAGGTCGTAAAAACTACGACCATGAGAATATCAAGCCCTTAAAACATAGAATAGCAGCTATCTATAATAGAGATACCTATAACAACCGTAATATATCCAAAACAGATAAATAAAGCTTGCCACATCCATAATACCCCTACCAGGGCCTGAGAGGTTAGCGGAAAAACGAGTAACGTCCTGCGCCGACGTTAAAGATCGATTAATTAATCAATCAGCGCCCAATTAGGTTTTTAGGCTCTTAGTGCCGGGTTGCGTCCTAGGACCTTGCATGAGCTGACCTCGATTGCGGACGGCCTAGCGCTTAGCCCCTGCATATTGGGGGCCAGAGGATTGAGAGCTTCGCACTATAAAGATTCCCAAAATAAGTGCTCTTGTTTCACAGCGAACTATATAGTTATGTAGAATCCTCTGTCAAGATGAGATGCAAGTTGTTAATTCGACGTCTAATCTTCGTTTCTACGCGACATAGGTGCTCCGTCACTAGATACTACGTATCATCCACTCATTTACATGCTCCTAAACTCTGTAACGCGGTTCACATTCACGCCAGCTAATCTACCCCATCACCCCACAACCCCCGTGAATAGTCCATGAATTCGGAGGGAACCTCGTTTCTTAACTCCGCTGGTTCGTTGGGGTCTACCCAATACGGTACCTACAATGAACATGGCTTAACAGATCGTCTCGACGAACAGTCGGGCGACGATGAGAAAACATCTACTAATGTGCCGGATTACCGGCCTATTGTCTGTGAGTCGTGCAATTATTGATCTCATTTCCTGAAATGTTGCCCCGAGTATCCCTACTGTATTTGGTAGTGTCGAGACTGATATGTATTCCTGTAGTGAAGTGGTGGTTCTTGACTGGCCTGGGAATCCTCTTCGCCACGTTTGGTGGGCTCATCGAGTTGGCGATTCACAAACTTCCCGTACAAGAAACTGGCCTCAATCTTTTCTCGAGGAGCTATAGTGGAAAGGGCGCAAACACCTTTCACGGCGATGGGACCAGGTTGTTGAATGATCCGCCATCAGAGCTAGCCCGACAACAACTTCCCAATTCCTCGACAAGCTATGCCATATTGACTACACCACGTGCAACCACCTACTCCTACTCTGAGGATACCAGGTCTAGCGTGACATGGACCAAAAGTACTGAGCAGATAATGCTGGTTCGTCCAAGCCCCTTAACAGAGAGGACGCACGAGTTACCGGAGAGACCACTGCGTGAGTATGGGCAACATTTGTGGCCTTTGCAGGCGAGAATCCCGTCAGGTTCGGCATTTGGCTCCATTGGAAAAGTTCCTGTTACATTCTCCTCTGGTCCTGCCCCGTCTGGTGGACCTACAACGACCCCGACACAGACCATTGTAACTACCTCAGACTCGAGGAGTCAGACTTCTACAGCCTCAACGCCCGCAAGCACTAGCAATGATCAACCTCATTCTACATTAACCATCACTATCTCTGAAAGTATCAGCGTGTCGAGTAGCGTGCCTAGTACTGCCACTCGTAGCTTTTCAAGCCTGCCACCATCAGCATTTTTGACAACATCATCAGCCTCTAAGAAGGCTGCTCATTCTTCAGGTTTTTCTAGAAGTTTTCTGCCCCCTCATTCCCTCCGTACTACACTCCATCGTTCAATCACAGGTTCGACTAGCAAGAAGCACGAGCAATCGACCAGGTCATCGGGGACAGAATCGGCGAGGACATCTTCCGACACACCTATCGTCGTAATCGTGCAGGTCTCCTCCGACACTCCAACTTCGACAATAACACTAGAAATCGCCCCGCCGCCGGTCACCTCTACGCTTACCGATTCGAACGGCACACCGACGGCGACCACGACGTTGACTATGTACAGCTCGGTCGTAGAAACTCTCTCGGACGCAAGCGGCACCCCGACGGCAACTATAACTCTGGTCGCCGAACTGACATCGATCGTATCTACACTCACCGACCAGAGCGGCGAGCCAACGGATACCACCACGCTTACTGTGCCTGTCACGTCAAGGCTGGTAACAATAACGAACGCTAAAGGATCACCAACGCGGACCTTGACTCTGGTCCCGCTGTCGGCACTTCCAACAAGCTCGATGCCAAGCAATACAACAGTGTGGCAGAACACCACATCCACGCCTCCGAGTGAGCCCGGGGGCGGCCCGTTCACTTCCACAGAATTCTTTTTCATCTCTCAGGCAGACTACTTCCTTGGGACGTTTGCGGCAATCCTTGTAGCCACGGTGCTCTCGATTCCCATCAGAATAATAGACCTCAACGCCCAGCGCCTGCAGCCGTTCCATGAGTTGGCGAGTTCTGGTGGCACGACGGCGGCATATTCGCTTTGTCGAGAAGCCGGGAGCCTGGGCAGTATGATTCAAGACGTCGGCCTTCTTTTCAGAGGTCGCTGGTCGTTGACACTTCTAACGTCCGCGATGGTTGTTCTTTCGGCTCTTGCAACGACCTTTTCGTCCGAGGTGTTCGTGCTCGTCCTACACGGAAGTTGTTACAAGGGAGGAGGCTCCGCGAGCAACTGCGCTTATACTATTGGGGTAGCGGTCCTTGGAGCACGTATCACGCAAGCCTTTTTCTTCTCACTAGCGGCACTGATAGCTCTGACGCTCTTGCTTCTACGAAAGTGGCATTCCGGCGTCGGAAATAGCCCCTGGGGCATCGCAGGCACCGCTTCGCTACTCAGTCACCCGGATATTCGCGAGGTCCTCCTCGCGCTACCTACGAGGGGCACAAAGCTAGCCAATGCCGTGGTCCAGCGCGAGCTGGAGCCGTACACCTTCAAGTTAGACCACTTCGTCCTTGCAGGCAAGATGCAATATGGTATTGTGGTCTGTAGACAGGGAAAGCCTGGTGTGGTAAAGAGACGCGGGCCATTATTTGGCCTTTGCTACGGCTTTACAAGGATGTCCAAGAAACTCGGCCTAAGGAGACGAGGAAATGTGCAGCCATTTTTCGCATTGAGCATCATAGGGCGCATCATTACCCTTCTGTTCCTGTCGGGCGTGATAGCTCTGATAGGGTATTACAATGGTCCACGAACGTCTTACCCCTTCGAGCACTTCCTCGATAGCGAGTCTTTTGGCGTTCGTCTGCTCTTCACTGTCTTCGGCGTCATCATCACATTTGCATGGAATGAGCTTCATACAGGTAAGGAATAAATCTAGAGAACTCTAACTGTCTGGGATAATTAAGCTCACTCCAAGTGCCTTTAGCGGTGGCGCACCTCAGCTTGTATAGGCGGATGGCCAGATCCCCTCGGACGGCTGAGCACTCGATAGATATATCCCCACCCACCAATTATTTCTCCGGTCTTGTCTCGGCCGTCCTGGAACGTGACCTCTATATGGGCCTCGTATCCTCATTTGGCGTTTTATCTGAGTTCTTGCCAATTCTCCTCAGCAACGTTCCTTACCAGGTGACGCAAACTCTGAACGTTCACCGTACGTATTCAATTATTCAACATCTACTCCTACCCATCACATGTGGACTTCTCTTCATCTCGTCTAAGCAACCTTTAGCTAATATCGAGTTGCAGTTGTCAGTACTTGGATTCCCGTTGGGATCATGGCAGCGATGGTGCTCATCATCTTGGGTTCGTTCTTTGTCCCGTGGCCTCCGTTTCCAGCAGACGTTCGGACAATTGCCGGGACTGCCTATTATATATGCGACTCCCAATTAATACAGAATATGGTTGTGTCAAACTTCACTCCCACACAGCCAACATGCGAGAAATACACGTTCGGGGAAATGATGGGTGCCTCAGGCAACAGGAGAGTAGGGGTTGATACGGAAGGGAACATTCCTGTTACTGAACGCGATTCCTTGTTGCAATTATATAGATAATTATACAGGAATACGGGGCTCTACGACAGAACTTCAACCTTACATCACACCTTTTCAAGGCACAGTTCTACCGATTGCGTAGCAAATTCATCTCGGAAGTGTACCACATATAAGTACCACATTTAACGATACTAATTAATTTATTGCGACTTCCCGTAAAGATAAAAATAGGAAGTAATAATATGAATTGCACATGAAGTTCTCTCCCAGTCTGATATCGCCTTTTCGATCCGAGCTCCTCATATCATAATCATTACGCCCTTTAAGCATCTATAGTCATATTGGGAGATCTATATAACATCCTAAACGTAATGAATGACCCAGAACATACACCTCATAGTCAAGTCCTAGCAGATGTGACGATAACTCGTAGCCCTTTTGTATCCTGCTTGGGCGAAGGTACGAAAAAGTCGTGTGCGATCTCTATATCAGAGACATCCGTATCATATAGCTCAAAATTGAAACGCCGAAACAGAGTCGCAAGCACCCTGTAAAGTTCAACGTTTGCCAGACTGCAGGAAATTTCAAATTAGCATCAAGCTTATACAGTTGGGTGAATCAAGCTTACTTGATGCCAATACACATTCGAGGCCCCTTACCAAAGGGAACGAAGTAGCGTGTAAGATGCTCGCCTTCGCTAGTCTTTGGGTTGTCTAACCAGCGCTCCGGAATGAAGGCCCGGGGTTTGTTAAATATATCACTGTCGTTGAGGACATCGAGAGTTGTCATAGAGACGGGTGTTCCGGCGGGGATTACCCAATCTCTGTATTTCATTGGCTTATCTCGGGAGACACGCGGGAGGCGGACAGACACACCGGTAGACATTCGGACCCCTTCTCTAACGCAGCCAGTGAGATATGGGAGTCTTTCTAAATGGAGAGAGTCCGGTATAACTGCAGGATCAGGAATAGCTGCTTCAAGCTCAGCTTGTAATTTCTTCAGGGTAGAAGGATTGTTGAGGAGATGAAACACTGTTGTCGTTAGTGCCCATGCTACGGTTTCTAGCCCAGCTCCTATCAGCTGTTGCGCCTCAGCACCTAGGCGGCTGAGTGATTTCTCTTGAGGCGGTAGATTGCTCCCGAGCAACTCGCTGAATATGGTCGGGTGATCAAGTTCGTGGTGGGCAACTCCCTTGCCGTTAACGATGTTCGTAATCTTGGATGCGAGGTCCTTTTCATCATTAGTAATCCGGCCTTGAAGTGAGTTAGAAGGATGTACCTTTTGTAGCGTAAACATCTTATGAATATTTGGCGTTACCGCCTTGATGAGCCATCGGGGGCTCAATCCCAGCACCTGCGCAGAGTGAGAAAAATAAGCCTAACGTGTACAATTTATCTCAAATATTGTAAGACTCACTATAAACATGGCCGGGAACTGTAACCCAAGGTGAGCGAACTTCCTCACGGCCTCATAGGCAGGATGGAAATTGTCTTTGAAACCGGGGGAATCCAATTGATCCCAACAAAACCCGAAGCAATAAGATGCAATGACGTCACCCGAGAATGCATTGAAAGCATTATTCAGAACGAGGACTTTCCCACTCTCTTTATATGAGGCTATGCGCTCGCTCAAAAGCTCAACTTTCTGCTTTATGACGGGCTCGAACTTGGTGATGCTTCGCTTGGAAAACATGGGGTTGAGCGGAGCCCTGCGAATGGCGTGAAGATCGCTCTTTACTGTTGATGATGTCGTCGTGTTGGCGCCGAATCTCCCCGACATCCATTCATATCTCTCATACTCTTTATGGCCGGTATAAAGTTCGTCCCAATAGCTGCTGTCTTCTATGTGCAGCTCAAATGGATTTATGCGAACGATTGGTCCTTGATTTATTTAGAGAAGCAGATCATGAAAAGTACTCTCGTGATGCACATACCGTATTTTCTATGCATCTTCTGAATCTGAAAGGTGAATTGGCCTCGCAGAATGACATCGTAGTAAAACTCATACCATTTCGAAATTGCGGCTAGTTTGGGGCCTGGGAACTTTGATAGAGGGCTAAGGTATAGACGATAAAGAACGAGGCAAGCAAGGTAGGAAATCCATATCGCGATAGATCCCGCCAAAAAGGCGACGGACGGTCGCGCAAAGAACGGCGCATAATCCATTGTCAGTATAGACGGCATCGTGAGAACTAGACCAAGCAGTAATTCTCTGTCAATGACTCCTACTACAGGCTCTACAGTTCAACTATCTGGGATAGGTGGGGATTAGGGTGCATCCTGTGCTGGCTATGCATGCTATTATCTCGGAGTTGGGGTGGCGCTTTGCTCAATAAGGAAAACCCGGGTTTGCACATCACAAGAAAAGCAACGCTATATATCGAAGAATCGCGGAATAATCAGAAAAGGCGTTACGTTGCAAATGAGTTTATTCATGAGAGATACTTGATTTTCGACTTTCAATTTAGTGACAATAGTTCGTTGAAGAATCGTCAATTCAACATGGTACCGGCGTTTGAGGGGCTAGCGACCATGACGCCCTCAACGCCCCAACTTGCGATTGGAGTAGGCTGTATTGGGGTGAGTTTGGCACATTTATAAGAGCCCGTTTCATAGATTGACCTCAAGAAGATATATTTGATAGCATCGGTTATCTACAGCAGACTTTTCCATCCACTCCGCAAAATCCCGGGTCCGTTCTGGTGCTCTGTCTCTTGGCTGCCTTGGTACAAGTACTGGTTCTCGGGATACATGCACCGGCATGTTACGAGACTACATGAAACATACGGCCCAGTTGTGAGAATAGGTCCCACCGAGGTGTCGTTCATAGACGGCGACGCTTGGAAAGACATTTACAGTCTTAAAAGATGCAGGCAGATAGAGCGCGATCCAAAGTCGTTCCCGGCGCTCACGCCAAATGGTGCTAGATTCGACTTGCTTACTTACAGCCCGTCTGATCACGCGAAATATCGCAAGATTCTAAACCCGTCATTCTCTGAGAAGGCGACTAAGGAATACGAACCTACGATCCACCAAGACACGGATACCTTTATTAAGAAGCTTGCGAGCAAGCTTAAAGATGGGGATTCAAAAATCAACCTTACTCAATGGCTCCAGTGGCTGACCTTCGACATGGTTTCTGATGTTGTCTTCGGTGAACCATTCAACTGCGTCACTGACGAGCGCAGCCATCCTTGCTTGGCACTTTCGATGGATCTCGTCTCGTTTTCTTCATTCATCGTCTTCGTGGCATGGTGGACCGGGCTAAAGAACTTTCTTATCAAGCTATCCGGTGTCGAAGGCTTGTTCGTCAACATGGTTCGCAACAAGTGCGAGAAGACCTTGGGTGCGAAATCCGAGAAGGCGAGCGTTATTTCGAATCTCAGAAAAGCCGGTAATCCGTTGAACCAGCCCGAGATTGACGGGAATCTGACCGCGCTGGTAATTGCGGGAAGCGAGACGACCGGGTTCATTTTGACCGCCACTAGCTATTATCTCGCGACGAACCCCGAGTGCTTTCGAAAAGCGGCCGAGGAAGTCCGGTCGGCATTCCCTTCCGCAGCGGAGATCAATGATGATGAGATCAGAAAACTACCGTATCTTCGGGCGGTAGTGGAGGAAGCCCTGAGGATGACCCCTGCTGAGCCCAATGGGCTAGCGAGAAAAGTGGTTATTGATGGAATCGACATCGCGAATCAATACATCCCTAAAAATGTGAGTTCTGTCTTGAGCCCTTCGTAAGACTACGCTCAAAGCTAATTTGCGCAGACTGCAATCTATGTATCTCAATTCGCTCAAAACCGGTCTTCATCTAATTTCTATCTTGCAGACGAATATCACCCTGAGCGTTGGTTGAACGACCCTGGGTTTCGGAACGATAAGCTGGATTTGGTTCAACCGTTTATCATGGGTGTCAATGTGTGCATCGGTAGGGGGTTGGCTTGGATGGAAATGAGAGTCATCTTAGCTAAGATGCTGTGGAATTTTGACTGGACGATAGATGTAAAGGACAGAGAGCCGTTCGAGAAAGCGAAAGCGTGGCATGTCTGGATGAAGAACCCAGTGCAGATCAAGCTATTACCGAGGAGCGCTCTTGATATCAAGGACTGATGACAACTTCAATACCTACACCATCTTTTCATATCTTGCCTACTTACTTATATAACCTAGTAACACGATTGATTAAATAACTCGTTGCTGACAATGCTTTCCTCATGGTATTAGTGTTGTCGCGGATATTTCTAGACAAAGTGCTACAAGATTAGTGTTAAAAACACTCCTTCTCGTCCCGCTTAACGGTCGACACGCTTAGAAGATATAAACTTGAATACAACATGATTCTGTCACGTACGACCACACCCACTGGAGAACTCGGGATCCCGTCCGCTCTCCCATAGATAAGCCAGCGAGGGCCAAGTTAGTACTTGGGTCGGTGACGACCAGGGAATCCTTGGTGTTGTACGTTTTCTTTTTGCTCCTTGCGTGTGTGGTGCGTGAACTTGCTTAGCTAGGCCGTGTAATTCGTAGCTGCTAGCCCGTATTTTTAGGCCTAACTAAGTACACTGGGTAGCTAGCTAGCTTTAAGCCCCCCAGCAGTCTAATAATGTTACGAGTCACGCAACACCTATAAATACTTCTTAGGCATCAATCAATACTCAATACTAATTAATATCAGTTTTATTTGACGTTTAGACTAGATAATTATTTGCTCATCCCAGGCAACTTCTGAATGAAAGGTAAGAAAGGCACGCGATCCTTGTAGATATACATTTTGCTGATTTTTCCAGCCTCCGGGCCATCTTTGACAATGTCAAAACGCCCAATCATAGGAATCGTGACTGAAGGCGAGTCAGGGAGCGCGTCGAAGATCGCTGTTGAAGTCCCGGAACTGTAGATCGTGCCATTTGTGACGTCTTGAAGAATTAGTAAGTCTGTGCATAGTTGCCCTTGAGAAAACTCACCATTCTTGAATCTAGCATGAGATGTCTTCATCGCTGGCATAACTTGCAGCTGTTTCTTGAGATTCTGTAAACCGAGTCAATCGCTGCAGAGCAGTGCTAATCTGGCTTGGCACACTCACCTGTGTGAAGCTTTCGAGCCCCTCATCCATCTGCAGACCACCTTGGTACTCAAGACTAGTAGCGAAGACCTCAGGGAATCGGTCGAAATCATAAGAGTCCAGGATTTCAAAAACCTGATAAGATTAGCGACGGTCAACGAGAATTGTGAAATCAAAGCTCACAGACCTTAGAGAGGAACGTCTCTGGGTCCTGAAGCGCGGTAACTTGGGTGGCGGTCATGATGAATTACAGTGATCGGATGTTTACACTCTCAGAATCTCACAGATTTCAATCGCTCGAATCAGTTACAATGCGTCAATAATTAGTAGCGATATAAGTAAACTACTATTCACAAGTAAGGTCAATAGCTACAAGGAAATCCGGGACTACCAAATGGGGTGGTTTAGAGAGCTTATTCCAGCGCTAGGTCCAATCACTCCGCCTGTTCAGCGATCTACCTAGCGACTTACAGAGGCTCGGACCTGCCTAAGTCAGTTCTAATTAAATGTTTCCGACGAAGCCTGAGCCGAACTCGAGTGTCTAGTATTGCGAGTTATGTATTTAGTAATTGCATAAGATTTATGATATATTTACTTTGTAAACGGCGCGAGTCTCGTCTCGTTGAGACGTAGTTAGTATTTCTTTTATATGTGCATTTCACTACATTAACACCGGACGCTATCTCGTGGCGAACAAACGCTATGGGCGCATTACAGGACGGATTTGAGGCTTTAGACCTCGTGTACCGGAATGCCAACCACCGGCAACTTTTGGGCGCCGCAGGTATTCTCACAATCATCTACAATATCGGCTTGGTGATTTACCGCCTTTATTTTCACCCACTGGCCAAGTTCCCTGGTCCTAAGCTAGTAGCGGCGTCAACATGGTATGAGACCTTCGTAGATCTCTTTCGCCATGACTTCCCTGAAAGATTGTCGAGGATGCATGAAAAATATGGTAAGGTAGCTGATGCGAAAGTCTGATTGAGCAGAATCTCATAATATCTCTATAGGCCCAATTGTGCGAGTGTCCCCCAACGAAATTCATATAAGTGACCCCAATTTTGTCACCACGGTCTTTGCTACCGCTGCAAAGCACCGGACAGATATCATTCCACCAAAGGGTTTGGGTATGGATGGTGAGTAAACATCCTCAGTTCTTCATATACGACTTAACTAGTTCATTCAACTAAAAGTAGGTAGATTCCATCGGCTCTACGCCAGGCCATGACATTCACGCAGTGAGGAGAAAACCACTTGACAAGTACCTCTCACGCCAGAATGTCGTACGGCTTCAATCAATCATCCACGAAGAAATTCGAACTTTAGAGCGGAAGATGTTAGAGGCAAAAGACACAAAGTCGCCGGTGAGATTGGATTGTGCCTTTACAGCTTTCACGGGAGATATCGTGGGGCATATCGCTTGTGGTGAAAGCCCACAACTCCTAGAAGGCAAGGACTTTACACCGGAATGGTATGTTGACATTGTCGCATAGTTGGAACTACTAAGGTTATTGACATTCAACTAGGTACTCAATGATTCGTGGTGCTGCAAAGATCATTCCTCTGCTCCGCCATTTCCCTCAGATTGGCCTGTAAGTGTGCTCATCTGCTCTTATAAAAAGACATTGCTGAGAACGATGCGAAGCGCAACGCAATACGTACCAGCATGGCTAGTGCAGACTCTACTCCCGAACACCACGGGGTTCAGAATTCTACAACTGGTTAGTGCATGCCTTGTTCTCGGTGAATTTCAAGACATGTTGATTAACAATATTAGCTTGGCGAACAAAGAGTCAATCGGATAAGAACAGAGGTTGAAAAGGAGAAGAAGGGTCACGTAGAAGTTGAGGAAAACGGCTCCATGTTCCACCACCTGCTCCGAAGCGACATCCCCGAGCCGGAAAAGAACCCCGCCCGTCTAGCCGCCGAAGCCGTGTCTTTCCTCGGCGCGGGGACTTATCCCACGGCCGCTACGCTTATCCTAACCGCGTACTACATCCTCGCAAAGCCGGAGATTGAAGACCGTCTTCGCAAGGAGCTGAAGGGTGTCATGGCGAACTTTGATGACGAGGTGAGTTCGCAGAAGTATGCGCTGAAGAATAGTAGTGCTGACAGGAGATGCGTAGGTACCTAATTGGGTCGAGGTCGAACAAGTCGAATACTTGGGTGCATGCATCAAAGAAGGGCTTCGGTAAGGACTTGATCTCATAACTTATAAATTTTCTTGCATTCTGACCGTGACAGAATTCTGCGCTTATTCCGTCGGAAGGGCCGCATTTCAATTGATAAAGATCTTCAATACAAAGAGTGGACTATTCCCAAGAATGTAAGAGTACCTAATCAGCTCGTGCCAACGCACTACTCACGCAAAAATCTATAGACACCAGTCAGCATGTCGCCATTCTCGATGCACATAGACCCAGAAGTCTTCCCAGATCCTTTCATGTTCAGCCCAGATAGGTGGCTAGGCAAGAACTACGACCCGCGCATGGACCGAAACCTAAATCCCTTCCTCCAGGGCTCGCGTATTTGCATTGGCATGCAGTAAGCACCGTTTCCCCCACCTTTACTCAATAAACAGAAGCGCTAATGAGAGATTTCCTACAGCGTGGCTTGGGCTCAGATGTACCTCATTCTGGCGACACTATTCCGGCCTAATAAGAACTATCGGTTGCGCCTCGGTGCATGCGATGAGTCAGATGTTTTCCCAGTAATTGACAATGAGTTTGGTGTTGCGAAGTATGATTCCAGGGGGCTTGTTGGTATGGTGGGCGCCGCTTAAGCCTTATTTCAGTGAACTGGAGTGTTCAGTAGGCTTGCTCAGTGCTACCAACCGTAAGCAGATTGCTAGATATGTCTTCATCGCACAACAAAGGGTTGAGAACGAACCCAGTAGAAATGTAAATATTATTGAATGAATAAAAGTCTTTTCAGTCAATTATATATATATATATAACCATGATATCAATTAAATACTGCACCTATATTTGGCGGCCATGAATATGAGCCATAAACCAATATGGTATAGGGAGCTAGACGCGACAGCGCAGGTAATAGTGTTCTTAGGGCCGACAAATTGCTGTGATAATCATAGGTTAAGCTACGGAGTATAATATCACTTTTAAGACGGGTGTGAGGCGTGTCTACGCGTAAGATACAGTTGAATTTACAACCCATATTATACATCCTAAGACATCTTACTTGTAGATTGACCTTCAAAACAAAGTTCCGTGATAATCTTCGCGGCTTCAATTCTCCCACCACTCTTCCGACACACTTCTCCCAACTGGGCGGCCTTCCGTCTCATAGCGTCGGCTTTCGGATCCCCCTTCACGCGCCCGACAACTTTCAAAAGCGCTTCACCGAACTCCCGCCCGCCAACCATAAGCGGCGCCTGATAATTTTCTTTATTCACAACGCAATTCCGGCCCGCGTCGCGATTTCCGTAGATGCCTACGCCAAGATATTCAATACGCGTAGCGTAGTCGAATGTGTCATACCACATGGCAAGGATAATGTGCGGTATACCCGCCCTAGTCAAGGTCAGCTTCACATCATAATATCACGTCGGTAAGAGGCTAAGACTGTACCAGGTCGCTTCAAAGTACGAGTTCGCTCCGCCGTGATGTACGGCACATATAATATGGCCACTTCTCAGAATCGCTGCAGGGTCAGGCTTCAACCAGCTCTCGATCCTCACCCTCCCGCTTTCAATTTCCTTTCCTAAGATCGTCTTCAAAGACTCCTTACCATCATCCTCGGATGTCTCCTCTGTTTTCAGTTTCCACAACACCTGAATGTCAGATCTGGCATCAAGGAGGACGCGCAAACCGATAGCTTGCTCCCGCACCGTCGCCGCATAAGCTTCAAAGTGCGTTCCGAGAGCCATCAGAACAGTCGGCCGCTTCTGCAGCCACGCAAGGAGATCTGGATCGCTCTCTGTGATGTCGGGTGAGGGGAGCATGATTGGCCCGCAATTATACACATTCGAAGGGAAGCGCAGCGGCAGGTCAATTTCAGGGAGCGAAGGGCAAATATGCGGGACGTCTTTAACCCACGGCGTGAAGCTTCCCAGGGGCTCACTGAGGCCTTGAGCCCGCCTTGCTTCATTGACCGCTGTGACCTGCGGATCATAGGCAGCGTTCTGTATAGTCGATTTGCAATAGTAATTCTCTATGAGATTACTCCAGGGTAGAGGATATCGAAAACCCGTCGAAAAGCTATAGGCTTATCGTCAGCACTAGGTGGTCGCAGAACAAAAAAGGGTGAAGGGACCGTACGCAGGGTACTTCCAGTAGGCAGCAAGCCAGGGCTGCTCTGTTATCAAACCCTCGGCCAAGGTACAAGGGCTCAAAACAGCATACTTCCGCTTCAAACTACGAGCCATGTCATGGATAGGCACTAAATGGGGGTCAACCACAACAAGTGCGGGGTCTAACTGCTTCGTTAGGTTTGCAGCCCATCCAAGCAATGCCAAATGCGCCTCCGGTCCCCAAGCAGAGAGGAACCTAACAGTTAACATGGCGATTCTTTCAGCACCCAGGCGGCCCGGTGGATGGGGGACGTCAGCTTTCCTTCTGCTTGCATTTTTCTTTGCGAACTCAAGAAAGCCCGGGAATGAGGCGAGGTTATGAAAGGTGATTGGGGCGATCGCCTGAGACGGGTTCTCATCTTGGACCTTCTGTGAGAGAGTTTCCAGACGTGACTGCAGCGGCGCCCAGGATGCGATGTGAATATCGAGCTCATTTTGGCGGAGGAGCTCGTAGGCTGTTGATAGTACAACGTTGGCTTGGCCGAAGTCGCTGTTGGTAAAGAACAAAACTGTCTTACGTTCCGGCATGATTTAGTTATGAAATGAAGTTAATGATACAACGTTAGAGTACCTAATTCAATGCTCAAGGCTAGTCTTAAGTCCAGCGCGGAGTGTTCCGCATAGGCGGACAATAGTTTCTATATTGGATTATACACGTAAAATACTACGTAAGTGTCGTACTGTCGAGGATGGCTTGTACATTGCTATACAGTTTTAACGATTAGATACCTCGAATTAGACCTACCTCGCCTGGCAATAAATCTTCCATATCTACCGTGTCTGATCCTACGAAGAGCCTATTTGGCAGATCCTATTCGCGATTACCATATTCAGAAGGATCCGGGGATCTCACTCGCCACGCGTTCAGACCCCTGTCCTCGCAGCGCCATTTTCAGCCAATAAGATAAATGTATTCTGTTTTACAAGCATTTACCACAATCCACTATCAACTTAACGGCAATGGCGATATGTAACTGTACGATCTTCTTGCCCCTCCCAGGTTACAGATGGATTTCGCTCACGACGCCGAAACTAGCTCGGCTACTCTAACTCTCGATTTATCAATTGCCTAACATAGGGTCTGTTTGACGGGAATATCCAAGTCATTATGAACGGACCAATTGGCCTTAGGTCTGCTGAAAGATACTACGGACCAGACCGGCGAACCCTAATCAGGTACAACCGGATATTGACATCACCACGCAGCATCTAAGGCACACCACTCAGCTAGGCGTCAGAAAATAAATAGAAAGAGCAGATTATGTTATATGCGTAAAAGGCTAGACTATAACTAAGCTTTATAACCCCGCAGGCGGCCGAGGACCCTTCAACCCAATATCTTATAAAACCTAGTAGGTCGGTACGTAAGGCCATTGCGTATGATTACCGAAGGTCAATTTTAGTCCTCGCCCTTAAATCACTATTATTCAGCGCTCGCCTCGTTTTCTGCCCTGACTCAAGATGGCGCAGTTAACAGAATTTCCAAAGATCTCCTGCTATGCCATGAGCAAAGATGAGGCGAGCTTCATCTACAAGGAGATCTTCGAAGACGGGTGCTACGACGTCCCGGGTCTGCCGGAAACGCCATTTTTCATCGACGCGGGGGCGAACATCGGCATGTTTTCTCTATACATGAAGCAGAAGTACCCCCAATCCAAAATCATCGCGTTCGAGCCGGCCCCTGAAACCTACGACCTCCTGCGGCGCAATCTTAAGCTGAACAACTTTTCCGATGTCGAGGCGCTGCCGCTCGGCTTATCCTCAGAGGCAAATACAATGAAGCTGACGTACTTCCCGCATCTGCCGGGAAATTCGACGTTGAAGCCGGAGGAGAAACAACAATTAATGGAGATGAGCGCCGAGAAGTACGGCCGTGAAGCCATGAACGCACGGTTTGGCGACGCGCAGCAGGTAGACGTCAAGCTAGAGCGACTGTCTAGTATCTTGAACAGCCACCCTGAATTCACGCGAATTGATCTTCTGAAGGTCGACGTTGAGGGCGCCGAGCTCGAGGTACTGCGAGGATTAGATGATTCGCACTGGGATTTGGTGCGCAATGTGGTGCTTGAGACATGGGATGGGTCTCATGTAAAAGCTGAAATAGAGCGTTTGTTGACGTCGAAGGGCTTCACTCTTAAAAGCGAGGAAGCCACGTGGGCTAAAGGATTCCATATGATTGTCGCTTCCCGAGAGAAATAGCAAGTTAGACAGTATACAAACTACGGGTTCGGCGGATTTTAACTTCCGACGACTATAAATCATAAGATATCCTATCATC
Source organism: Nemania sp. FL0031 (assembly GCA_022432375.1). Taxonomy (NCBI): domain Eukaryota; kingdom Fungi; phylum Ascomycota; class Sordariomycetes; order Xylariales; family Xylariaceae; genus Nemania; species Nemania sp. FL0031. The sequence goes on from JAJKKK010000043.1 coordinate 102,286, forward strand.
ATGCGGCTTTTATTCTCATACCATGATAGAGAACCAGGGGTAACATGCTTTTGATAGATTATTTCATGCAAACATTATCAAACTACATCAATTTTAAGATATTTGTTATGGCAAATACGTCGCAAATAAGTCTATCTAAGGCCAACCTAACCCGAGTTACTCTAGGGACGTCAGTGATAGCCAGTATGGAAAGCCCAATATTATGATTTATCAGTATGAACCCTATATCTTAAGTTAATTGGTAGTCAGCTAAGCCCCATGGATCCCGACCCATCCGAAAAATTGGAGCTCGAAATTATAGAGAACGTGCCACTAGATGAACTGAGGCGAGATTCACCCGTACTCATGCAATATACGTTTCAACCTATGGAGATAGATTTCTTTCCATCGTATCCATACCACGCTATGCAGTTGTTTCCTAAGATTTCCAGCAGTCAATGTCTCTGTTCACGTATTAGCCGATTGAATCTTAATCACTCTTACTTTGTTAATATAGGCCCGGACATGGGTAGGATGGTGTTGTAGACTAGATATCTATTACATTAGAAGAGACCTTACATAAATTCACTACGGACCCATCTATGTATCAATACGTAAAAGCGAGCCCTCTTTCTAGACTTAGGTCTTTATTGGTTAAGTTTGAACTAATGCAGCTGTGGCGGTATACCAGATGATCTCAGGCCATTAGATTTAAGATACTCTATTACTTCAAGGACTAGATAGCTACGACGTTAGGGTGGCGCCGTGAGATAGTTCGTCGCTCGAGTTCATAACGAAGAGAACGTTAGGAGGCTTTCAGAAGTCTGTTATAATCGGGGGCTTAAAAACAATCACACGACCTCGCTTTCCTAACGGCGTTATTCAGTATAAGGGGTTTATAGCAAATATACCGAAATAGTTGTTTCGACTCAAGTGTAGCTTTCTTGATTTCAAGCGAAGTTACCTGGGCAGTTATACTTGTAACCAGCTCTTTAAAGTACTAGGACGGCCTAAGTGCCTAAAATACTACACTACTTATTATTGTTGATGTTGTATTAGCAACATTTCATGTATGGTAGCTGTTACAACTATATCCTATATCCTGTGACCCCATGGCGGTGGGGAGTAAACATAAGGGTCCAGAGTCGGCATAGGCTAGTAAAAAACAATCCACGTGATAGGAAACACGACGAGCAACGAAGCGCTGAGGTCTGTGGCAACACCCGAAGCCCTCGGAGCAGACAGTATTTCGCAATTAGCGCGAAGCGGCATTATTGCGAATTCTATCTTGATTGGTCCCGGAAGCGTAAGGAGGTTAAAGTGTCTAGAAAAGACGCACAGGAAATCTTGAAGCAACCTGAGAGCGCAATATTTTGTGACTCCATTCAGATATAGAATCCCTTGCTTTCGCTAAAGTCAGGTTAGCACTAAGAACATCTAGATGCTGAACTCCGTATCCGAGTTTGGAAACTACAAAGTCTACTTTCTGAAGGAGACAACGGTTTATAATAATTATAAGACAGTGTTAATCATGTGGAACATCTTATATAGGTGGTTATGAACAAGATGAATCTTCATAATCACTATAGAAAAGCCCATAGAATACTCTACGTGCTTTTATCCGCTGCGCCCTGTAAAATCCGATTTACTACATACATCGTTACCAAATTATCTCTAGCTAATACTTATTCTCGTACTTTTCTCCGCCCTCGAGGATAGTGGTACACCATGTAGTCCAATTTAGACGACTTGGCTTGGCGGCGGGGTAATGCAGCTAAACAATTGTACCGAGACAATCATAGCAAGTAGTACTCTCAGAACGCTCACAACGAATGACTTCAGTAATTCACATCAAGAGTAATTCAAATCATATCCCTTCTAGTAATATTCTAAAATTAGCATATGTCAGTTCTCGAGACGCGGTGAAGAGCAGTTGTCGTGTCTTTTGTCAGTGTGTAACCGGTACTTCTCCAATAGGCAGTTTCCGGGCCCTCATCCTCACCATCGACTCATAGACTCAAACATCATTCGATGCAATTCATTATTGAAATAGACGAAAGGCATCGCTCTAATCTATGATTTAGGCTCTCGCTCTCCAATTTCCCTCTTTTCTCCTATTGCGAAATTAAACAGTAGCAGAGATGGAGGTCCTTAATGCGACACTGCTTCAGCACAATGGTGCCTACGATCGGCTGAATGCGGCGTTAGGCACCGATGTTTCCTCATTCTTCCAAACTTTCAGCGCCTGGCAGGGGCTTGTTCTTCTTATCTGCCTCTCGTGGGGTGTCTCATCAGTGTCTACAAATCGGAGAATCAAAGTCGCTGGTGCTCCCGTCCATGGCTACTGGTCCTGGTTTGAACCGACATGGTTCTTCAAAATGAGATATGCCAAGGACGCTCATAAGACGATCGTGAGCGGCTACCACAAGGTGCGTTTCAACCACGGTCATTAAGCGGAGATTTATGACAGATTATGAGTTGTTTGGATCATTAACAGCTCCTGCAGTACAAAGATGACCCGTTTGTTCTTCGTCGCCAGGATCATGATATCACAATTCTTCCCACTAAGTATGTTAATGAGCTGCGGTCAATCCCGACCACGAGGCTCAGTCGAGGAAGAGCCAATTTCTTGGTCAGTCTCCTGATTCAACCCATGTCTTAGCTGGTAATCTATGTCTTCATTTTCTTACACGTTTTTAGGAGTGGGGAGATCAATGGGCAATGCACACATTATGGTCTCATTCCGATTGGTCTATTAAAGCCATATCCGAAAATAAGAATGGCCAGATGGGGAAATATCTCGAGGCGATTAGGAAGGAGCTTGATTATGCCTATGAGGTTGAGATGCCCAAAGTTGACGGTAAGTTTAGCTGTGATATCGTGCGGGTGCATGAGCTAAATAGTTATAGATTGGACAAAAATAGATATCCAACACATTATCGGCAAGATCTTAGTGCGTATCATCGGTAAGATGATAGTTGGCAATCCCGCCTGTCGCAGTGATGAATGGCTAGGCTTGGGATTCACAGAGGACTTTGTATCGGCCTCGATTCTCATGAGATTACTCCCAACCTGGATGCACCCGATATTCACGAACATCATTCCTCAGAGGTGGAGACTGAGGAAGGGCATTAAAACGGTACGCAAAATTATTGCTCCAGCTGTAGCCCGACACGAAGAAGCAAAGAGGAAGAGGGCACAGGGAATGGATGTTGATGAAGAAGACTCTATGTTGAACTGGGTGCTGGACAATGCCGATGAGGATGCTATTTCGACAAGCTTGGCCCAGATCGTGTTAGTCATGTTCGTCCCGGCAGCTCACACAACGGCCATGGCGATTTCGAACGTCTTATTTGATCTGTGCGCCCATCCCGAGTGGGCTGGAAAGCTTCGAGACGAAATTGTCAGTGTCAATAAAGAGTTCGGCTCAATTGGCGAGAAGCTCCCAGTGAAAGATTGGTCTTCGAACCTAGAGATCCTCGACAGCTTCTTCAACGAGAGTCAGAGAATGAGTCAACCGATATCCAGTAAGTCTACTACAAACTCAGGCATTCAGAATCGGTCGATAAGTGGACATACGCTGACTACCACAGTTACGCCGAACCGTTATGCTTACGAGAGCGTCACCTTCAAGGACGGTCTTACCATTCCCAAGGGAGCTTTGGTTGGTTTCGTTGCTATCCATAACCAAATTGACCCTGAGATTGCACCGAACCCAGAAGTTTTCGATCCCATGAGGAGCTACCGCAGGCGACACTCTTCACCCGACGAGATAGACAAGCACCTCGCGGGTCAGCCCAGCAAAGAAAACTTCGCGTTCGGGTACGGCAGCCAGGCCTGCCCGGGCCGAAATTATGCGATTGCTGTTATCAAGATGGTTCTTTCCAGGATGCTCGTTGACTACGAGTTCAAGTTTGTTGAAGGTCATACGAAGCCGACGAAATATCATTTGATGGAATTTATCATCCCAGATCCAACGGCAAAGCTGATGATGCGCAAGAGAAAAGCGGCATGACACGCGAACTTCCATATGGCGTGATTATTTTAATACAGTAAATAGATTGTTAAGTAGATTATAAACAATAGGTTTTACTTCCCAAAAAAAGCGTCATCCGCACATGATGAGCATGCAATGAAGGTCACCTTGCTAGTTTACCATATCCAAGAAACAATCAGTCGTATACATGAGATAGAGAAACGGTGGCGAAATCCATCGACCGGTTAACGACATGTAAAGCATTCTATGACAATAACCTATGCTTATATCTCTCGCTCTTACCTCACTCTAGGCCTTCTACGGTCATGTCTTTCACGGCATCAACACGCGTAGATAGATAAATGTGACGGAGTAAAACGACGCCGTTAATACTCCGTGAGTATTAACGGTATATATGGCCCACACCTTCGCGACAATAAATGACTACGACATTAAATAACAAGTGTGTTTGGTGCACACGACAAGAATCGCATAGCGGTTTCTTACTCTCACTAAATGAATATCTTTATTTTGCTACATGTCGTGCGAAGCAAGGATGCACTTAACTTAAACATTTAAACAATTATTATGCATTGAATAAATGCAGCCGTGACGATCACACACTGGTCATACTCCATATAGAAATTCCGAATGGTCTTTCCGGTGCTAATTAGCAACTAGGCCCCGCCTCGGACAACAACACAGCCTACCATTTGAAGATAAGGTAGATCCAATTGAGAGATTGATTTACAACTCCAGAACATTAGTCTATGGGTAATCATTCAATTCATAATTATTGCTAGGGGCAATCCGTACGGACCACCGGCCGGACATCAGGACCCGATAATGCCAGTGCCAGCCCCGTTAGATGGTACTCGGCATTTCGATCTCGCGAAGTCAGGGTAAGATTCAAGATACCTTGATAGAGTGTTTCCGGACTAGATTTACGTCTATTTTTGAGTACTAGTACGTGAATTCCTCGAGTCTCACAAAGCCGGATTTTTCCCCTTTTAGCCAATGATATGGTTTCATCTCGAGATGCTCATAGTCTCTACCAAGGTAGGCATTAGGTATTATTTTCACAAAATAGGAAGTTACCGAATGCAATCGGTGAATATGAGACTGGCATTATATTTACGTCACGCTGCCGATCCGTTGTTAATATCTATTTATTGTATACTGTTCCAGCTATACTTTAGCACATAGGAGTTTCTAGGTGTCATATATCATGTATTCTCTCCATCTCATAGCCTCCTACCTTCATACTAGATATAAGCAGTACAGGATGCCTTCAGCCTGCGAAACTAACAGTGGAAACGGCGCTGTTGTTGCTAACGGGAGCGACGTGCTCAACAACAGCAACGTGGTGAGCGGCACCAAGGAAGTCAATGGCACCAAGAAAACAAACGGCATCAATGGCGCCACTAACGGAAGTAATGGGGCCAAGTCAAGAACCATTCATATTCCGGACCTCTTCGGAGGTATCCTATCAGGTGACCCCGTCGAGAACCCATTGGAGCCCACGATCGGGCCTCTGTCCGAGGAATGGACTAAGGCGTATGTTCTTCAACATGTCCAAATCAAACTAGCAGCAACTAATATTAAAACAGACTTACAAAAATGGATCCCAAGACGGCCAAAATATTAACAAAGGCCAATTTTGCATATCTAATCAGTCTCGCGGCCCCTAATGCGGATGCCGAAGCATTCCGTATGGCCGTTGATTGGTGTATCTGGGTAAGTCTGGTCTACAAATCTCAACTCAAGCATCGCTAAACGTGTCTATATAGGCCTTCGTCTTTGACGACCGTAAGTGACGTATCCGTGTGATCATATCAATGCCGTCTAACACGATTAGAGTATGATGAGGGTTTGATGAGGGATAAGACTATCGAGTCCGCTCACGAGATGATTTGGACCTTGTCACTTATGGACGACACATATCCGCCTGTCGACCCCAAGAAGCATCCACTCCGGTATATGTTCCAGACCACTTGGCACCGATTTCAAAAGGTATGTGATATCCCAATGTGAAGAACTGATCAGAATCTTTAAGCTAACTAGTCAATAGAGAAACCCAGCACCTGGTATTACAACCCCTTTTCCTTCACCTAGCGATCTCGCGCTATAGCCCCCAGCCCCTATTCTCCCGCTGATTTTGAAAACTAGATCTTCAGCAACGGTGGAAGGAAACTCATCGAAAGTGCTTGTATGCTATACTTCAGCAGGTCTGGCTAGCCCAGTCCAAAACTGGACTTGATGTTTCCATTCCCGACTACATGGACACTAGGCGGCAGTCTATTGGCTCGTATTGCTTGTTTACGCTAGTTGAGTACGTATCGTACTTCATGGGGATTGTTAGTGTCCTGCAAACTGACTTGAAACCAGATGGTCACACGGCATAAAGCTTACGCAAGATATTTGCGATCACCCCTCCATATCCACTTGCGAACGTGCTGCGGCTGATCTCACGTGGCTGTAAGCAAATCCCACCTCCATGCTCACCAACGCCAACCAAGTACTGATATTTACGACGTACTCAGGGTAAATGACGTCCTTTCATACAAAAAGGACCTGGTAAGTCACCTTGGAGGACCAAGTGGTTTGGTTCTCGTCAGCTAACGCAAGAACATAGGCTTTCGGCGTAGAGCATAATATTATCTGTCTATTAATGCGTCAGGGGTGCTCTGAACAAGAAGCGATGGACAAGACTGGTGAGATTATGGACCAGTGCCAGAAAGACTGGGATAATGCGGTAGCGAACCTACCTTCCTGGGGCGAAGAGACGGACAGAGAGGTGCAAAGATACCTTGGCGCATGTCGAGATGTTGCGAGAGCGAATCTCTGGTGGAGGTACGTGGGCCCCTATTTCGCAGGAACATTCGACTCTGACTAATGTTCTTCGCAGTTTCAAGAGTGGCCGTTATTTGAACGCGGAAGAGGCAGTACGAGCACGTACAGATAAAATATTGACATTGACGTAAAGGAGTTGTACAATACGGCGGGTTTATGAGCACTAAATTGGAATATAAGGGTTGATGTTGTTACATTATTAAATTTCATATATATCTATGAATTTAGCGTAAAACCCACTCCCTCTCGCTCTGATCCTATAGTTTCTATCCTCTCCGTGATCGATTGTCTGAGGGCACGAATAACCCACTCATATGCTGGGTGATTTGCCTTCACAGCTTTTTCAAGCAGGGTAATCAGACTTCCTAATCTCGTAATGCGGATTCCAATGAGAGATTTTATGACTTGAATCTCATCCTCGTCGTCAAGGCGCCAACCGCCAGCCTTCAGGCCTCGTTTCCTCCCACCGTCGGATTCAAAGCGTGATCTCTTCGAGCTGGCTCGTTCGGATCCGGGCAATAACATCGCGCTTAAATCTCCAATGCCATTCATCATTTCGTGACACATGGAGACGATCAACATCACATAATCTGATCGTAAACTGCACTTTTTGCACTCGAGTAACGTCTCACAGCTGACCAAAATATCCTTCTGGCATTGCAGCATATCGTCCACGCTCACCGTAACCCCGTTGAGTGGATAGGCTCCCCATACTAATTTGACCTGCATGTCCTCATTAGCTCCCATCAGCTTCTCCAAGCAAGGGCATCCTGTGGACGAAGGCTGTGGAGACGCTGTTTCTTGATGCTCTATTCCGGGCATTGCTGGGAAGGCTACCCCACTACCAGATGGTTCATCCAAAGGTAGCATCTGCATTTCCGGGATCATAATAGGTTCCCAGCTGAGCGGTTCGGGGAGGGGGGTGGAGGTGATTTGTGACGATCCTTCTGGTACCGCTGGTCCTTCTCCATTCCCATTGCTGTCCCCACGGGAATAGCCCAAAGGAAGGTCGTGATTGGATTTCGACAGATTTATCCGGGGAAACGCTATAGCCTCACAGCTATTCTCCCCACCGTCGTTAGCTGTAAGGCAAATAGACGTGTCGCCAAGATCCACTTAGAAGAAAGTAAACGTAAGTCCCCGTACTTGTCGACTATGCTCGAGAAAAACTTACTGCCACCGTCGTTGGATATTGACCAGAAGTCAAAAGTCAACTCATTTTCGAGGAGATCCGCAAAGGATAGGTCCTCTGGAAAACTAGGATCACTCTGATCTGAGGTAGATGGGGTGCTGTCCGATGACGCCTCCGTACTGCGAACCGTGATTGTGAGGTCGCTGTCTGCTGACTGTTCAGGTGTTTCAACTTCCTTATCCGTAGGTGGCTGCGCTTTGCTTTCAGGCTTTGATGCTTCTTTAGATAATTTCGAATTTGAGGCCCCATCTGGCTTCGCCGTAGTCCGATATGAGCACTCCAAACCTTGCTTAAGGCATTTCATGCAACTGTCTCCTTCGGCAACACATTTTAACTAAAATGTCTTGTAAGCAATATGCTAAAGTACGTACCCCATACGGCGCTCTCACCTTCTTTAATTTGCAGAATGTGCAAGCTCGTTGCTTTCCTTTATTCCTCTCAAATGGTATACCAGAGGACTGCACGATATATGCAGACTCGCCCGCATTGTTGCGTCGAGCTTTCAGTGTTTGAAACATCGTGTCGGTCCGTAGTATGATTATTCGATCTATCCAATTCTGTACAGTACCAATGTCCTCACAAACATCCACAGCCGGGGGCTCATATGTGTGCAGGGCATAGAGATGTTTAATCGAGATGGTAATATTCTTTAAACAACATTACTGGGACCCTGCCTACAAGCCACTCAATAATCAGTTAAGGTAGTGTTACTATACCATTTATGCACCCTGGACCTGGAAATAACGGTGAGGCAGTGGCTTTGTAATTAAGCTCCTAGCGCAGCGCTAATAATTCAAACCTTGGTGCCCTATATCGGGTCAGAGATTGGGTCTACTGGGGTGGAGGGGGATGCTCCTGTACAGCTATCTTCCTTCGTTTCGCATACGCATTCGAAGGATCGTTCTTGATGACCCTGTGGAGCTGAAAATGTGGTCATGACCCGCCAAAGCTTGCCCATGGTGCCAGGATATTGCGGTCTAGCAACTAGTTATCTAAGCAATATTTCCGTAGCAAAATATTTCACGGCACCATTGTAAGGTGACATAATATGTTTGTTACCTCCGAGTACAAATTGGCCGCTCGACGCGTGAGAATTTAAACCGTCTTGGCGATAGAGTTTCCATCTACTCCGCAATGACCCTTTTGCAAAAGTACATTGCTGGCTTACATACCGTGGCGTGAGCCCTATCAAGGCGATTAGTTCTTAATAGCATCCTGGGGCCGATGCTGGCTGGCTTGGCTGCTTTCAAGCTCGTCATTGTCTCCCACAATATTATTGTCCAATCACAATAAGCGGTCGAGAACGGCTAGATACTAGCCCAATCCGGGGGCTATAAATCTGCAACTGATTCCTTGAAGCTAGTAATAGCCAACACCGCCCAGATAGGAGGAAAGATAAGTTCGTAAGTCTGCTGTGGTTGACATCTGAGTGGCGTGCACACATCGGCTGCAGAAAACATTTCATAATCGCTCCGTATACTCCGCCGCAGTCCATTTTTGGCGCCGAGACGGAAGATCAGAGATCAGATAACTGCATTGCATAGCACTAGCATGGGTATGAGTAATACGGTTAAGACGATTTGCGGCACTATGATCTACACAACCTTCAAATAAGCATCTGCTAGCAACACGCTAACGATTGCCAAACAATCAACGCCTCGTTTTTTGGGAGCTCACGTTCTCTTATTCGGAGCTCACGCTAGACCTATTCTAGAAGGGTCCCTCCAGGTCATGCCTAAATTTGTAAGAGAAGTAGAACATTCTTTATGTAATCGACGGAAAACAAAAACAACAGTTAAATACTTACCTACTTCGCCTACCTACTTAGGTAAGCTTTTGGCCTAGTTAACCAAGTAAATACTTAAAGTTACAAATTTTCAGTAGTAGTTTCTACCAAAATCAATGTACCTCTACGTTTTTCAATCTAGACTATATAGCGTTAGGGCCTTAAATATGCTGCCCAAAGGGCTGTGGCGGTGGTGGCTGTAGTGGCTTACGTAGGTCGAGCGCTCATTTTTTCTCGCTCTGTCGCACCTTGCGACCGTATTATTTAAGTCGATTTTCAGCGATAACATGGGTGCTGCCCTTTGAAGTTCCACTTTACATACAAATTTGGCTTAGCTGAGAGCAGGGGCCGGGTGTAGAGATATTGTGGAGAGTATATATCCAGAATAGGTCTAGCGTGAGCTCCGAATAAGAGAACGTGAGCTCCCAAAAAACCAGGCGAACAATCAACGATTCTTTGACATTGCATCACTGCATATAGAATACATCGCCAAACCTCTTGGCATCTATGTCAATATTATATCTTTTGCTCCGATTTCCTCCACTACTTCGTACGGTACTACATCCGAAGGCCCTAAAAACTACGTAGCAGAGCATGTGTTGGCGCATCAGGGGATGGTTTCCTATTGGTCCACCAGTTTTTCCCATCAGAGCAATTCCGGATCATCGAAACGGCACAGCATAGTCTGACGAATTATCTTCACATATGTACTATCTAGATATGTAGGTCATTAAAATCTTACCGCGGGATGAATTTGTATTCCTTCGGAGTATCGACAGCATCGATCTCTATCCCCTCTCCCACGGGGTCGGCACAATCAAATTCGGCGTTAAAATTCATTACCCCTGAATAACTAAATCCGAGTCTCGCATGCTGCTTGCGCTTTCAATCAATCCTGTCATCCAAAGCCATCAAATCTCGCGGAGATTAGCGAATGATTAATGCCGATGGTCGGGGTTTTCTTCTTCCAAAGCTCAACTCCGACTACCACCTCCAAAACGGTGGTTACCTTGCAGTGAGTCCCTTTGCGTAGAATGGTACGCCCATATTGTCATTTCCATGGAACTGGTATTCAAAGTCTAGGCCTAGATCGGTAAGTCTTGAGCCGAACAATGCTTCGTTCTAGTTCACTTCCAAGGTTCTAGTCAGGGCCGGACTTGCCTAATTTGCCTAGTTACTCTATGGAATGCAGAGCATACTGGCAAGTCAGGGATGCCGAACAGGGGATTATTAAGCCTCCTACAGCGAAGTATCAGCTTACTGTCACAGACTTGACAGGTACGCGTTTCGCAATAGACAATTCACTCTAGAACAAGATTCTAATCTGTTTAAGCGCTATTCTAATCCAAGTATGTAAGAACGACGACTGGAGTTCGAGCCTCATAATTAGCCCGTCGACAAGCTGCATTACCAGGTACCTACATAGAGAATAAAATAGGTACTAGCTCCGGCAACTTTGGTAATATGACGTGTTGCTGACAACAGTTTACTAGGGTTCCTTGTCATTAGCCCTCCGTATATTTTGGAATCCTTTCTTCTTGCTACGACACCTAGTAGGTAGATAGAAATTCTTGTAATAGTACCAGCAGGATCTGCCGAGGTTTAACAGAGTTACAAGCCCGTGCGACGTATATAAATAGGAGCTCCGGCTATCGCAACCGAGAATTCGCATATACTTATAGTAATCTTTATACACCTCCTTAAGAAGAATTCCCCCACCACAAGATAAATAAGTACTTGATGCACCCCATCATGGACTAGTCCAGTCATGGAAAGCTTATACATACAACCTTGAACTAACAACACTTCAACCTGATGCCGAATCTTACTGCCAAGATGATGGGGAGTCTCAACTGCCGTCAACCCCTTCGAGACTAGCACGAGTAAGTGGGGATATCCTTATTCCTCAACCGGTTAAGTCGATTTAATACGCGTATGCTGAACTACTGGGTAAAGTGATCCTTTCTCGAATTATTCAATGCCGAAAATGTGCGACCGAGGCCAACTCACGGTTGAGTTGTTAATAATTCCAAGGTAACGTATCAATTGATCCGCTTTGAAAATTGGGGAAATGTGGGCAAAGCAATTGGTAATTAGTTTAATATTTTTTGTCAAGCAGAAAGGTTATAAAGCATCCCACATGTAGTTTCTGCCAACAGCTTCCGTCGATCCCGAAGAAATGATATATTTCAGCACTATGACTCGTGCGCACTACCTAGAGACTCGACTTGCGTGGCATTTATCGAAGTAACACGTCTAAACTCCATATTCCTAAACAGGTGCTAACGTGAGCCACATACATACTACAATAGGTAACGGCATTTGCATGTACTGTTACAGGTAGTCTAGTTGTGGTGGGTACCTTATATCCCACATTTGTGTATGGCGATCAGAATAGCGATGTCACATCCCATGACGATCAAACATTCTTGTTACAAGGCACACGGTTATTATACAATTGATTACAGCAGTAGCTATGTAGGTAAGGAGAACTTCCTATAGTACTTTCTTAGTCCTTTCCCATTATTTTTTATTTGCAGTAGGATTTCGACCCCCCACAGAGGATAAAGGGGAATTTTCTAGGAAGACTAGGAATACCTGCCTAAAAGCCATATAGTACACTAGTATTTTCCTGGAATGTCCTTTTGATAGGATCGGCGCACATAAAGATAGAGGAAACCAAAGCCGATTGTAGTTTAACACAGTCGCTTCGTCTATGCAACATCCGTATAGGTAACTCTATCCAATAGGGCAAAGTCGTATGTAAACCACAGACTATGCTTAGCAAACACACGCCAATTATTTTCTTCTCTAGTTATTCGAATTAAGTTCCACACTCCACATTAAAAGTTCACCGAAATAAAAATCTAACCGTAATTAAAAAAGATTAGCAGGGATCCTTAGCTTGGCCTCCGTAAACAGTCAGCATAGGTAGGCTGCTGCCTTAATACTGTATAAGGGAAAGGGGGCCAAAAATGCGCATAGGTACTAACGGCAAAACTAAGGGCAGAGCCAGTCCTATAGCTGTGTAGATCAAAGCAGTTCCAAAAGCGAAATTTATTCGACTACCTACCACATACAACGCTAAGCAAGGCTACCAAACTAGTGTAGGCAGGTCGGCAATCCTCCCGCGCGACTCGGCACAACTAGCCGGTCGGCTTAGCCGCCCTGCCACGTGTCGGGACCGAGAAAAGAGCGAGCTCTTTTTTAAATAAAACGCATAAATGCCTAGTACAGTATTGAAGTAGATGGTAGGTATGCGGTTAGGTAGGCAACCAACCAGGTACCTACATCGTCTATACTTAGATCGGTAGGTACATACGAGGGCGCATCAAACAGCGCTTCCAAGATATTTTTACAATATCACGAACCATACGTACAGCATATGTGAGACATGTAACTGTTTGCCTGCCTCTTCTGTTCTAGGGCCCTAGACCCGATCCCGAGGTCAATTACGTTATGGATGTAAAGACCGCGCCTCTTGACGCCTCGGACCTAAGATATTCCCTTAGCCAAGTGCCTCAACTCTCCGTACCACGTGAGGTTCATGCAAGCTAACCGCTGCCGATTTCACCCTCTTACCCCTTGATTGTGGAGGCAGAGTTGGTAATATTTGTCAGATTCTTATGTTCGAATTCTTTTCGGCAGATGCGATTTTTACATAAACTCGCTCTAGCGCTTCGATTGAGATCCATTCAACTGCAGCAAGCGGTAAATAATCCCGCAGGTAGTGGGAGATTGTCTTAAGAGAACATGTGTCACTACTTAGTCTAATCCTTCCTTAGTTTTTGCCGCGCAATCTGTAAAATACAAAGCTCATTAAGTTTCATCTATTCACGTACATGTACAGCATAAATAACAGAGCATCAGTGGATCCTATATCAACCAATCTACATCGTAGATCGATCTACCTATATGTAAGTCTTTATACTAAATAAACTACCTATGTTTTTCTAGGGCTTATAAAACTTGATTCATGATAACCCTATTTTTCATCCGTTCTGATGTTCTGTTGGTAATTGTTAACTTGGATGCATGCATGAAAAACCAAACTTCGGCCAGTTTTGCCGGCATGTTGCCAGGGTTGCCGCAGACCTGTACGTGGCGCAAGATATAGATTCACCATTTTACGACTGCTCCCATATTACTAGATATGTTACATATTACGCAGATTCGGATCGAGGTATTCTCCCTGGAGGAGCGAACAGTGACGTTGCGAAAACCGTTCTGACCGTTTATAGTAAATAAACACCTTGGACTTGTGCTTACATAGCTATCGGCATTCGATTTACATTGATTGGACATAAAAGGTTAATGGTGGTACCCCTGTCTCTATCCCTGCCTTTGTGGCTTACATAGATACCTACACAATCTATTAGACGATAAACAAAACACAAGGCATATGTACGCCGCAAGACTGCGTAAGCTCCAAACCTCGGCTTCCCGCCACAATCTGGCAGCAAAAAGCAAACCTTCTGAATGCAGACCAATCAGATATCACCCCCGGGAAATGCACAGACCTCTGACTCTCGCTCGTACGATAAATAGTGGGTGAGATAAAGACGGGGTGCCGTCCGTCCGTATATACGCCCTACGCTTGCAGTTAACACTGGCCCATTCAGCTTGCGTCATACACGACTCCGTCCGGGGCCGTGCCGACACGGGCCGTGCATGAAGGGTCTGCAGTCAGCCTCGGTACTTTGGATACTAGTCAACGATTCCATCAGATCCTATGATGCTCATAATCCATACATGAGATCTCAACCACGTGCAATCGCGCGAGACGAGGGAGGCATGCTGTATATGTAACATACCTTGTGATCTAAGAGTGATTGTTCTAGAATCAGGTCTTAACAGGGGAGATGGAAGATACGTCAAGTTTTCAATGTGACCTTATCATTGCCAACTTTGGATCTAGATGATTAATGGATATTAAGTGTAACAGCCCGTCAGAAAGGGAAATAAATATTTATAAGGGCCCCATCAGAGCTGTAGTTCGTTTTCTTGTTTTATATTGGAGACGCCGGCCTGGCGCCCGGTGAGTCATTATTCTATTGTCCAGACGCCAAGGCCCAATTGACAGATAGGTAGGTCCAGCAACGATATAGACATTGTAAGATACTTGATTTGATTCGAAGCCCATATGCGTACACTACCATTTAAATCTTCCTCGTTTTCACACGTTACAATAATTGATTTTGACATTGCAGATACGCCTCCCACGATCTCGTATTAGCAGCCGCAAACAGTCAAACTCGCCGCCTTCACAACAATATGAGGCGGCATGAGAGTTTCATTCTGTGACGATATCGAAGCATGATATTCAGTTAGACCCTAATAACGTCTTTTGGGATTCTATGTTGCGGGG
This sequence comes from Nemania sp. FL0031, assembly GCA_022432375.1. Classification (NCBI taxonomy): domain Eukaryota; kingdom Fungi; phylum Ascomycota; class Sordariomycetes; order Xylariales; family Xylariaceae; genus Nemania; species Nemania sp. FL0031. Next base: position 117,440 of record JAJKKK010000043.1, read on the forward strand.
AGGCTTCGAATAGGACGGTACGCCCATAATCTACCTATAAGCGGGAGACGAGTTTTGGACACGGAATTGACGGAGCTGCTGGTAAGATGTCTTGCCTTGTACTAAAGGGATGTTGTAATGTCAGACTGGTTAGGCTAGTTGGGCTCCGACCTTTTCAAGCGACATGTTAATATATTATGAGCGATGCTACATAATAAGACTTTGTTCTGATATTATTTTCTGAAATTGCGGCTCTAGGTCTTTATGCCGCAGCAAATTTAATAGAGCGATGGTAACCGGATATACAGCTCTTGTGAGACTCAAGGTCTAGCGTTTCTGAAAAGCCTCTCTCCCCTTAGGTAAGGAAACAAAACTTCCGCTGTATTAGAAAAGAAATTCTATAGCATTATATAGGATATTTCTTAATGAGTATCATATTGATTTAAATCTTCTCTTCTATTTATATTATCATGGTGCGTTGCTCTTTTCTGTGTTGAGCTAAATCTCCAAAATTGCTATGTGAAGGTCGATGTATTGATCACAGGCCCTATTTCATTATCAAACCCAATTCCCGTATTTAATTCTATAAATATTTCGTATAAATAAATACTTGGGTAACAGGGAGAAACCTAATCTCCCCTAGGAATAACCACCCGGTCTTTCTCTATAGAAAATCAGAATACATTGTTAGTTCAACCTTGAAAACTACACAAAAGGCTGCTCGAGTGGTGTTTTGCTATGGTAAATCAAGATGATGTCCGCATAAAGCAAACAGCTGAATCAAAACAAGTTGTGTAACATTGGCTTACCCTGCCGTGTTACTTGTCTCAGTCATGAGCCTCAATGTTGCTTTAGTGACAGAAAAAGAGGGTCACGATAAGGAATCATAACAGGCAACAGGCAGCAACTGTTAGATGTGGAACTGTTGATCGCATGGGAAATAACAAGCTGAGGTGAATAACAATCAAGGAACTGTCCTACTGGTCCAACAAACAATAATAGTTAGGCATGGTGAAACCTACCGTTACCAAGACAAAGTTGTAGCGTGTTACGTGACAGGGCCATACATGTAAATAAATAACAGCTCACCAAACCAAAAATGCTGAGCTGACACATAGAGATCAAGGCGCATTAATGATTCAACATGCAGAAACAATAGAAATGAAATATACTCGAGATCCCAAGAATAACTCTTCACTAATTAATAGGAATCTTACAAGTTATTCCCAAACGCAAGGGGTACCCCACCTTGATCCACAACTAATTCCCTAAAACATCCATGTCACGATGAATTGATTGGCTACAAAATGGCGGGGAAGGGATACTACGAGATACTACGCCAAGCCTGAATAGGAAATCAGTAAACAACCACTGAGATTTACGGGATTGTTTACTAACTGAGCACGATACACGCCACACACGACACAACCGTTGACGCGACTGTCCATAGTTACCAACCGGACAAAAGCAGTTCCCTTTCGCCAATTGGAAAAATATCAGCTTCACAGATTTCACCATTTCTAGCATCATGGTCATAGTGGCCACTTGAAATCATCCCGTCCTCTTATTCTCTATTCTTGGTCAAGCTGTAAGTAAGATGATCTGATGAGGGGCTGCTGCAGCCTACGTGTACTATGCATACTTCGAAGGCTAATATCCACCAGAGACCAATTGCGCTCGACGAGATGGCAAGTCCCTCTAATCTAGACCTCCCAATCGCCCTCCGGCGCGAGCCTCGCCGCTGCGTCAGTGCATCCGCAGCACAGCCGACTTCAGCGCCTGCGCCGGCGGTATTGAAGACCCCAAGCAAGGCGCGACCGAAGAAGCGAGTCCGCTTCTCGGACCCAGGACCCGAGCTCTCCCAGCATGGGGGCGCTGACCCATCTACCGGGCTAACGCCCATGATGGGCCGTTCCTCGCTCCGCGAGGCTGCTTTAAAGCGGCGTCGGAGTACTCCGCGTAGAGCAGCATCGACTGGTAGTATACAAGAGGAAACGCCCTCTGGCCGCAAGAAGAACGCCAAGTCGAGTTCGCGTAAAGCGGGCGATGCGGTGAAGGCCAAGATAGAGGCCGAGTTGGAGCGTTTACGCGCTGAGTTAGCTAACCGTGATGCCGAGATTGAGAGGCTTCAGAACGAGACTATTGTCCATGACACGGATCGTATTCTGGAGCTAGAGCAGGAGCTCCAGACATTGCGCACGGAGCTTGCGCAGCAGCAACTTCCCCCCATGGGAATTGATGCTGAGGATGAGGATGGCGATGCCGACGATCTGCCATCGAAGAGTTTTTATGACTGGACCTTGGCGGCTCGGGATCCTTTCTCAGATAGTTACCTGGACGGCGATGATTCTAGAGACATAACAATGGATGAAGTGGCCTGTAGCACACCATCGCGGAAACAGAAGAGCGGTAACACGGCAGCCCCAAGATCTGTATCCGCATCATTCCCCACGCCGCCGTGCACAAGCCCAACCATCCCAGCTACGCCGTGCTCGGTGCGCAAGATGGACATCCCACTGACGCCATCCCACGTCGGCGTCCAGGTATCGCTACCAGACCCCGACAAAGAGGCCCTAGAAGCCGAGCTCGCATCGCTCCGTCTCGAGCTAGCCAAAATGACCCAGACACTCGAAACCCACGCCGAGGTACAGGCACATCTAGCAGAACGGCTCTCGAACGCGAGCAAGCTGCCCTCCGCCCCAACAAACAGCGAAAGCAACCAACAGGAAGAACTCGAGCGGCACCTCGACGCGATCCTGCAGCAGCTCGAAGAGCGCACCATCGCCCTCCTCGAGCTCGACCTCTCGCTCAGCACCCTCGGCTTCGAGGGCTCTGACGCAGAGGAGATGATCAACACCATCACCGCGAGTCTGCGCGCGGCGCGCCTCGAGATCGAGTACCTGATGCCCGGCGAGGTGACGCTCCCGCTCTCCTCGCACGGCGCCGAGGTCCTCGATCTCATATTAACCAGCATCCGCGACCTGTCGCGCAAGGTGGTCGACAAGGAGGCCGCGATCGACGAGTACCACTCCATCGAGCTCTCCCTGCGGCAGCAGCTGACGGCGCGCGTGGACGCGATGGACGGGATGCGGGCCGCCGAGGCGACGCAAGCGCAGGCGCTCCGCGAGCGCGACACGCGGATCGAGGAGCTCGAGTTCGGCCTCGAGCGTCTGAAGGGCGCGGCGGAGGGGTACCGGGGGGATATCCGCGAGCTGGAGACCTTGGTGGAGAGGCTGGATACCGAGGGCCGGGAGGCCGAGTCGAACCTGACGCGGGAGCTCAAGGGCGCGCAAGCCGAGCTGGCGGTGCGCGTGTCTGTCATCGCGGACCTGGAGACGAGGCTTGCGAGCACGCTGCGGCAGGCTGAGGAGCTGGAGGGGGCGCTTGCGGATTGCCAGCGCCAGAAGAAGGCTGAGGCGAAGGTGCGCAATAAGTCGTACGGCGCGGCGCTGGCCTTGCGCGATGCCCGGGTGCTGGAGCTGCGGAGAGAGATCTATGAGATTAATGAGAGCCTGAGGAATGCACATGAGACGATCATGATGCTGCGGGCGGAGAATGTTGGGCTTGAGCAGAGGATGCTGGAGGCGGAGAAGGGCACGAGACTTGATAAGGAGACGATTGATATGTTGAAGGCTGAGCTGGAGAAGGTCACTGCTGCTGCTGCGCCAAAGAGGGTGACGAGGTCTAGTACAAGAGGGCTTGCGACGCCAGAGCCTCAGGCTGGCAGATATTTATCTGGTGAGCTGGCTCGCTCGGGGACTGGGAAGGCTAAGAAGAGGAGGAGACCGGATAGTGGGTTGGGGCTGTTGAGCGAGGATGAGGCTGACCTCATGACTTAACGTCTTCTTTCCTATGTTTTGTAGCACATTTGTTGTACATCTTACCACACTCACACTCTTTATCTGGGGTTTCTTTTGTTGGATGATCAAGAAGGTTGGCGTTCAGTTTGGTTGCTGTTCTTCTAGGCACTTAAGAGGATTCACGTATACAGAAAAAGAATAGATTAATATTTCATATTATCTTGTTAATTTCATGCATTGCCATCACCCAATAGGCACATACTCACCCTATTAGTACCCAACCGGAACTCATGCTGTCTATCTCTGGGTACCTAGGTACATCATCAGGGTACCTCGTGGGCATTTGGTATAAACTCTCCAAAGATTGTGATTATTCGGGATAGGTCACGAGGCTGGATGGACAGCAGCTCATAACCACAACCGAATAACGACAAGTGAATAAACGGCAGCCGGTCGTACCTAGATAAGTTTGTCGACCTGTCTTGTCCAATGAGAGCCCAGTATTCTCGTAACTGCCCTCTTGAGGAAGCAAACATACCTTTTACATTCACGGCATCGAGGGTTTGGCGACCTTCACTCTGATTCATTACCTACCTACCAGGCACCAGCCCTATTTCCCACCGTTACTGATTTCGACGCCCTCTTTCCTACAAGAGTCCCACAGGTTTCCTTTTCACCTTCGTCTTCACTTTCACCTCCACCTACTCTTCCCACACATCGCCAGGTCCATCCTGTTTTCTTCTTCTCACCACACCACAACTCGCACACAACTCTCTTCAGTGTAAGTATGCGAATATCATCAAGAATTATCTTCCCCATCTAAACTATCAAGCAGCAAGTCCCCGCGTCGCACGCAACAAAAGCAGAGCACTCCTAGACCTTGGAGTACAGCACCCAACTCGCACAAAGCAACGTAGTCATCAGTAAGTCACAAGTTCATCACGGTTCAAGTTACTATTGCACACATTCATAGATTAACCGATAGCTATTAGGAAGAGACCTTGTATCGTCTCAACAATTCTCCAGTCCCCCGACCACGGTTTAGTCAAGGTAAGCATGTTTCGAGACCCAACTCATCCTCGCCGGGGCTAACATCCCCAGCATCAATCGACTTTCAAGTCAAGGACTATCACCATGCCTTACATGCCTACTACTCCCACCGTCGCCATTAATGGCCAGGCCGGCGAGGCTACCGGTGTCCAAACCACTACCAATGCTACTGATGTCGCCAAGGCTACTGATGCCGTGAAGACCGCTAGCACCATCACTGACGCCGTCACTCGCATTGACACTGGCACTACTGTTACCAATACCACCACCAATGATGCCGGCACTAACACCACTGGTGTTGCCACCAAGGCCGCTGACGGCACCACCAAGTCCCGCGGCCAGCATGTGTGCAACAAGTGTCCCATCGACGGCACCTTCCGCAACGGCAATCACGACCTCCTCGTCACCTACTACCCGGCCCGCGACTTGGAGTCGCGCCTCATCATACACCACGAAGCCGACGCTTTCGACTACCTTACCTGGTGGATGGCCGACAACAGGGTTAGCCGTATCACGCGCGTGGTTCGGATCGTCCTTTGGGCTTTTATCGCCTTTCTTATCGGGAATTGCGTCTTGATCATGTATGAATGCTCTTTCCTTACCTCTTCCTCCTCTTCCTCCTCCCCCTTCTCTTCGTCAAGCTTTAGGTGTGGGCATGGACACAGATATCTAACATTCAATAGCTATATCCTTATCGCCATGCATCAGTAAGCAGTGCCTTAACCTGGACGGCCTGGCAATGGCAATGTTTCGGCAGGTTTACATCAGCCTCGGTTAGGCATTGCACAGTTGTGGGCGTCACATCACCAGCACGATGTACTACTTCAGGGAGGGAATTGATTTTCACATGGCGTTACAGGACAGACGGAAGATGAAGGAAACACTGGAAAAATTCATGTCTTGACTTTTCAGACATTCAGGTTTCATGTACACTAGTTTTCACAAAGAAACAATGGATCGGATCACAGTTACAATCGGCGGTATAGACGTAAACAGCACCGTGACTGCCCCAAATAAGCTCATAGACAGACTCGACAGCGCCGCCGCGCGCGGGTCGGTGCGTAGGAGTAGAGCTGTTGCGATGGCGGAGGAGTTGGCGCCTAGGGTGACCCCGCGAGTAACGTAGTCGTCTGTGAGATTGTGAGCTCAAGTCTTGCTTCTCTTAACGTAAAAATAACGGTGGGAAATGGATGGAGAAGAGAGTGAAGCACATACCCTCCGGAATCCTAAGCAACCCCAACATCCGCCTCCCCACCAAAACCCCCACAATCCCACTCGTGATCGCCAGCGCGGCCACCGTATTCGCGTCGCCCCCGAGGTTCGCCACCGCCGGCAGCGCCAGCGCCAGCGTCAGGCTGCGCGCCGTGAACGCCAGGCTGCGCGTGGCGCTGATCCCGACCGCGTGGCAGATGTACGGGTACGCGAACAGCGAGGCGATGGAGATGGCCACGTTCGGCAGGACGATGGCGGGGAAGTGGGCCGTGAGCTCGCGGCGGTAGCGGTACATCGGGAGGGCGAGGCAGACGATGCTTGCGTCGAGGACGCTGGCGAAGATGTCTCCTGCGCCGGGGAGTTGATGGCCGCCATCACTATCACTAGCACTGTCACTATCGCCACCCCAGAGCTTGAGATACGTGGCCCCGCTCCGGAACTCGCCAAGCGTCACGGCGAGACTGTCACCCTTGATCAGCCCCAGCACCCAGAGCCCGAGCACAGTGAACAGCGAGGACACGAGCACGGGGTGGAGGTACTGCCTCCAGGTCGGCGGGAGGGACAGGGCCGCGAAGTACGTGAGGATGCTGAAGGTCAGCTGCAGCGGCATTGCGTAGCCGATGGTGTAGTAGATGGGTATACCGACGAATGTGAAGAGCGCGGTGTAGATGGCCATGTCTAGTCTGCTTGATATGGCTAGGGCCCATCGGGTTGCTCGCGAGGGCTGGAGTGGGATCTGCGGTGGGAGGTCAGTTTGGTGGATATCTGTATCTGGTGATGGTTCGCGGGAGCCTTGGTACGAAGGGAGCGGATCTCGAGATCTAGGGGGTGGCTGGGGCTCTGATACAGCTTCTGTCGATGAAGTTACTTCCGAACCCGTTATCACAGTCGTAGTATTCCTCGATCTCGACGTCGCGGTCATGAGAATCTCATCACTCTCCGCCCCCAGCTCCTCCGCCCGTTCCGCCATAGCTCGCTTAGACGACCCGAAGACAAGCTGCAGTCCTCGCGTCATATACGCGGCCAGCACCATCATCACCACGAACCCGATTACTGCCCGTTCCATCCCGTTAGCGAGACCAAAAAAGTCAATTCCCGTATCAGACACCCGACGTACCAAACACAGCAATAACCTTAAGCACCTCAATCCCCCCAATCGACGGGCTCAACGGCAGCAGAACAAACGACGGCGTAAAGAAGACATTGATCCATTGCAGCGACCAGGTGCCCTATACCACACATTCATTCATTAGTTAGTCTCGCAACCCCCATAACGCTCTAACCCGTGTACTCAATTCTCAACTCTCTTCCCCTCCACGCAGTAAGGCGTAGTAAATCACAGACACCAGTAATCCCACTCACCGGAACCTCAATAACAGCAACGACCCTCCTCGTCCTACTCTCCCCAACCACCCTCTCCAACAGCAACAAGCCGAGGAACAGCACCACAAGACACGCGACCGAAGCCGGGAAGACGACCGCGCCGAGCTGCAGGAGCGTGCTCACGCCAAACGCCGTGGCGAGGATGCCGAGGATGCCGAGGGGTACGTAGAGCCACGATTTAAGCAATTTTGGCGCGGATTGGCGGGCTACCTAGATTTACGAGGAGGCTTGTGGGCATGAGCGCGCGGGGTGGGAAGGGGGAAGAATGGTTGGTTGGGTTTGGCTTACTAGCTGGATTGCGACGCGTAGGTCGTTTAGAACGGTGCCTTTTTCTTCGGTGGACATTGTGAAGCCTGGAGCGAAATACCGAGTGACGTTGTTCGTTCTATGTTAATGAGAGCTTAGATGGGCTTTCTCGCTATCTTATTACAAAGGAATTAATTGCTAAAGAGAGTTTCATTGAGCCATGAATACGGTACTTCGACTCCGCGCTCAATCAATTCGCTAGACATTCGAGTATAAAAATTAGACGACTCCTTACTTTTACCATGAGGCAACTCAAAGCAGTAGATTAAATATATCGTTCGTAGGTATGAATTCATCGTGTTTAATTATATGCCGCGATCACATGCGGAATCCGGTACGAGAACGCCGGGCTAGCGGGCGAGGACCCGACATAGATAGCCGCCCGACTTCGGAACGACGATGCGCCTATAACTAACCACCTTGGTAGTTATGCCAAATGCGTCATATTACTCATCGATATTCCATCCGCATCATCATCAACATCACCAATGAAATGTCCGAGTTACGAAAACCACTACTAAAGAAATCAAGGGTAAATTTAATCATGGTAGAAGAGCAGAAAAAGGATGCCCCCCCATGTTCTCCGGTGATTACATCCCCAGTATTCGGGCTTTCCCGGCCTTTCGTAGCGGCCGATGGTGGTCAGCACAGCCAATACACCGCAATGCCATATCCGTCCGTCTTTGATACCGCGAACCCATAACCCCATTGCGTGGATGGATATTCCCGAGCCTCTATAACCACGGCGCACGAGGTCGCAGATACTCCATGTATTCATGTCCCCGAAAAGCCGTTCGCTGGTTATACCAAAGCAGGACGCTGAATTGGATGTCAACCCAGCTATCGCTTTGAGGCTTGTGCTGCCTCTTGTAATGGACCCATAGCGCTCTCAAGATGCGAGTCGTGTGGAAAACTGACATAACTTGCTGCCTTACGATTCCTCTCGCCTCCATTTCGCGAACCTCACAATACGTGCCCAAGCGGTTCCCGAAAACGTGGAGGCCATTCAGTTCGGCGAGTTCTGTAGCATGATCAATAATCTATCTAGGCAATTCTCGTTTGTAGCTATCGAGTCAGGTGAAAAGAAGAGCTCACCTTGGAAATACCTAAATATGTCTGCCTTCCATTCGCTTTTGATGGGCCCTTCAGGTCGCCTTAGACGTAGAACCGGCAGGGTGCTCTGGGCATTGAACGGAATGCTATCGAAGGTAACGTTAACGATGAAAAAGAACACCCTTATGTCCTTGAAATATTGGATGAAGTTAACGAATCCGGATATACAAGGCCCTCCATTATGCACATTGCCAAAGCATGCGCAGGCGAAGGGCCGAAACCTTGGGGACTTCAACCAACCCTGCTGCCGGAATTCATTCTCCACGCCAATATAGCGAATACCCGCGAAGACGTCTCTATTTGCGTTGAGACTAAGCAAGGCTAGCGAGGCCTGTGTTGCTCCGTAATGAAACCAAAAGGTTGTAAGGTCGTCTTTGCCAACTGTGGCCCTGATCCCGTTCTCTTTCTTCGCACGTCTACGTTTCAGCTCCTTGTATACGATGGTATTGCGACGCTCGAATCGGAGTAAGCAATCAAATGAGAACTTGTCGACGCGGCAAAGGGCAAGGCGGTGTCGCCAAAAGGATTCGTCGTTGTTCTGGTAATTATTTGGCTGTACACGTAGCCTAGTTCGATCGTTATCGTGAACCAGTTCGAAACGGTGAGCACCCATAGTCCAGAACATCTCAAAGTAGATATCCCAGATCATCAATCTGAGCTCGGGCGGAAGCCTGCGGTATTGAGGGAAACCATCATGTGCGTAGTTTAGAGCTTCAAGGTCGAAAATATGTGAGCGTAAGATCCAAACTTGGCTTAGACAAGTGCCGAAAGTCTGCGTAACTTACTATGGCGCGGTCGAAGCATATAAGAATTCATCCTTGCTTATATTCAATTTGTGCAACGTGCGCTTTGAGTCTGCCTCTGAGAGCAAAGTATGAAAGCCGGGGCCGCTATCATAGGGGCGAGGCGTTGTGTATATCAAGCATTTATAGAGACGCAGACGTGTACTCAATAGTTTATCAAGTGCGAAAGTGAGCTGAGGGAATTCACGTCTACTGGACTTGGCTGATGGGGATGAGCAGCTCTTGGATAGTGCTAGCAATCTATGTTCTCTCGACGTTAGCTAGAAAACCTCTTCGCGGGGAGACACTTCGTACAAGGGTGAAAGAGGCGGCTATACCTGTTGGATGCTTGCGGGAGAACGCCTTGTACGATTATTTTACCCAGAAAGCTATCTAGTGTCTAGTTCGTATGTAAATAAGATGCTGATAATCAAGCATTCGCGGCCGTTGGTTGATCAATAGATATGGTATTGGCTAAGAACAGAACTGAGAAGACGGGCTCTTGGGGAAGATGCCTATGATGTAAGATACTTGAGTAGGAGAGATGAAGGGAGCTAGAGAAAGAACCCGACTACGAACTACCGTGAAATATTGGGTCAATATAGTCGATTACGCTTTCCTTAGACTAGAGAGGTAGCCATCTAGGCATTCACTTTTAGGCACTTGCCTACAAGGTAGGTTACTCGTATGGCAGGTAAGTACATCTCACACTTGAATTTTCACGACAGAAGGAGCCCAAGGGGTAATCTGTGATGTCCGAGTTAGGTAGATAGACACCGATAAACCCCACGGCATACCAAGGTATGCTGTAAATCATAGGTAATTCATATTCCACAATAACCTAGGTAGCTACAGTTAAATATACTAAAGAAGAAATCCAAGCAGGTAAGAACGAAAAAACGAAACACGATCCCATCTCATCACAACAGTGAGTACCTACCAAAGTAAGCAGCCGTCATAATATAGGCACGATGAGAGAGCTATTCAACCTGAGCAAGTATTCAAGTACCTAGGGTAACAAGGGATGGAAAGACGTGAGCTCAGAAAGGGTTCCTACATCCTCAGCTATCCGGCATCTCCATACAATCCCGCCATTTCAGGCCATACTATTGTTACTACAGAACTAGGTAACTAGGTAAGCAGGTAGTCATACACATACACTCCACGCATCTTCCTTAAGTACCTAAGGTAAGCAAATAAACATATCTCTAAATCACGCCCCAGCAACAACCGCCAAATTCTCATAAATCGTCCTCTTAACCGCATAAAACGTGCCCCCAAACTGTCCCGCAGGCCCACCCGCCACCGGCAGCCCGATACTCTCGACATCGATTCTCCCCGTGGCCGTCTTCCTGACCACCACCGACCCGTCGACCAGCAGCGTGCCCTCGCCGCGGAACTCGGCCGTGTGCCCGGCCTGCTGCATGGCCTTGCGCAGGTCGGCGAGGCGCAGGTCGCCTACGTGGAGGGGCTGCGCCACGGAGCGCGTGGCGGCTGCCATGTTCATGGGCAGCACGTCGAGCACGGGCTCGGCTGGGATACCGCTACCCCCGCTACCCGGAGGGAGATCTGGGGTTTCGGCGGATGGAGACTGTGATGGCGATTGTGAGTGTGAGTCTTCGGTTTTGATACGCTTGTTGGCCGTGTCTTCGTCGCCGTTGCGGGCGGGGTGCTGGTGCTTTGGGGCCGCGAGGAGACGGCCGGTTACGGTGGCGATGCTGAGACCGCGCACACTCTGCCACTTGAGCTGTTTTACGAGCGTGGGTGCGAGCTTGACTACCCAGGCGTTCGTGTCGACGCTGGCGTCCACGGTGGTGCCTGTGTTAGGGGTGTATATGTCGAGCGAGCCCTCGGCCATGAGCTTCTTGCAATCGGAAGCGAGGGTCATCGTGTCTTCGCTGCTTCCGCCGACGAGAATGAGCTTTCGGGGTTGGATGAGGGGTATCAGCATGTGGAGACTGCGCTTGTCGTGAATACCGGCAAAGTCGACGAAATCGATTTGAATCTTGACTGTGATTCTTTCCGTCGTCATGACTAGCTTGGATGGACCATTCACCACGTCATCGGGGTCGTCGGGAATGGCGTCCAACTCATCGTCGACAGCACCGTCTGGCAGGCTCATTTGAATCTCATCGGTAATGCTTCGTGCTAGCGTTGGTCGCTTGTTGGCGTGGGCTCCGTGATTCTTACTCGTAGGAGCGACGTCGTCCCATTTGCGCTTCTTACCTAAATTGTCGTGACTGTCGCCCTTGCCAAGATGATCCATATCGACGCCGTCGCCATCTTCCCGTTCCTCTGCTCTGAGAAAATCCTCTGGTCGGATGACATCGCCGTATTCATCGTCACGTCTCCGTCGCACCGGGTGAGGGAACATCCTATCTCTTCCTTTCTTTTCTCTAATGTCGAAATGATAAACTCCTTTCTTCTTTAGTAATATATTGACGCCCAGGTCCTCATCAGTAAGTGCAGCCTTTTTCCTTCCCACTTGGCCTAGAGTTGTTGCAGCATTCAGGGCCCGACCCTGTTGCTCATCTTCAGAATCCTCCGACTCTGAAGACGACTCAGAAACGTCGTCTCCTACGTCCCCAGACGTCTCCAGTGTAACCACTCCTCCACCCTGTAGAGTTGTCTGGAGTTGGCGTTGCTGGGCAAGCCACTGCTGGTATCGGACAAGATCATTCCCTTCCAAGGCCTGTTTCGAGGACTCTACGAAGTCAAGATCCCGCGAGATATCGCTAGTCGCCTCACCTTCATTTTCCTGACGGTCTTTCCACCAGGTCCAGAGAGTTCTCGCTAGGGATGGGTGAGACGCTGAGGCTAGGGACGGATACTCGGTTAAAATGACCATGTTTGTAGGGTCTTGGGCAAGCTGTTTCAGCACCGACTTTGAGAAACCCCATTCGAGGCTCGCATCACTGGCAATGATAACCCTGCCAACCAAGCTACCACCGTCGTTGTCGCGCGAAAGTACCTTATCGACCTGGCCTTTCCTATCCAGTAATCGTAGATATCTGAAGTCGAAAGGTCCGGCATCTTTTCCTTGCTTTGTCCCGTCTGCAGCACCATTGGGTTTTCGAGACCCATCAGCAACGGCTTCGAACTCGCGCACAATACTATCATCCATCCATTCCAGCATACTCCGAGCATACCTCATGACGCTATGAACATTGCGCCCCGCCAAGTAGAGTTTAGCAGCATTCAGTTTGCCATCGCTCGATGACGCTTCAGACCTCCATGCATGTTCTAGTAGATAGGCTAGCTCTAGCACGCGGGCACTGGAATCGGTAGGTATGAGGACCGTCCCGCCCTTGGCAACACATGATCTTACTTTATCGACGAGTTGTTCGTCTCGCTTACTCCGGCCGCCGGAGAGAGATGGTTTCTCACCACCGCGGCTACTACAAACTAGAGCTGTTGGTTTCCTTAATTGTTCAATCACCTCAGCGCCGCCTCCACCGGCACCGCCCAGCCATGCAGCACCAGCATAGACATTCTCGCGTCCTTGATTCCAATCCACAGCGTATACGATGGACTCGAGGCCGTGTTGTATGTGCCAGATGGTACCACCTAGGGTATGGCCTGAGTTGTAGGCTGTGACGGTTAGACCGTTAAGAGGCGGCGAGAAGGGGGAGCCCAGGGGCTGGTGTGGTTGTGAGTACTTCAGGGGGTGGATGAGCGAGAAGTATGTGGCGATCTCGTCAGGGGTGGGGGCCTGGAGGAGAAAGTCAGAAGAGGCATCGCGATCCGAGTAGGAGACGCCGTCCAGGGCGCTCGAAGGAATGGTGGTAGCGGCGGCGGGTGTTGAAGCGTAGAGGTCCTGTATTAGAGTCCGACCAAGTCCGATTATTGGGCTGGTCGCGTAGACGGGGATGCGTGTGAAGAGAGGGAAATGCTTGCAGCAGTGGGCGAAGGCGGCAATGTGTTCGGTTGTCGCATGTGTGAGGAGAATGAGAGATAGTGTCGGCACTTGTCTATAGAGAAATACGTGACCATGGTTAGTTGGGGCATGTTGCGCTCTTATTCTTTGTCTTTTTGTCTCTGGCTTTGGTGTTGTCGCGAAAAGTGCATCGGATCAGGCAGGGAGAGGATAGAGGATAGCCGATATAACGTACTTTTCTAGCTCCTTGAGCTTAGCGATATCGAAGGATTCATCCCAACCAACGCCGACGAGGATCTTGATGCCTCCGTCCAGCTCGAGGATGGATTGCGATGCCGACGACTCGGAGAGGGCCCCTAGCAATGGGCTGAAGGTAAACATGGCTGCATGATTTTATTTCATGCCCCCGCCCGTTCCTTGCACTCTTTGCTGCTATAAGCCCATCTAAAATAATAATCCGTCGGTGATGTTTTCGCTAGAAATAGGCTATTGCGAGGTTTGGCGGGGTTGTTGAAGTTTACGTCTTGTTCGGCCTGGACACAAGTAATAAGCGTCTAGGTATTGACCATTTGATGTTGGAGACAAGGTAGATGGGCTTTGCGATGATGTCGCGCCAGAGAATTCCGTTTAAAGCAGTTAAGGGACCTAGCGAGGTACATTAGGCACGCGCAACGCCAAGAACCACTCAAGTTATAAAAGTACCTATGTATCTATGTACTCGTCTGGACTAGTGGCGTCACTCACTAAAGCAGTAGCGGCGCTGACCCTTTAGCCAGATACCTGCAACCTACCATGTAAGCTACACCGGGTACCCCACCTAGACCTACTCGTCTGGACTAATAGCGTCTCAAACTAAAGCAGTAGCAGGGCTGGACCTTTTAGTCTGGGTCTTTAATTAGCATATCGGCAGGCAAATTACTTCTTAAAAAGTACAAAAGATTTTATATAATTTATACTAAAGTTTTTATACTTTTTAAAAATAAATTATAGCTTTTATTTTTATGCTAAGTAATTAATTATTTAATATAACTTATTATATTTAAAAACTAAAATAACTTTTTTTTAATATTTTTATAGCATTTATATACTTTTATAATATTTATTTACTTTTTTTTACAGTATTTATTAACTATTATAATATTTTATTTATTTACTTTTATAGTATTTATTAACTATTATAATATTTTATTTATTTACTTTTATAGTATTTACTTATTTATAATACTTGTTTATAGCATTTGTTTGTAGCATATTTATTTATACTACTAAATTATATTGCTTTTTTATTTAAGCAATTATTATTTATTTATACTACTTATATAAATAATTTATTTATAATTAAAATTTTAAGCTTTAAAACTATTAATATTAAAAAAAACAACTTTATTTTTATTTTAGCTTTTTATTTTTTATTTATTTTAAGCTATATATATTTTTAGATTAAAAAAAGCTATTATACTAAGCATTTTATTATTATTAAATATGTTTTTTTCGTTTTTAACTTTATTAGCTTTTTTTTTTTTTTTGTTTTTAATTTTATTTGTGTTATACTTGTTTAAAAATATTGTTAATGCTTATTTTGTTTTATAAATATATAAAATATTTATTTTTTTTTAAAAACTTATTATTGTTATAGCTTTTTATATTTTAATTATTTTATTAAAAGCTTTTAAATTTAGCATAAATAATAGTATTTAAATTATATATAGCTTTTAATTTTTTATTTAATTAGTAAAATATTTTTTTGTTGTTGCTAAATTATAAAAATAAAGCTAACTTTTATAACTGTTTTTATATGCTATTATATTTATAGCTTTTATACAACTATAAGCTTTATTAAAACTAGTTTTTTTAGCTGCTAATAAAAGCTATTTAAAAACTTTTTTTAATTTTTATTACTATTAATAATATACTTTTAGTTTTAGCTTATTATTAACTAACTATTTATAAGTTTTTATTATAATATAACTGTTTTTTTTAGCTATATTTTTTATTTTAAGCATTTTTTTAACTTTTATAATCTAGTTATATAAATAGGTTAATTTATTTTTTAAAACTTTAGTTTTAGTTTTAGCTTTTTTATTTTTAATTAATTTTTTTTATTGTTTATTTTTATTTACTAAATGTAATTAAATATTGTTAGCTATTAAAAAACTATAACTTTTTGCTACTTGTATTTTTTTTTTACAAGTATTACAATTAAAAATATTTTTTTAAAAACGTTAATATTTTTTTTTTTTTTTTAGTTTATTAATTGTTAACGTTATTATTGTTTAATAATAAATTTAAAAAATTTTTAATATATTAAATATTAATAAAAATTAGTTAACTAAATAAATATTTAGTTATATTTTTGTTACGATTGTTATATAGCAAAATGCTAGTTTATTAATTTTATAAACGAAAATTTTAAGCTAAAAAAAAAAAGAAAAAAAAATACAAAAGTGGCCTGCGGCCGTATGTAAATATATACAGTTGTATGCGTGTGCAGTAGGGTGCGTAGGGCTTATTAATAGCACAATTATTTTGTTATTTTTTTATTACGTGTATAGTTATATAATTTACTAAGTGTAAGTTTATTTTAGATTGTTATATTACTTTTTGCTAAAACTAAAACTTTAGTTAAAAGCTAAATTAAAGTTTATTGCTTGTAGTAATATGTTTTTAGCTTTTTAATGCTAGATTTTTTGGCACAGTTGTTATTTTTGTAGTTTTTAGCAAATTTATTTGCGGCGGCTATATGTATTTATTTTTATAAGCATACTAAAGGTTTAGATTTTTTTAGGCATTTTTAATAAAACTTATTTAAAGCTATAAGTACGTTTTTAAAGTTATTAGCTAGGTATTAAATATTATTAAAGTTATAGCTTTTTTATAAAACTTAGTATTATAATTTTTTAAAGCAGCTAAATATTTTAGCTTTTTTTATTTAATTAACTTTATATTTAGATTTGCTATTAATTTTTTTAGGTAGTAGTTTTTTTTATATTTATTAAAGTAATAGGTTATTGTTTGCTTTTTATAGTTGGTTAGTATAAAACAGGTTTTTTTTTTTGTAAATATTAGGCATATTTAATATATAATTATATTTATATTGTTTTAGTACAGTAAATAGTTTTATAAATTATAAATTTAATTGTATAGTTAGTACTATTATAAATAGGCTTTTTTTGCTTAAAAAAACTTTATTAGTTATAGTAAAATTTATAAGCTTATATTTTTTGTTTGCTTGTAATTTTTGTTTTTTTTAAGCTATTATAATTACTTAGTAAGCTATTTTTTAAACTTTTTTTATTTGTTTTATTAGTTTAGCTGCTTTTTTTGTTTGCTTGTTATTAAATATTTTTTTTATAACGTTAGCAGTTAAATAGTTTTTTAGCTTAGTTTTTATAGCTATTTTTATTAAAGCTATATTAATTATTAAGTACTATAAAATATTATATGTAAAGTTTAAAGCTAATAAATAAACATTTTAGTTATTTTAGTATTTATTAATATAAAATTGCAGTTTTTAATTTAAATTATAGTTTGTTTTTTTAATTGCTTTTTACGTTTAAAAATAATAAGTATTTTTTTGCTTATGTTTTATACCGGTTAAGCAGTTTAGCATTTTTATAAACTTAAAAATAAAAGGTTTTATATTATTTAAAAACTATATTTTAAGTATTCTAAAAAATCGGTATATTAAGCAATAATATTAAGCAGCAAAAGTTTTTGCTATATTTATTTTATATTTTAGCAAAATTATAATTATTTTGCTAAATTTGTTAATAAATATTTATATATAGTTATATTTATGCTTATTTAACAGTATATTTTTGCTGTTTATTATTATATGCTTTTAAATGTTTTAAAATACTAATATAAAATATAGCAATTTTAAAGTTTTGTTTTTTAATTATTTATTTTTATAATAACTATAATAGTTGTTTATATAGTAGTATATATTACATTTTAAAAAAAACTAGTAGTAAGTTTTTTTTATAGCTTTAATAAGCTTATTTTAGCTTTAGTATACTATTAAAACTAATTTGTGCGCTTTTTGCAATAAAGCAATTTATAAAAAAATTTTTCTGTTTTAACTTAGCTTAAGCACTTATAACTTGTTTTTATAATTTTTAAGCTTTTGTTATTTGTTTTTTTAAATAATTAAATTTACTAAATCGGCTTTTTATAAAGCAAAGTTAATATTTAGTTTTTTAATTGTTTTAGTAATTTTTACTAATGCAATTAAACTTTTAATTTATTTTAGTTTAATTAAAGCAAATATATATTTTTGTTTTTTTTTAGCTTTTATTGTTAAAAAGTTAACAGTTTTGCAAAACAGCATGTTTATAATTATGTTTTTTTTATTTGGTTAGTACTAAAAAATAATATTAAAGTTGCTTAAAAAGTTTGCTTACTTTATTTATTAAATAAATAGTACTTTTTTTATAAACTAGTAAATTAATGCTTAGTAGTTAATAATTATTTAAAATTTTATGCCTACTAATTTAAAGTAGTAATATTTTAAAGTTTAGATTACTATTAGTAGTTTTTAGTTTTATATAAAATAAGCTTTTTTAAATGCTATTATTATTTTAAAAAAGTAGCCTATAAGCTTTTATTTTTTGTTTTTTTATTTTTGCTAAATAACGCTTTTAGTAGTATTTTTTAAAGCATTTGTTTTAATTTAAGTTTTTATACTAGGTTTAAAAAACGCAATTATTAAAGCGGTACTTATTAGTTTTTTTAAAGTTTTAAAAGCTTTTTACTGCTTAGGTTCTAGCTTTTATAGTGTTAACTTTTTTAGTAATTAGTTTAAAAGTTTTATTATTTTGTTAGTATAGTAAGTAAATACTCGTATAAAGTTATATAGTTTTAAAAATAATTAAATAAATATTAAGCTTTTTAAGTTTTTAAATTTTTAATTTATAATTGCTTTTATTTTATAAAAATTAATTTAAATATTTTTACTAGCTTTTAAAACTATTTTTAGATAATTTACTATAGTAATACTAAAGCAAAACTTTTTAATGTTTTTTTATAGGTTTATTTTGTTTAAACAAAAAATTATTTTTTTATATTGCTTTTAATAATTTTTTTGTTTGTTTAAATAAATTAATATATTGTTTGTATATATACTAATAAATTAGTTAAGCAATTTATATAGTTAAGCATTAATAAAGTTTTGCTACTAAGCTAGTTTAACTTTAAAGCTAAACAGTAAAACTTTTTATTAATATATACTTAAGCAGGTATAAAATACTATTAAATAATAAAACTATAGCGTAAGCTTTAATTAATTAAAAGTTTAAATAATATTAATTTTTAAATAAATTATTATATTATAATAGTTATATATAATACTATTTAAGTTAAAAGTTTATACTAGTTAGTTTTTTAAAAATTAATTTTGCTATTAAAAGTTTGTATAAAATTATTGTTTAGTAAAATAAAGTTTTAGCGCAAAAAAGACTAAAGCTACATTTAAGTTTATATATAGTTTAATAAAGTTTATTTAAAAAAGTTTTTTAACTTTTTTTTTTTTTAGTAGTATATATTGTACAAAAGTTTAATACTTTAAAAAGCTAGTTATTTAAAGCTTATTGTTTAATTTTAAAATTATATTATAACTTAGTTTTAATAATAGTAGTTTAATAAAAAGCTTTTTTAAAAAAAAGCTTTTTAAGTAAGCTAGCTTTTTTAAAATTAGTTATTTTACTAACTTAATATGTTTAAAGTTTTTGTTAGCAAAAAATAATATTAGCTGTTTATTAAAAGTTTTTTAGTTTTTTTTTTAAAAAGCTTATATACTAATAACTTTTTTTGTTTTTTTTGTATAAAAGTTAATATACTTTATAAAAATTAATATAATAAAAAGCTTTGTTTTTTTTTATTGCTTGCAATTTAAGTTAGTTTAATAGCTTTTTTTTAAGCGTTTAATAACTGCTTAGTTATTTTAAATTGTTAGTTATTTAAGTTTTTATTTAAGCATTTTTAGTTTTTTACTACAAAATATTTTTATAAATAGTTTAAAAATTAAGCAGTTTTTTTTAAGTTAAATAATAGTTAGCAATTTTTTTTTGCAGTTAAAAAGCATTTTTTAAGCTGTTAGCTAATAAAAGCTAATAATAATATTATAAGTTATTTTTATAATTTTAAACTTTTAGTCGAAAAATTTTTAACTATTTATTACTAGTATAATAATTAAGATTTTTTTTATTTTTTTAACTATATGCCTGCAATAGTTAGTTAGCAATATTAGCTTTTTTAGCTAGGTTATTTTAGCTTGTTTTTATTGTTTTAATTTTTTTGCTAAACTTTAATTAACTAAAAGGTTAATTTAGGCTTTAGTATTATATAAAGCAATAAATTTTATTACGTTTTTTTTGTTATTTTATATTTACATAAGTAGTATAAATTTAAATAATTTTTTTAGGCTATTTATACTAGCTATAATAAACAGTTAAACCAACAAAAAGTTTTTTGCTGGTTTTTTTAGTTTTTTAAATTGCTAAAGCTTAAAGTTTTATTTAACTTTTTTTTATTAAGCAAAATCTATATAAACATAACAGCAACGTTTTAGTTTTTTGGATAGTTTTTTATTATATAACCTGTTTTGCTACAGCTAAAACAAATATTATTAGCTTAATAAACTTTTTTTTGTTTTTTAGTTAACTTTTTAACTTTACTGTTCTAGTTAGCTTTTATAGCTTAAAAAGCATTTTATTTTTTTAAAGCAGCTTTATTATTATTTTAGTTTTAGTAGGCTATTAAAGCTTTGCTTTTATTTTTTTAGCTTTATTAGTAAAAACGTTAATAATTATAAACAGCTTTAGCTACTTTGTTATAAAATCGTTTATAAAATATTATTTAGTTAATATTAGCTTTAAAAAGTTTAGCACTTTAGTTTATATTTAAATATTTTTATAATAGTTAAAACTACTTAAACTTAAGCATTATTACTTTTTAAGCTAAGCTATTAAAAATTAAAATAAAGTTATAAATATTAAAGCTATTTAAAAGTTTATATTAATATTTGTTTAAAACTTATTAAATAGTAGTAGCTTAATTAAAGTTATAATAAGCAATAGTTAAAACTTAAATTATTTTAGCTATACTACTAAAAAGTTATAAAATTAACTAGTATTAAGTTTTAATTAATTAAAAAGTTTTTTTTTTTAGCTAAAATAATAAATATTTTATTTAGCTTTTTTTGTTATAAAATATTAGTTTGTTTTTTTTAAACTTGTTTGTTAGCTTGTATACCTAAATATTAAACTTATTTTTATTGCTGCTAAACTTGCTTAAATATTTAGCTTTAGCTTTTACTTTATTTTTATATTATTAATATTATTTGTTTTTATAAACTGCTTATAACTAAAATGCTAACTATATAGCTATTTTTTTAGCACAAAAAACAAAGTTAGCATTTTTTAAAAATATACTGTTTACACGTTTTTTTGTAGCAAAAGTTTGCTAGTTTATTAGCTTATATAGCTGTTAAATTTTTTGTTATAAAATAAATAACTTTATATTATAACTGGTTTTTTTTTTATTATTACTAGCCACTAGTTAAACAACAGTTTGGTTTATTATATTGTTTTTACTAGTAAATACTAATAAAATATTTTTATTAGATTATTTTATTTTAAAGTTGTTATTAGCAGTGTTAATTTAAACTTTTTTGCTTTTGCAATTAAAAGTTAAAGCTTTATAAAACTTTTTTTTGTTAGTTTTAATAAAAGCAAATAAATTGTTAGTTGTTTGTTTAAGTTGTTTACAGCTGCTATAAGTTGTTTTTTTTATAAATAACTTAGCATTAAAACATTAGTTAAACATAAAGTTCAGTAAAGTTTAAAGTTATAATTATAGTTAAAGTTAAAGTTGTAGTTATTAAAATAAAAGTTATAGTTATAATTAAATTAAAGTTGTAATTATTAAAATAACCAATTTATATTTTGCCGGTTGCATAAAATAATAAAAAATGCATATTTAATTAAACGCTTATTAGTAAGTAGGTTTTAAAGCTTAAAATAGTATTATAATTGTTATATAGCAAAATGCTAGTTTATTAATTTTATAAACGAAAATTTTAAGCTAAAAAAAAAAGAAAAGAAAAATACAAAAGTGGCCTGCAGCTATATATAAATATATATAGTTGTATACATGCGCAGTAAAATGCACAAGGCTTATTAATAGTGCAATTGTTTTGTTATTTTTTTATTATGTGTATAGTCACATGATTTACTAAGTGTAAGTTTGTTTTAGATTGTTATAATTTTAATATATTAATAAGCTTTTTTTAGCAATAGTATATTTAGTAATAATTTTAGTTTATATTTTATTTTTTAATTAATATTTTTTTTTTATTTTTATTAATAAGCTATTGTTTTTTAAAGCAATTAATAATAAGTATTTAAAATATTTTTTTATTTTTTAAAAACATAATATATTTTTGTTTTTGTTATAAAAAAGTTAAGTTTATAATTAAAAATGCTAGGTTTATTATTATATTTAATATTATATAAAGTTTTTAAAGTTATATTTTTGTTTTTTTTTATGTATTTTAAATAGTTAACTGCTTAAAAGTTTTTTAATATATTAATTATAGCTTTATTAAAAAATTATTTTTAGTATAATTTATAACGCTATTTTAAATAGCTAAAAATATTTTATGCTTTAAATAAACTTTATAAGCTTAAAAAATGCTAACGTTTAATAGCTATAATTTATAAAAAATATATTTTAGTAGCAAAAAAACAATAATTTTTGCTTTTTTAGCTTTTTGTTTAAATTTATAAGTTTTATAGCTTTTATAATTATTTAATAATAACAATTTTTTTTAATTTAAATTATTAAGTTTAATATAATAATTAAAATAATTTAGCTAATTTAGTATAATTTTGTTATTAATTTAGCTATTATTTAAAAAGCAAATAATTATATTATTTTTTAAGTTATTATTATTAAATTTTTTAAATATTTAAACTGCTAAAATAATTATTTATATTAAAATAATTATATTTATAGCAAAAATATATTTAACTATAATAATAAATATTTAAAACTTTAAGTTAATAAGCTATAAATTATTAATTTTATAATAGGTTTAAATTATTATATTATTTATATAACTTAGCTAAAACTTAGTTTTATTTATATTAAATAATATTTTTAGCATTATTTTGTTAGCTTTATAGCATACTTTTAAAATATTATACTAAGTTTTTAAATTAATATAATTATTAGCTAACTTTTGTTATAATAATTATAGCTTTGTTTTTATTTATTTAAATATATAATAATTTTAAGCTAAATATTAATAAGCTTATTAATAATATATTTATTAAAGCTTTTAGCTAGTTATATAACTAACTTTTAATATATTGTTAACTATATATTATAAGCAATAAAAACTTATATATATACTTTATATAATAAGCTATTATAAAGTATTATAAAATGCTATTTTAAATATTTTATTTAGTATAATATTATAGCTATTGTTTTATTAGCATAAATAATAGCTTTTATTATAACTTAGCATTTGTTAATAAAATATATTAAATATTATTATTGCTGCTTTTATAGTTTTAAATTAACTTTTTTTATAAGCTTTAATTATTAGCAAAATTTTAGCTTTTATTAAATTAAATATAAAAAAATTAAGTAGTATATAAAGTAAAAAAATTATAAAAGCTATAAATAAATAAAAATAAATAGTTTTAAAAGTGTTAAATTTTAAACTAATTAATGTTTTTTTTAAAAATGCAATAAAAATTTAAAAAATTAAAAAATCTAAAAAATTAACTAAATTGTTGTTTTTTATTACTAAACGTGTTTTTTATACAAAATAAATAAAAAAATATTGTAAAAAAAAAATTTAAAGTTAAAAAATTAGCTAACTTAAGAAATTTTTAAAAGTTAAAAATACTAGTTTTATTAAAAACAAGTTAATATTTTAAAAAAAAATTGCAGTTATATAAAACTACCTAAAATTTAATAGCAACTTTACTTATTTGTAAGTAGCAAATTACAGAAGTAATTTGCCTACCGATATGCTAATTAAAAACTCAAACTAAAAGGTCCAGCCCTGCTACTGCTTTAGTTTAAAACGCTATTAGTCCAAACGAGTACTAATCCTACTAATACAATCGAGTTAGGTGCAAGAAGTATATAGGTAACTTGAAGCTCATAGATACTTTATTCTATACGTGCACTATAGCTTTTTAAGATGTATCTACTACTTGTATACTTTGATCGGCTGATATCCGGAAGTCTACCGTGTCAGTTTAAGCATACATCAGCCAGTTTGGGAATAGCATCGCTCATATGCCAACTAGTAACTGTAACTGTGGCCTCAATAGAGAGCAGAGAGCAGACAGACATACCTACGATCCGACAGGTCGGTGAACTTGTGAACTTTCTTTTGTTCTTCCTTCTCTCCATCACCCGATTCGCTTCCCATTGGCGACCCGATTATCGACCCGATTAGCTACGTAGATCGCGGAATCTTTCAAGTGCCCGGGCCTTGAAACAACGCCGCAATGATATATCCTTGAGCTTCGTGTAAATCATCCTACAGCAAGCAAACCCCCCCTTCGAGCCGTATCCCTCGATACCGACCGACCGACCGACCAACTCTACCTCCCCCCCTCGGTCACTGTCTCTCTCTCACTCTTCATACCGCATCACTTTCTAGGGAATGCCTTGAGTTCCCATTCTAGATCCAGAACAGACAGACTATATAGAGATTTCCCACATGCGATAATCGACACCAACTCGAATTCGTGCCTAACCTTCACTCCCTCGCTCCCTCTCGACATACCCAACATCCATCCATCCATCCATATCCCGATTGACAATGAGTGAATACTCCATGTACCACTCCCTTGGCCAGGGTGAACAGCTCGACCCGAACGATCCTAACCGAACCAGCCAGCCAGCGCCTCCTCAATTCCAACCGCCCGTCGCTCAGCAACCCTACCAGCAACAGCAATATGGTCAGCAGCAGCAATACGGCCAGCCCCAACCCCAGCAGTATTATGGCAATCCTCCACCGCCGGGGGGTAATGCTCCTCCTCATCCAGCCGGAGTCGCGCCTGGATTCGCAAACCCCGCTGTAGACGTAGGAGCAGGAGCAGGAGCAGGGCTGGCTTCTCAAATGGCCGGCATGTCATTGGATGGGCAGCATACGGCAAGGAGAAAGAAGAAGGACCGCCATGCCTTCCACACCGTCGAGGCCCCCCTCGGCTCTTCGCAGCCATACAATGGCATCCCACCCACAGGAACCCCTGCGACGGCCTTTCTGAATGCTGATCCTTCAGTGACAACGGGTGGCCAGTTTCTCGGACAGCCTGCTTCTCCCAACCAGTTCCCGGCGCCTGTCAATGCGCCGTACAATCCTGCCTCACCTGCTACGGCTGCCGAATTCGCCGCCAGAACTGGCCAGTCCCAAGCTCCAGCTTCAGTATCGACCTCGGGAGCCGGTGGTGTATCGCCTGACGATATCCCCAGCGTGCCTGTTTCCAGAGATATTCCACAGCAATACTACCTAACCAACGTCTATCCTACCTTCGAGCGCCATGTGCCACCCCCCGCCACCATCTCCTTCGTGGCATATGACCAAGGAAATTCTTCGCCCAAATTCACACGATTAACCTTCAACAATATACCTGCCAGTGCTGAGAGTCTTCATAGCACTGGTCTCCCTCTTGGCCTTGTTCTGCAGCCCTTGGCCCCTCTTCAAGCCGGGGAATTGGAGATTCCCGTTCTTGACTTCGGGGACCAAGGCCCTCCTAGGTGCACTCGTTGTCGAGCCTATATCAACCCTTTTATGATGTTCCGCTCAGGCGGCAGCAAGTTTGTTTGCAACCTCTGTACCTATCCGAACGATACCCCGCCGGAATATTTCTATGCTACCACACCCCAGGGAGTCAGAGGAGATCGGGATCAGAGGCCCGAGTTGACTAGAGGTACTGTAGAGTTTATTGTACCTAAGGAGTACTGGACGAGAGAACCGACTGGCTTAAACACGCTGTTCGTCATTGACGTCACTCAAGAGGCATTCAACAAGGGGTTCTTAGAAGCCTACTGCGAGGGCATTTTATCCGCTCTTTACGGGCTCGAAGGAGTCGATGATACAGAAGGCGACGAAGAATCAAAGCGGCAGATACCGCCTGGAGCTAAAGTCGGGTTTGTGACGTATGATAAGGATGTTCACTTCTACAATTGCAATGTAAGTTCTCGGAATTCCCATGCGAACCGGGTATGGAGGCTTGAAAAGCCGGTACTAAAGTTTACTAGCCTGCTCTTGAACAAGCCCAAATGATGATCATGCCTGATATTGAGGATCCCTTTGTTCCCCTTAGCGACGGTCTGTTTGTCGATCCGTATGAATCAAAAGCTATCATCACCTCGCTTCTCACTAGATTACCTGCTCTCTTTGCCGATATCAAAAATCCGGAGCCCGCGCTGTTGCCGGCATTAGGTGCTTCGTTGGCTGCCTTGGAGAAGACAGGAGGAAAGATGGTATGTTCCTTATCAGCCCTTCCAACCTGGGGTCCGGGCCGTCTCTTTATGAGAGATGACGGAAAATATCCCGGAGGTGAGATCGATAAGAAGCTATTTACAACCGAGCATCCTGGCTGGAAGAAAATCGCGGAAAAGATGAGCACTGCTGGTGTCGGTATTGACTTTTTCCTTGCCTCTCCTTCTGGTGGTTACCTAGATGTCGCGACTATTGGTAAGCTATATACGTCGTTTCTCAATGCGGCCAGATGAAAACTGATTTTATGAAGGTTATGTGTCTTCCACAACAGGTGGTGAAACATTTTATTATCCCAACTTCGTAGGCGGTCGGGATAATGCAAAACTCTCACAAGAAATCAAGCATACTGTTACCCGAGAGACCGGTTATCAGGCGGTAATGAAAGTTCGGTGCTCGAATGGGCTTCAAATTTCATCATACCACGGCAATTTCGTTCAGCACACCTTTGGAGCAGACTTGGAATTTGGAGTGATCGACGCGGATAAGGCGATAGGTGTCACGTTTGGGTATGATGGGAAGCTTGATTCCAAACTCGATGCACACTTCCAATCTGCCCTCCTTTACACGACCGCTTCGGGCCAGCGCCGAGTTCGTTGCAGCAACGTGGTCGCTAGCGTTACCGATAATGCGAGGGACTGCATGAAATTTATCGACCAGGATGCCGTATATACTATCATTGCGAAGGAGGCCGCGTCAAAACTCTCATCCAGCTCTAGCACTCTAAAGGAAGTAAGACAAGTGGTAACCGAGAAAACCATCGATATTTTGGCCGGCTATCGTAAGAATTTCTCCTCACAATCTCACCCACCAGGACAGCTTGTTATGCCTGAGAAGCTTAAGGAGCTCTCTATGTACATGCTGGGCCTCATAAAAAGTCGAGCATTCAAAGGAGGCAATGAGACTTCGGATCGACGGGTACATGAATTGCGGATGATTCGATCAATGGGCCCTACAGAACTAAGTTTATATCTTTACCCCCGCATGATTCCGATACATAACCTCAATCCCGAAGATGGCTTCCTCGACGAAAAGACAGGCCATCTGAAATTACCTCCCGCCATCCGGACGTCATTCAGCCGAGTCGAGCCGGGTGGTGTTTACTTAGTCGATAATGGACAGCAGTGCCTACTATGGTTCCATGCGCAGACATCGCCAAACCTCCTCACAGACCTTTTCGGCGAGGGCAAGGACAGTCTTAATTCGCTCGATCCATATAACGCGACCCTGCCGGTTTTGGAGACCCAGTTAAATGCGCAGGTCCGAAATATGTTGGAGTTTTTCAGACCACTCCGTGGCTCGAAGGCCTTGACCATCCAGATAGCAAGGCAAGGCATGGACGGCGCCGAATACGAATTCGCGAGGATGTTGATAGAGGACCGGAACAATGAGGCCCAGAGCTATGTAGATTGGCTCGTCCAGATCCACAAGGGCGTACAACTTGAAGTGAGTCACTGCACCAAGTCCAAATTCCGAGGTTAGGTCGGATCAGAAGAATTAGGTCAAAACTAACGATGCATGATTATTTAGTTGGCCGGCCAGAGACGGAAAGAGGATAGCGAAGGAAGTTCCATAGCTTCGACTTTCTCTGGCCTACGTCCGAGTTACTGGTGAGAATAGATGACACGGCGAGGAAAGGGGGGAAGAGAGTGAGGGGGGAAATGAAGAGTTTACGAAAAAAATCTACACGCATGGCATTGGGAGGCGCATTAGTTCGTTAGAAATCTATCTGGATTGTCAGAGTGGGCTTGAGGACGAATGGAGGAGGAATTTTATTTCCCCGTCTGAAACGAAAGCAAGCATGCAAGCAGTATTACCCTGTCGGATCTTGACTGTTTGTTTGTTTGTTAGTGCGGCCAGGGGATACTCCTGAGATGAAGAAGAAGAAAAAAATAATCCAGATTTGTGCTGTGTTGTGACTATTGTTGTGAACGGGTTTAGGAGGTCGTTGTGAATCTATGTCTATTGGTACTGACACCAGTACTACCTATGATGAAAACTTTTAACTCGACTGGGTATGGGATTATATTACTCTCGCAGCGAACTATCTCAGGGAGAAAGTTGAAGGCAAAGCTTACTTCAAAACGTAGCTTGAGAAACCCACCCCTTTCTTTCCCGCTCTCTAAAAATCCCGGCATGAGAATCACGATATAGATCTAGTCACGACGTGTTCAACTGCGGTAGATAGTCACCTTCGGGCTCATCATACCTACACAGCACACACACACACACACACACATATATATATATATGACTAAAATATATAGTTTCACCTTGCCCACCTCATACTCATATCAGCGCGTACCTCCGGCCATCGTGCAGGGTCCAAGGGAAGGGAAGGCGGAAGGCCCCCATGCCCGTCACCCGCTCTCGATTTTCGAGGTCTGGTCTCGGAGATCGGGACCGCGGGCTTGTTGATACTTAACCTACCTACTTAGCTGCAATGTCAGGTAGGTTAGTTAGGTCTGTGGGTATGTGCATTGCATTACTGGCAGTTCTGCAGTTTTGGCAATTCACTAGGTAGGTAGGTAGGCATTTCCCGGCTTCTCGCGGCTGATAGTAGATTCGGGACACCACCCTCGGTGTCGCGATCGCGCGCGTCGTGGGGGACTCGCTGGTATTTCCCGAGTTCCTTTCTTATGGCCTGCTTATAGGTCCGGGATAATACATACCCTCGATCTCGCGATCGCGAAATTAAATATCGCGTGATTCCTCGCGGCGCGGTCGCTAGGTGTTTGTGGTGGGTATTCGCCCGTCCTAGACTTACAGCGTGAGTCGCTACCTAGCTATCTAGACGTTGGTATTGTAGTAGAGAAGAGAGTACCGGCGATGCGGCAGTAAGTACGTAGGTAGGTAGTGAGTAAGTGAGTGAGCACGGAACCATCGCGGCCGCGCGCGCGTTCGTGTAGTTTAGTGTAGTGTTGCGTGGTGCGGTGCGGTCCTCGGGTAGCGCCGTCTTCCATCCGTCGCGTCGCGGCGCGACACGGCGGGCTAGGTATCTAGTATTGCAATGCGTCTCGTAGCGATATGCGGTGAGGTTACGCATAATTTCTTTGCCTGTAGATACTAGGTATCTAGATGGGTAAATAATGAGTTCATCGCGTAGTAAGCGCAACTGTCGTACCATTCATTCATTCATCGGGTTAATACGCAGACGCGGCGGCGGCAGTTGTGAGGCGCGAGATGGAGACGGGCGCGTCGGCTCTGGCCGGACGTACGTCTCTCCATTAGCGAGTAAATATGAGTTCATTGTCACTGCTTAGTAGAATCATGCCATATGTTATGATCTGAGAATTTGTATTTACTTACATACAGTCAGTACCCGGACAAGGACGGGGCCTAAGTACTTAGATAGAGACTATGTCCGACGCTAGGAGGGGGGTGGCGATGAGATCCCTGTGCTGTCGCCTTGGTTGGTTACTACCGTGCTGGTAATGGTAAGTGGCCTACCTAGTTGCAGTCGAATAAGTAGACGTCAAACTGAGAGGCTTACAAAAAAAAATGGTGAGCAGCATTCATCATTCATACACGTGTAATAATCAAGTGTCGAGGAGTGTCAATTCACGAGCTCTACACGCTACCGACTACCTGTTGACCGTTATATGTGAACCACCCCATCTTCACGGGCTGGTGAATCTCATCGCGCACTTCCCCGTGAGATCGGTTCTCCATTTCGCAAAATCTTGTCATTGCGACCGCCGGTAAATAGCCACGAGACGCGGAACGGAAACTTGCCGCGAGGCAACGCGAAACGAAACCATCTGTGAGAATAGCAACTACATAATCTTCAGATACTGCCTATATGATAAAGCATTTGTGAGTGTGTGTGCAATGAGGCTGGCCCAGGTGAGTGAGAGCGGCAGCTCTGCTTGGTCGCGTATTCATTCCCACTCCGCGACTGTGAAATGTGGCAGGTTCTTATTTGGCAACGACAGCTTCTTATTCTCATACACGCGCATGAATATCGCCTGATTATTTCTCCTGTTTGTACTAAATGTTTATGTTTGCGCCGCCCTGTCGCTGTATGATTCCGCACTTGGTCGTAAGAGTTTCGTGAGAGTAGGACACGGGGCATGTTGTGGAAGATTGTAAAATGAGTAAACACGGTGATAGCTGGGTCGCCTTGCGTGAGAAAGATCCCGGCTGAAGGCTGTTTTATGACAGCCTCGTGGCAAGTCGATGTAGAGCCGTCTCATTAACAGCACACGCAAGGAATCGTGATGGAATTTCATCCAAGTTTCATCGTATGCATTGTCGTCAGCCGTATCAAATAGCCTCATAAGCGAGAGAGGAATCCCTTTAGATGCCCATGGTGCTTACACGTGTATAATAAGGCGAAATTTGGGGCAGGCGAGAGATATATGAGATGCATTAGTTTTATTGGCTTATTTGGCCTGACCCAGAGCGGGAAAGGCAGCAAGGGCAAATAGACTCGCCTCATCTTCAGCACCTGTAAATATGACAGAATTCCATCGTTAAACCATTGGACCCAAACTCACCTTCTATTCCCCGCGTTCGTGACCGTCTCCCTGGGTCGCAACATGCACCCTCCTAATGCCGAAGCAGATCCCGAAGACCCGGAGGTTTGGTCGCTTTACTTGAGAGCGGTATGAGAAGCCCTATCAGCCCTAGTGATGTATATCGGTAGCATAGGTATAGAATGTCGCGTGGCGGTGATCTACCAATCTGAAAAAAATTTAATCCGCCTTATCTTACATAGCTAGTTACTCGCTGAGACATACATCTTAGATCCCTAGCCACGCCAAGGGCGCCCTATGATCTTCTCACATCACTCAAAGCTAGCATCTGCGTTTCTAGGGTTAATGGGATCGCGGCCGTTACTTAGTGTGGTAAGTTGCGCTGCCGAATTGTATTAGATGAAAGAAGAAGGGGAAGAGCCACCTCCGTTTCCTATGTCAATTCAATCACCTTCGTCTTTGGCGCCTGCGGCGCCCAGCAGCGGAAGGGCGGAGGAACGTTCCGTCAAACGGGAAAACGGACCCGGAGAGACATGCATCTATCCAAATAAGTACACTACCAGACCTGCATGTTGGCAGCCAGATCGCCGCGAATGTGGACGCCATGTGGCGGGAGGGAAAGGCTTGATGCCTCCTCACCGTAGGGTAACTGCCGACGTCTAGCTAACTAGTGCACTGATAGCGCCTTAACCAGGAGATAATATGCAACGTGTAAACCCTGACGTAGCCTTCACACCGAGGGGGGGGCGCGTAAAACAGGAACCTACAGCCGCTGTCGCGGGCCGTGCCGTGAGTTTACTTTTGGGGAGATTGACCTGTCGTTCACGGGACGATATTGTGATAGATCACGCACATATCATGCATGCGCACATGCCATAACATAACATACGTAATGGGCTTCGTCTCGGGCATCGCAGCCTTCGTGCATGTCTGTTGTCAGCCGGGCATTATACCGCCAAATCAGTAATCGACCGAGGCGAGGGAAATGTTACCTGTCAGAAAGGAAGCAACACGCTGCAGCGGCTCTTAAATCTCAGGAACTATAACGGAGATCTCGCAGAAAAGGGGTCAAATGTGCGCCACGCCGCTATAGCGTCTCACGTTCTAGTTGCTGCAAGAAAATTCCCACGGCTGGTAGTGCACGAAAATGGATAATATTTTCGGCTTCCTGACTAGGATTTAGTAACGTGTAGTTCCTCTTTAGGCACTATCGTACCTATAACAACATCGCCATTAGGAAATTATATCTCTCCGCTTAAAGAGTATATTATACCGTAGCGGGGACATAAAAGAATGGGAGCTCCGTAAAGTAGTAGAAGAAAAACCTATCGCGAGCAAAGCCTCAGTGATCATAACACGCTCATCTCAATCGGGCTAGGCCCTTACGCACGTTACGGCCATGCTAGCACTCAACTAGAGCGTTAGAGAGTCGGGAGTTTGCAGCCAATAAAGGCACGGTCTCACCCAGAGTGCTTCGTTTCCAATCTACCGTGCTTTGGTATGGCTGCCCAGGCGATTGCCGAGTATTGATTGTCTCATCTGTGCGTGCATATGCCGCTAACACTAGACTGACTAAGCCAATGGTAGTCGAATAACGTAGGCTGGGGGGCAGATCGGCCCTGAGGATCTAAAACATGAGATGAACGCCTCACCTTCACCGCCCCTGTGTGATATTGGAAGTATGAACACAGACTCATTTACCAGAAATGTCAAATCCAGTTGTCATCATGAGAATTTTAGATACAGGAGCAAGGGTAGGTTAGGACCGGTAACTGCAAGGTCAGTGTTAGGTATCACGAACCCTTGTGAGACATACAATAAAACAGCTGCTCATGTTATCAGTGCTCTGAACATGAAATCGCTCCACCCCGAGATAGACGTGCCAAATGCTAATTTCTTATTGTACTCAAATTGATTGCAAATGACCTCGAGGCTCAGATAGTGAGGTGAGTTCCCTATGAGATCTCCACCGAATATCTAGGTATCATAGACTCTCCGCGAGGAGAGCGAACATTGTTAAGACTCGGTGGAAATCTCGGATATAACAGCGCACGCCGCCTGCGATACTCCCATAAGGATTCACCGCTTCCGATAAAAGCATAAACGCCAAGACTTTCCAAAGCAAGGGGACAGCTAATCCCAGGATGAATCTAAGTTCCTTGGCGCAGGGGGAAATGGTGTTCGGGTAGATCCGGTGTAGGCTGCGTTGTCCACCGTCCCAATGTCGTGTAATGGCGTACGACCGTTCGCTTACGCCTATGATTAGCTTGTAAGCATCGAGATGCCGTACCGAGGGTCTGGACTATTCATAAGACGGTGTATCTCGCCTGCACTAAAAACGTGTTGGAAGATTTCAAAATCAGTTGGCATCGAGGACTCGCCGGTTGAGTGTGAGCTCGAACTTGTAGATGCCTTCGATTTCCCCTTAGAGCTAAAGCTTAAGTGGAGAGTCCCGTTCTTCTTAGCAATATCGTCAAGAATGAGCTTTGTTGTGTTCTGATAAGCATCCTCGAAAACAAACGCTACGTGATCGAATCGGCCGCGAATTTCTGGATCAAACAAGAACACATCTCTCCACATCTCTGCCAGCTCCCGGGGTGGGTTGCGATGAGTATTTCCCAGACCAAAATCTCCGATGACTACGGACCTATGGCCATAGTACGCACAGATTCGGAGAGCTGACCGGAGTTTGTCTTTGACCACGTCTCGTTCGAGGGGAAATGCGTATTTGGAGCCCATGTGGCTTAATTTTGGGAATCGTATTGCCGGCATGGAGATAACTGGCAAGTCGTGCCATTGATCTAGTTTTTGGTAATCGTCGTGAGGCCCTCGGAAGACCACGACAAATTCCGAGTAAATACCGCCTTCCGATGGAATGGGGTAGTTACAATCGACCTGGGACCCGGGACCCGGCCTAATCAACGTAGCTGAAAGAGTGCTTCGCCTGCATAGGCGTTCCTCATAGCAGCCACCGCCAGTTTCCCAATCACCTCCAGGTCGTTTGTCGTGGGCCACGCAGATGAAAGGTATGCGAGTTTGAACTCGCTCCTCCCAGTCGATGGTAAAGTCAGCCGGGTCCCCGGCACTCACATCTTATTTGGCTAAGTCAGAAAGCATTCATTTAGTTGGGAGGGAGGAACTCACAGAATTCTGGATTAAGCAGTGAAGGCCCCAAAGGTACCAAGGGGATCTGGTCCAGGGGCTTTTGAAAAAGATAGGAGTGAGTTGGCCATTGGTGGGCATACTGAGTCTGAATCGTTGGAATGTAGTGCTTCTTGGCCTCAGCAGCCACTTCAGAGGGTTTGGGCTTTTTGTGAGCCTTAGGCATTTCGATCGATGACCAATAAACAAGGCGAAGGGTACTCCTACTGATACTCGTCTATGCTAGCTACCCTTCTCCGTGAATGCATTGTGACATCCAGCCAGGTCAGCGAAGCGAGTGGGAAGGTATTCGTATTTATAGAGTCCCAAAGATCTGCGGACCACCCGCGGATGATAGCTCATCAAAACATCTCGGCCGCATTCAAGGGAGTGTTTCGAGAAAGTAAGCATGAACAGCACAACAGCGCAAGACGGGATGAACCCTGTGTTACCATATCAAAATGATTGCGTGACCAAGCTCCATATGTCCTAGACATTGAAATGAGCTAACGGAGAAGCAGGGCATTGCATATGCCTATCCTATGGACGTAAGAGAACGTCGACGTTTCTTCTTCCTAGCCTTCGAGAAACGGCAAGGAGCTAGATCGGGACTTTGTAATACCATAGATCTCCCAGGAAGACGGAAATCGATGTTCCAAGTGAGATCAGGAAACACACTGCAGATAGCCGAGGGCGTACAGATCTGGGTTGTACTCCTCACCCTGCAGCATCGTGAAACTGTCTAGGAGTAGCGAATGGTGATTGGGTTCCCTGGTGTCAAAGAGCCATAGCGGTGTACTCGCGTAAGATAGAATTTATCCGATCAATAGCCAAACAGCGCGAGACCAGAGCTGATTTTCGTTAGGACAGACGAGAGTCAACAGTGGTGTTCAGCTAAATACTCCGATACAAGCTTCGCTTTGCAAGACCTGAGGTAGCATCGTCAAACGAGACACATAACCTGTGCCTACATCTCCAGCTCACTCGGACCGTGTATATGTGATAGCGACTTAGTGACAAGCAAGACAAATAAACAAGCCGAGAGCGAAACCCTGGGCTTATGGAATTGTGGCAAAGTAGGCACGGCGTCCAACCGTCAAGATTTCCAAGGCTGAACGGCTGCATGAGTCTGCATGAGTCTGCATATGCAGCATAAGAGATAGGCACAGGGTTCTTAGCAACGTGATCTCCGCTTGAGAAGCCATAGAGGAGCGTGGGGGCCAGACATCCCACACAACCCAGACGGGAGTCCCAGCTGAGATAGCTAGCCGACTAGTGATAAAAGCAGAGACTATTTCTCCTCTCTTGGCATAGCCAGGCGAGCCAGACGAGGCTCGAGCTACAAATAGGCAATAGCAGACGACGCTTATCTCACGAAATGATGGACAGTCATGATATCCGTACCCGGGACGTAGGGCGAGCGTAAGTCGTCTCCACGTTGTGGGATGTCACATTAGGAAACATCTTTCATGGGACCAAGTGAGAGGAAAGGAGTTGTTGAGAAATATACAGTAGGTAATAAGAGACCGAGTAACTGTGTTCCTGGGAGGGTAGGTATATTTTCATCTGTGCTGGTCGTGGCTACAGTAGCTGAAACCATCCAGTGCAGTGCTTTAAGTAAAGTAAGTACCTTAAGTGTGTATGAGTAGGTACTGTATGTGAGGTGAGGAAATAGATAGGCGGTACCTTGACGAGCTTTTTCTCTGTTAGGTACCTACCTAGGTACATATGTGTTGTTGTGTATGTGTGTTGTATGTTGTATGGAGCTGGAGAGATCAACAGGGTCAGGAAAGGAAGCTGTCTATCTCATCTACTGGTCCTGTACTGGTGGTACCTGCCCGCCTCACCAAAGCAGACGTGCGACCAATGATTAAACAGAACGGCGTATCATATTTCCGAATCCGGTAATCTATAGTTCCGATCTTGGCCGATCCTAGATTAGGTAGATTACCTAAGGTACCTAGTTGCAGCCATGCAGCCACAGCTCCACCAGAGCAAGCCACCTAACGAGCCAACCAACTACCAGCAACGCTACGCCACAGTCCACGCCACCAACCCAGCTACTAACCTAGCCCGTGGGACTCAGAAACCGTGTATCTTATTGATTCAAAACTTCATCAAACTCACCCGAATTTCTCTCTCACAATACCAGACTAACTTAGCTCATAG
The DNA here is from genome assembly GCA_022432375.1 of Nemania sp. FL0031. NCBI lineage: Eukaryota > Fungi > Ascomycota > Sordariomycetes > Xylariales > Xylariaceae > Nemania > Nemania sp. FL0031. The sequence goes on from JAJKKK010000043.1 coordinate 153,262, forward strand.
GAGCAATTCCGTTTCTTTTCTTTTTTTTTTCCTCTTCTCTTCTTCTAACCGCCCACATGTGGCTAATAGACTCATCATTTCTTATTCGGTATGAAAGGTGAATCATAGAGGGCCTCATTTATAAATTTTAATATTAGTTGTCTCCGATCTCATCTCATCCCATCCCATCGTATCCCATCGTTGGTGACGTGGGGGTACTAGAGCTTGCCATGTCTACATTGCTCCCGCACGTACGAGGAGCCTTGCTACGGAAGTGCCCGAGCCGCTTTGCCGTCCCACCAGCCTCTTCACGCGCCTCGATATCTTCAATATCAACAATATCAACCCTGCCTACAACTGTATCCGGTTTACTTGAGCTTACGTCCAGTGAGGCTGTCCCGGATGTCAGGATTAACGGCTACGTGCGATCTGTACGTGCTCAGAAACGCCACCACTTCGTGGCCCTCGGAGATGGCTCGTCTCTCAAGTCACTGCAGGCGGTAGTGCCCGCTGACCAAGCAGAAGGGTAGGCTGCCTCCGTTCCTACGATAGTCGCACAAGCCTTCACCGCTGACAATGCGTGCGCTGTAGCTTGACCATAGGTGCAGCCGTTCGACTGGACGGCTGCTGGGTCCCATCCCAAGGCCGTGGTCAGAGTCATGAGCTGCAGGTGTCGCAAGCCACCGTCCTGGGTCCATCCGACGCAAAGGTGCGCCCCGTCATCATAATGGATCTGAATGGATCTGAACCCTTGTGCCCTAACGCTCACGTTTCGCCTCCCAGACATTTCCAATACAGAAGAAATACCAGACAACCGAGTTTCTCAGAAGCCTACCTCATCTCCGTTCACGGATCCCCTTTAATTCTACCGTCTTGCGCTTTCGCTCAGAAGTCATCGCCTCCTTAACGAGATTCTTTAATAGCCGTCAGTTCATCCAGACCCACACGCCGATACTCACCGCCTCAGACTGCGAGGGCGCTGGCGAGGTCTTCCATATCCTCACCGAGAATGAGCGGCGTGCTTCAGCCGCTGATCCGGCTAAGCCCTTCTTTCGGCGGCGCGTTTATACGACTGTCTCGTCCCAGCTACATCTAGAGGCCTTGTCTCAGGCCCTTGGCAACGTATGGACGCTTTCACCCACTTTCCGCGCGGAGAAGAGCGATACGCCACGGCACCTGAGCGAATTTTATATGTTAGAGGCTGAGCTCAGCTTCACAGATAGCCAAGACGCCGTCATGGATCTTGCTGAGGACATGTTGAAGCACGTTGTTTCCGATCTCTCGGATTCAAGCGTAGCTAGTGAGATTTTTAGCCCGGCAGGCGATCGCTCCCCAGACCTAGCCCCTATTGAACAAGTCACCCAACGCTGGCGCGGTCTTACTCAGGATAAGTGGCCACGCATAACCTACTCGGAGGCAATCAAATTGCTTGAAGCCGCGGATGTGCCATTCGTCCATAAGCCGACATGGGGGAAAGATCTTCACAGCGAGCATGAGAAGTTTATCGCCACCAAAGTTGGTATAGGACATAGTCCAGTGTTCGTCACAGACTATCCTCGTGATATCAAACCATTCTATATGAAGGCAGGAGAAACGGACCACTCCGAATCATCGCCTAGAACTACAGTTGAGAGTTTTGACCTTCTAGTACCAGAATTCTGCGAAATTGCCGGAGGCTCAATGCGTGAGCATCGACTAGAACAATTAATTGAATCTATGCGTGAGCACGGCCTCAATCCCACTATGCCGCCCGAAAATTCTTCAGCTACTCCGCAAGAAGCCAGCGATAATCTTGGATGGTATCTAGATCTCCGGCGATGGGGTTGCCCACCACATGGTGGGTTTGGCTTGGGGTTTGATCGCTTGATGTGCTATCTTACGGGCGTTCAGACGATACATGACACAACCGCCTTCCCTCGCTGGTATGGTCGATGTGATTGCTAAAAGGCGACCCCTGGGAAGAGAAATGTCCCTCGTTAAGCCTTACTCCTCTGGGATTTGGTCAGATGCTTGTACGACGTTCGTATCAGACATGTCTTGCCTTACATGATCCCAGACTACGATAAGTAATATTCTATGCAGGGTATGGCGCGGTTGCTGAAGCTATCCAAGCGACCAAGGAGACAGGTTCCGTGTGTCATTCTCATATGCAATGAACCTATCGAGTCCAAGATCGTATACCGCACTAGCTATGGGATTCTGAGGATCGACATCGTTTACACGACACATGGACATTGACTTTGGCCTTCTATGTAATATAAATTTCCGACCGGCGCAATTGTACCAGTAGCACTTTCAAGTCCTTCTCTTCCGCCTTTGTTTTTTTTTGTCTCAGCTCATGAAAACACCATTTGGAGTGACATGTTTCGGCAAGTAGCCGAAACAGGGCAGTTGGAAACACCTGCGTTCTCAGTTCACGTACCCACAGCCCCCAGTTACGGCCACATCTCGGCGGCTACAATTGGAGCATCAAACAATCCACAAGCAACAAGACGTCCGAGTCGCACGGAAGCATTTGAACGCAAAAGGATTAAGGCCGACCGGAACACATCGGTCGATATTCTTCACGCGATATTATACGCGCTTGCTCTGCTCTGGTAATAATCGCGAGCATCAAGGACTACCCATGACAAACATCCTGAGTGCAAGGTAGCGCATGTGTCCGAACCACAGCGCTCATGCGCTGGTACAGCGGCTCCGTACCGCGTTTTGCAGCGGGCAGTTATTCCTTGTATGTGCGACTGTGTACGGGGATTTGACAGCTTGGGCGAAATCCACTTATACCCAACACATATCGTCAGGTAACGCTCGCCGATTCACATTGAAGGACTGTACAACGCTATGTCGCAAAGATTGATTGATTGACTGGACTGCAATCCTAAATGGGCTCCTAGCAAACAGCCCCCCGCGTCCTCAGCCTAACAGTTGATTGTATCTATCGTCGCCTACATTCGCTGTACCCGCAAAGAGCGGCACGTCGGGGCGAAGATGGCGGATACACGGTACAGCTTGTTATTGCCAATGCTCGGCAAGTATATTAACGTCACATTATTGAGATGTGAGGAGACGCCGATACGCTCGAAGGCGTATTTTTCTGCTTCGCGATTGACTAGATCTTATTTACGACAGCGATGGGTCATGCACGGCCATGCAAATGCATACGCAAGGCAAGTAACCTTAATTGCCTGCTGCTCTCGCAAAGCTCTATTTACAGTAGCACTGTGTCTCCATCGCCTAATACCTAGTCCATTGTCCCCCGGTATCCTGCCCGGTAGTATAGTACCTACCCAGCAATTTATTATCGCGTTACTCATTATTTGGAGTGGTTACCACTGGGGCGATTCTATACTCCGGCGGCTGGCGAGGCTGCAGGCAGTGCAATTCCGACCTCAACAAGGTACTTGAAGCACATGATGTTATTTGCTCAATATTAGGACAGGGCAAAGCGAGATTCTCTGTGCTCTACGACTGAGGCATGCGTCACTGCCTAATAGCTACCGATGTCGTCTTCAAGGAGTAATCTCTTCTGGAGAAGTAACCGAAGCCATTACTCGAGTGGTGCTTAAGCGATCATCGTCACCTCTTTGGGTGACCACTGCATCAATCGTATAGCCGTCGCTCTTTTAATCATGCGCATGTTCTGTCTTCGATCGGCCCTACTCATAGGCTATACTGCACTTCATCGACATTGGCAACCGTGGCATTACCTGGAGAATTGGAGAAGGTTGGGCTGCAGGTAAAGGTCGCAAAGCGACCGCTTATGGCATCGAATCAAGGCAACCAAATGGCTGCAGTCGCATTTGGCGATGTTATCTGTCCTTCGCATCATAATTCCACTTCCGAGAACTAATGCATCACTAAAGCTGTTGTGAAGCCAAGGAAAAATAATCTACAGAACAGTGGTCATGTGGCCGTTACGATAATGGCACGACTGCGATCGAACCATATTAGCCAGTTTTTCAGTAACATGGTGTCGTAACGCGAGCCTCAGCTAGAGACATGGGGCCCCTTGACCTTTTGAGCGATTTGAGACGATTACATTTCCTATTTGGCTGATGATGATGTGGATTGCTTGTCAATTCCGGTATCTCGACCACATTCAGTATCGAGATCCGGCTCATGGAAATACCAGAAGCCATGCTGATCTTCGTCAGCGAAAGATGTACGGGCAGTCTCTCGGCAGCCATACACGCAGCGTTTCCACTGGAGGGGTGCGGGATTTGACGTCGCCTGACCGTCATGGCACTTGCTTGGCCGGACCGGGGAGGTTGAAACGTATAGTATTTTTTAATTGATGCCGACCTTATTTTGACGAGCAAGAAGCCGTTTACTTGTTTACTCGAGGCTTCCCATAAAACATAGCGCGTCGGTAGTCTCCTTTTAGTGCGTCGCATAGGCACGAAAAGCGTCGTTTGTGGGGGCCTAGATATAGCGAAGATGAGGTGATGCAGTGGTCCTTTTCCGATCCCCCAATGGTCAACGGGGGAGGGCCGTTCATCCAAATGGGAATAACACGTTCGTTCCCACACGAACCTACCTTTACACATTCTCCAGGCAGGCCACGGTAATGGAGGTGTAGGTACGGAGTAGGTATTGAACATTTTCGTTGTGCGGGCCTCTCGCATGTGGGCGTCGTGTGGCGTCCTTGTCTTCGCGACCTGATTCGTCAGTCCCTGCATGCCCCTCGAATTAAGCTTATAAGCTTGTTCGGTGTTGCATGGGGAATCGGGAGTTGGAGGGGGGGAAGTCCCCCCAAAGTGCCACCATTTTCTTAAAATACCCTACCGACGGGGTGTTATTCCGTTCTACTACCAACTGCATCATGCGTCATCACGATTTATCATCGCCCGCACAGCGATGGCGCGTCGGTTTGCTACCATTCCATGCGAGCAATGCATTGCAGCTCCATGGTACGTATACAGTATGCTGTACCTGTTCTCTCTGCGCGTTGGAGGCAAGGAGGCTCGGACCTACTGTATTGCTGTGGGAATATCTCGGCTTCGGTCGTTATACTGCTAGACTAGAGGAGACGGTTCAATAAGATCGCCAGACCCGTCAGGCTTGAGCGATCGTACCGGTACTTAGCCGTTGGTCACTCCAGATTGACGAGTGCATACACTAGGCTCCGTGCATGGTCATTCGCGCGGAAGGTCGGGGCAGATGGAGCGATACTCCCCTTGGCTGACGACGTTTCATTCTCATCTATGCCCCTCCTAAGGCTCTGTAGGTAGATTTCCTAAAAGTGCAATTAAGGACTATGGCTATTCTCTTGGAGGTGCACGACTTCGGGTCCGAAGGCAGATGCTCAAGGCAGCAGGCTCAGCATACCTATGTATGCTCAGATAACGCTCTCCGAACCCTCTTTCCATATGACTATTCGCTCTGATTTACCGAGAACAAGGTCGAGCGTGTTTCGCAATCCCGTACTGCCATGCGTTGCTTGCGGCACGGCTGCAGGACGCCCAACAGAAGTGCCTCGTTATGTCCGCTCTGCATCTGCATAAGCAATTAGGAGATAACAAAGACTCAGCTTTGGTCATGGATGGGAATTCCCCGACTGGGACTATGAATGCTGAGCACTTACTGAGGTCATTCATGCGAAATCCAACTGCGCAAGTTGTCACGCATGCACAGCTATGACAGCGCATCTTAGGCTGTCTTATCAAGCATTTTATTCAGGACTTACAAAGTATTCAATGTCAGATTTTCCCCAAGTTTGTGTCTTCCAAACATAGCGTCGTAGATCAGCACCAACTCCCATCCTAGGTAACAACTGCATACTATGTACAGCTCCTCACACTGAAGTTTTCTTCTCCCCACCTAGGTATGTAGCTTGATAAGGCTACTCCTCCCCGGTCCCAGCAGCGCCTTTTGGTTGTTGACTGCTTGGGGTGTATGTATATACAATCCTTATTCTCACTATTTACTTACCAATCCGGTCATTCACCATGTCTTGTTACCAGCCATTCTTTCTACTGCAGTATTCTCCGCAATGTATGTATGTAGAGTTGCCAAGGGACGTTTCACGGAATTTCCACCTGATATCTATGGGAGGTAGTGTATGTACACTATCTACCTAATCTACAGCGGAATCTCCCTGTGACTATATTCGGATACACTAACCTTGCCATTTGCAAATTAGCGCGAACGTCCGGGCTTTGATACACACGGAACATGCCATACTCATACGAAGGGCCGCATCAGACGGGCGAACAGACGAACCACCTCACCAGGTCTAGCCGTGTATGCTGTAGGTTAGCTAGAAAACGTCAACCGCCAATTCCTACTACGCCCGTCCGCCAGACTTGGCCTCGCGCTATACACACGGCCAAGACCTCAACAGCTGGGAGCGCGATGCGCAACTTGTCACACGCGAAAACTACCATTGGGTAATGCTTACTTGATTTACGTGCGGGCTTTATCTGGGCATCCTGATTGTATGTACCTACTGTCTTTGCCCTTCGGAGATGCCCCTCAGAAATAGTTGGAAAGTTCCGCGCACGCGTATCGCAGGGAAATACTATGCCCAGACTAACTCCCGAATGGAATGGCCATGCCCGCCCCTTCAGCTGGCTTCGTTGGTTACACAGTCGTAATGGATGGTCGACGAATGGAAAGGGGCGACCCAGTATGCGAGCGAATCGTCCAGGTTCTTCATCCTTCTGCTGTCCCCATCACCCTCCGACGAGGGCGTTGTTTTACACTAGCATAGTCGGCGTAGCGAGACGTACAAAGCTATAGGACGCCGCGCCCATGGTATTGGTGCTATGCATGGCGTTGCAGCTCCTCGTCTACAGGATTTATTCATGATAGGCATAGCATGTACATATGTATGTAGGTGTAGGCATGTAGGTAGTTATCTCCCCGCCCTCCGCCAGCCAGGTGCCGTAACCAAATCTAGCAGGCCTCCTCCTTCACGATGCTGGCTTACTAAGTGTTAGAAGCGGCGGTCACGAGCTGGGATCGACTGGTAGACAGCGAGTCTCAGGCTCTGCGGTGTACTTTAGGTCCGATTCTAGAACAGACCAATATGCTTCTGTAAACCAGGTCTCTCTCTCTCTCTCTCTCTCTACATATTAAGTAGTACCAACCATCCCATCCCCCTGTCATCCTTCGAGATCTCAGGTCGCATTTTACAGCCTCGCCAGCTTTTGGCTCGCCCGCCTAGAACGCTTATATTGGCGCCCCCCGCGCGACATGATGCCCTCTTGGGACAGACGGGCGTCAATGGGGTGGTGGCGTAGCGTTCCTGAGTTTAGAATTCTGACACGTGCAGGTGTGTGGCTTGATAGCTAGCACGCAAGCCGAAAGGAATGGATAAGCTACCTAGGTAGGTATGCGTACGCATCATCGGGAAAGTCAAATGCAACATGATCGCTATCGTCATCCTGGAAAGGCTTGACTAGACTAAGGTTAAACTCTTCTGGTCACCAGACCTTCGCTTCTTCGGGAACATCGACGGGGCAGCACGTGTTCACAGGGTATTAACCTCAATTCTTTCCATGGGTGCCAAGTAAAGTATAGTGTATTCTTGCCCATAGGCAGGACAGGGTTTGAGGAAAGGAAAAAGGGCACTTCTCTTATCAATTTCGTAATTGTGTTAAATAATCTCCGGCTGTACCTAGCGGCCTTTTCGCCACCGCCGTGCATGAAGACATCGCGCCGAAACGCTCAAAGCAGACGTGCCGTGCCGCCGTCAACGTCACCGTAAGCGGTCCTCTACGATACTCTGCCGGCGGCATTGGTGGGCGTGTTTGTCTAGGTATGTCTCTCTCTCTCTCTCTCTCTCTCTCTGTGTGTGTGTGTGTGTGTGTGCGTGTCGTTCGCAGAGTGTTTCTAATCCAGCCGGGGGTCTACAGTTAGGCAGGTATTGTGGCAGACACCGGTTCCGAGGTCCTGGTACGTCCTAGGAGGGTTCCGGCTCTCTGTCATGAGCGCGCGCGCACGCTCGCACGCACGATGGGGTCCTAAAAGGCTATATGCAATGTAACCCCCGTATTCCTGGCCTGCAAGCCCGCTGGTCGCCTGCACTCCTTCGAACCCAGACGCACTGCCGGAGTATCATCTAAAGAGTAGCGCTTATCCCAGGCACCTACCTTACCTACATCCATACATAGGTCCTTGAGGAATTGCGCTGGCTGGCTGGCTGACTGGCTAGATGGTGTATGAAGCACGATAGGGCAGGTTTATCTTGCAGCACCGAGATTGTGTAGCCATGCTAGAGGCAGATCCTGCGGCCCGTCTCGACGTTCGTGCTTATTCTTTCCCCCTCCTGCTGTGGTTAGCGGTCACCACTATGCACTGCGCGTTGGGTCCGCATGGACTGCACGCCCCCATTGGTTCCGTTCTGTTCAGGTTTATCCTGCATGGTCTTTCGTTCAAGGGAGCATCTTTTAGCGAAGGGGATGGAACTTTTGGGGAGAGCTCCCCGGGATTCCGCCTCGGGTTCACGACTTAACTTTCGATCGAGGAGGCAGAGGGGCGCGTATACCTAGCACTTAGCTTCCCCGTGGACGGAATTATCTCCGCTGGGCAAAAGAATAATGGGTAAATATCTTGTGGAGAGTTAGCTGGTCGTATATACGTAGTTGACTCCGAGTGCGGCGACGAGCCAGTACAGGGGCTTCGTTTCCCCCTCGGTCGACGGACATGGGGATAAATTTGGACACCAATGCCGCCGCCATGGGCTGTTGTGGCACACCCCTTCTGATTAATGATAGGTGCGCGCTTCGTGATTCGCACTTCCATTGAAGTAGGCATGCGTGAGTACCGTACCCAAATACACTAGCGTTGGCTCTGAGGGTGAGAGTGCCCGTATACGGGTACGTCGACTACGCGGTAGTATATGGCACGGCTGCTATAGTGTAGGAAGTATCCTTGCCAAAGGATTCCGTGGAGCAGAGAATGCATGAAAGCGCCAGGGAAATGCTTCAACCACTGTCGAGAGGTAAAAGCGCCAAGGACGAACTTAGGAGTTGGTGGATTATATACTGTACAACCCGATCATTCAAAAGCCCTGGTTGATCGTTAATGCGGTAAAGAAAAGATGGCCTAAGATCTTCTCGAAGGATTCGTCTAACGAGAGAAAAAGAAAAGAGAGCTCGCTGGGACTGCTGGTACCGAAGCGAAGACCCTGGGTAGAACTGGCATTGCACGTGTCATGTGGGAACAGAAACAGCCAGGCGGTAAGAGCTTAACCTAGCATGGAGCACTGACTACGCTGAAGTTGGATTAGACCTTCGGCGTTTAGACAAGCATTATACTTAAATCTCCCACCAGGGGTAGTATAACCCTGTCGTGTATAGTAAATACTTAGCAGTGGTGTACCTACCTCTGTATCTTCCTCGAAATTAACGAAGGATTGTGTTATCAAGTTCAGACGGCTTGCTCAAGCTGAGGACAATCCTATAGTAGGTAGTATCAAAGGACTACAAGCTAAAGATGGCATCATAGTCGGTCCCGAGGGACTTCGCCAAGGGAGTTTAAGCTCTCCTAGCCTCGCGGCGGGGCGGTCCGTTAAGGGCTCTGACACAAGTCCCTAATATAGCCCGTCTTAATGCCTATGGTAGTAGTCTCAGTCTTCGGATTCCGAAAGTTTTGTCCTTTCTTGGCTCGGTAAAGCTCGAATAAACTCGGTAAAGTCGGTGACTCGGTAATTCACCACGTTATACCTACATGTTACCAGTTGCCTGGTCGGCAGGATCTTGGATAGATCCCTTTTAAATACTTCCCACGTGGGTGGCTGCTGAATCCTGTTACTAAGTACTTACTACTTGATAATCGATGATTTAGCATCCCATTAGAATTCAACATTTAGACGCCATGAATATGTCGTTCGTTTAATAGTGAGTATATTTCTCCCTTACAGCTTATGCTCCGTCTTCTCCGCATTTCAGACTGGTGCTTAGGCTATACAGATAGCGCGAACTCCAAATCTCGGCTGCACAATTGCGTCACATGCGCTTCACCAGTTCCCGACCAACGCAGCGCACTTGGTCACAGACCTGGTATACCTTGCAACTGGACGAACAGGTAGGCTTGGCAAAGTGTAACGACCCAAATACATATCGTATGATAGGCGGTTACGCGAGCCAAAGAGATCAATGAGACGAGACACATAAGCGTCCACTAAAAAATACGTTAATGCTCTTTTAGTCTAAGTCATGACAACGGCTATAGCCGCACTCAATCTGAGAATTAGCTTCACATAGGGTGTGGTAGTATTAGATATAGTAGATATATAGATTATAGATGTCTGGTGTGGTTAACTATACGCGTGCGCCTAAAAATATGGACGGCTAATTCATTAGTGCCCAATGGCAACGTTTTCCGAGCAAAACCGTTTCTCGTCTACGCTAGATACGCTCTCTAATGCGGTGGGAAATGAGGCGTCCAGTCAGGAGACTCGGTAGGCCTGAAGACAGCCAAGTAGCTTACATATGTCGCGATATGTACAGCATATCGCTAGGTCAACGGAACTTTCGCCTAACTAGGTAGTGTGGCATCCTTGTTACCTAGTAAGAACCTTTTTCTTTTTCCTCGCTTCTATTTGCACACCAGGCACTTAGGTATCTAATTACAAAATTGAGCTTATTTTCTAATCCGGGGTTTCCGTTGATTCCGAGAAAACCACCCTAACATTATATACAGCATCAGCACGTGGCAGGCCAGAATCAAAGGGTCGGAGCAGAGCCAGGGTACAAAACTTCACCGAACTAGGCATACTACGTAGGGGAGGTGGTCGTAGTGTACAATACCTATATACCTATATACAGTATACATCTTCGGCTACGTCGACCGACCCCTGCTATTTTCTTCAGGACGAACCACAAACTCTTAACACTTGGTAGTGAGCATCGTGTACGCATAGTGTAGGTACCCGTATCTCTGCCCGTATCTCGAATACATTACCCCCAGCACTGTATCTATACACCACTACCTAATCAAGTACTTTCTCCAAATCCATGAGAACCAAAGGTTGCGCACATCGGTTGAGATTACATACAAGCTAGTGTAGATCGTCCTGAACAAGCATCTTTATGCCACATACCTACGTCCACCGGAACGGTTCAAATTGAATGGATTCTAGAACGACAGGAGTTATATCCCAGTCCGTCTTGTCCGACTTCTTGGGTCATTAGCTCAGATCATTAATAACCATTCTAAGGTAGTGTTTAACTGGTAAAGGGGGGGTAAATTTGGAGTAAATAATCTGAACTACCTACTTAATGGGTTCAAACATTCCGCAGCTTTTCTAGAACCACAGAGCCAAGATCGGTATTAATAGAGTGTGAATTATGCCAGCGGAAACACTACTACAGTAGCAAACTTTACTTGGATTAAAGTATACTGCTGCAACAAGACCTGATAGAACCGGCGATGATCTACAATGCGTGGTGTTTGTCGGTACGATTCGCCGACGGAATATTCTGCTCCGCGGGGATCCTCACAAGGAGGCAATCACTGGGACGTAATTTGGATCCGAATACCACGTCAGATCGGCAGTGGTAAGGGTATGACCAAGAACGGTGATGCAGGTAATATTCTTGTGGTAGTGAGGACGGCGTTGGGCCGAGGTGGTACTTGGGTAGCTCCGAAGACGAGAATACTTTTGTAGAAAGTCACACAGGTGGCTAGGTGCATTTTACATCTTCAAGTAAACAGCCTACTTGAAACATCGATTCGGTGTGCGGGTTGTCATGATGAGATTGAGACCTATAAGTGGCTTAAGCCTAGGAGGATGCCGCTCGACCATAAGTGATGCCTACAGAGAATCTCGTTATAATCCGCTTCAAGGCTGCAGTATACCTACATAAGATCGCCAAGCATAGAGCGCCATTGCGCTCGTCAACAGCAAATAGATTAGTCCAGACCATCTCCGTTGCAAGTCATAACGGTCCGAGAGATTGGGCGAAGCGCCACAGGCGTCTAGGTAACCGGTGTACATGCGTACCAACAATCCCATGGTCGTCCGTAGCGACGAGCAAGCATAATCACCTGTATGGTGCAAGAACTAGAGTCATGCTGGCTGTGTTGGTCCTTTGGCGACACTCGGGAACGGTCGTCGGTGGGACCCCCGACTTTCCCCCCCGCCGCGATGAGAAGCGAATCGCCATCGAGATGGGATAGAGATCGTAACCGACACGAGACTCATTCCCAATAGGTAGTTGAGGGCTTCGTAGTCTAGAGCACAAAAGTACTGCATCTAGACCCGACCCCTTACGCTGGCGACAAGTAACCAAGCGGTTAGCAGCTAACATGCCATGAGGTCCAGCAACCACGTGTAGGGCTGGGGCCCATTTCTACACGAAACTCGCAGGATTCGAGTTCTTTGATCAATGCTGTAGTCAGCGAGCTCTGGGCATGTTATGCGCTACCGATTACGCGGAACCACCCCCAAGGCATAGGTGCTGCATCGAGGTATGCTGTAGGTAGTGAGCATTACAAAATAACTCATGTCAACACCGCCAATACCGAGAACATCGCGGCGATGTGTGAGCCGTGTTGCCGTTCACCGGTCCCGATAAGGACTCGGGCTGGAGATAACGCCAGCAGAGGATCGGCTGGGTCTAACCATCTAGCAAGTGGCCCTTCACCGGGGAGAAATCACCGACCTAGCATAGGATAGCAACTGGAGTCATCCGCCACATCTTACAGAAAAAGCAAATTGCTGATCTTGTCGGGCCGGTGATGGCTTCACTATTCCCGCACCACAGCAAGTCTAACATTGGTACATACACACGTATGAACATACAGCGTACATACATACGCATACATACCTAATCATCGTGGACGGGCTGTGATCTCGCAAGATAGGTACAGAATACGGTAAGCCGTTTAATCACTTGCTTGCCAAGCATGGATCTTGCGTGCCTTCGCGCCACGAAACGACCCCGCGCAGCCGTAAGGCCGGCGGTAATAAGATTGCCTACCTACCTACATGCCTACTGCAGTATGCGATAATTTATGTAAACCTCTGCTGACTGACAAGCTTGACAAGAAACGAACCTAGGTATACCAAGCCTTGAGGGCCTTGGCGGTTCAACTCTTGCCGGGTGGCGATCGTACGGAATTTCCCACTTCAACATCTGCGCACAGCCCTTATGCTCAGCCGTGACAGCACAGGTTTTTTCTCTTGTCAAAAGTCCACTCTCGGCTAAGATCAACCGGCGGGCAAAACGAGGGAACCAGCAGCGCAGGGGCGATTCCTGACAAAGACTAGGTAACGAAGTAAACGACGTGCTGCAGATTTAGAGCTTGGTATATAATAGCGGCAACACCTACATATCTACGGTTGACAAGGAATTAAGCGTTAGCGTTGGGGATGGAGAAATAAGCTCACTCTACAGTAAAGTAGTGTACTGTACCGCCACCGACGAAACAGCGACCCAGCAAATTTAAGGTGCTCACTGCAGATGTTTCTGGTACAGTAGACCCAGTACTGTACTATCGTAGTAAATGAAACGGGCGGTGAGTTGTCGAATAACCGTATTCTGATGTGCCGAGAAAGTCTGACTGCATAGGGATTGCTATACCTAACCGACCCAGTTCGGCATTTACTAGGCTTATAATCTCTCCGGGAATATCAAGATACCTATAGTTATTGTATATAGAAGAACTTGTTCATTCTCTTCATCTTCCCCTATTGTACATACATACATAGGTATTGCGCTTTCAACGTGAACAATCCGAGCTGAAAAGATTGAACTCGCCCCATAATGAATCCCGGTACTTAATGCCGTGATATTCTTGACCATCTGCTAAGTACCCGTGGACAAGCGATGTGGATGCGCCTAGGAATCACTCGGTTGTACCAAGCGTTATTTACATCAACCTTCCATTTCGACTGGTGCTTCGCATTAGATATACCCGTACACTACTGGTTACCAAGAGACGCCAGTAGCTCGGCGTGGGCCAACACAAGCATTCACCGGTGCTTGGCGATTGCTTGACCAGCATTGTCTAATGTCTGTCAGGCTGCAAGTAGTTGCATGTGGAAAGCACCCGTAAATTGCCCGTGGAATCCAAGATCCCTTCCTATTCGAGGCAAAGAAGCTGTTTGCATCGAACGCCCACCAGTAGTTTGTTTGCCCGCCAAGGCGAAAATGTCAGCACCAAGGATCTTGGAAGGGTCTTGGGGACCCTTTTTTGCCGAGTCGCGAACCCGTGCGTACCAGTAGAGGCGACTAGCCGAAACAATGGAGATGGGCGGACCCCCTCGTGGAGTTTTCCATGACAGGCGCCCGGCCCTTATTTTGTGTGTGTTCATGGAGAGGGCCGCCCGAAGCTTAACTCGGAGGGGGAAAAAGGATGTGTCTAAAAATACCCTAGTTCGGTCGGGCGGGCGTTGGCGGGCGGAGAAGGCAGACTGCTTAAATTCATGCTTAAAATTTTTGAGGGGAAACGCCAACGAGGATTACACATTTCCTCGTGGTTGCCAAGCCTGCCAAGGATCCACCACCGCTTACGAAAGAGGAGAGTGCCAGAAGAGAATCTCAAATATCAGAGGAAAAAGACATGCACCTCCTCCTCACCTTGAGGTCCCCAAGACCCGAGAAGACAACTAAGAATGCCGGATAACTTACCCGCGCGGCGCTGTATGCACTCAAGCCTTATTAGAGTGCAGTAGAGGGCTGCGCGAAGCAGTTGGGAGAGTGCTAAAGTCAACGACAAGGGCCTGGATTTTCTTGGAGTCGTGTGATCTGCCATTGTGCTCCAGAAGCCCTAGGCTTGCATGATACATCTTGGGGTCTCACTGTCCTGTGCTAGGTATAAGGTTCTCGTTGATGACCCGGACGTATTTGATAGTTCATTTTTGCGTTAGGTTTAGTGAGTAAAATGTATACGTCCTAACAACCTGCGATGTTTACTATTCGGATCGTCAGCTTCATCGTGGGAGAACCCGCCGACACCCACGAAACGAAGGGTACAAAAGACACATGAGATCTGCACCCCGGCTCGGTTAGGAAAGAAGCTTGAATCCTTCCCAGCCAGTGGGAACTCCAAACAGGGCTGGCATCGTTTGATGACACATGTACATCCTGTTCGTCATCAGGGAGCCAGGCCACTAACAGCCTCAACCAGGGTGGCCCACTGTCAAACTCAAATCGCTCTTCACCTGTGGCTAGGCTCCTCTCGGAGCGATGCACTGTGCGTGTGAGGCACCAAGAGCAAGCGGTCATAGTAGGTAGGTAGATAGAGGTCTAGCTTTCCCGTGTATGGCGCCATAGGCAGACCGCACGGTGGATGTGGCTATCCTTTGTGGTGAAGATGACTGATGATCTTCCTATCTGTTATCTGCACTTTGCCGTCGGCATTGTTACTCCTCAAAACTTCTTCATTCAGCCGTGGTGGACCAGGGGGTTTGTGATTTCGTTCCAAATTCATGGGTCATCCGTTGAGTAAGTAATAGGCAGAGCAGAGCACCTTGCTGTTTGCAGAGTGCATTTTCCGTCAAGGGGAAAACCAATCGTCGCCAGTAATCTCATTCCACAGACACCAAGACCTCGTACGTTCCACTTCACCGTCGACCAATGCGTGCTACTATCATTACGCGTGTTGTTCTCCATAATGAAACTTCTTGGGACAGAGTGACGCTATGGTCGACTTCATTCGACGGTAGAGTCGGATTCTGAAACCTATTGAACGAACGAGTTAGCTGGGCAACTCCAGCGACATTAAAATCTAGTAGCCGACGGTTGTCGCTACTGCAATCCTACAGCATAATCCTGCATGGGTCTATACTACTCGGTAACGCACCGTTTCAAATGAGTCCTAGGGCTTCTAGGCGAGTCGATTACAACTCCATGATAGTCACTGAGACTGCACGTAATATTGTAAAAGCAAGTTCAATGTTTGTCCAGAATTGTGGCGTGAGTACATTTTCTCTTCAACGGGACTACCCGCATACTGTCTGACTGTATTTGACCTGCCTTCTTCATCACATCGCTAATCTATCAGGCACTCTGAGCCTCACGAAGCTGGATCGAGGCGGTGAATCGGTGGTCCCAGGGCTTTGGGTATTTGAAATGACAATAACCCTGGACTACCCAAGACTGCGGGTTCGGGTGCCTATTTCAAATGCCACTGGCCGGGTACGGAATCCCCATATCATATGACTAGTCCTCATCCACGGCCGGCAACAAGAAGCTACCTAGGATGAAGAACACGCAGCAGACGAGGTAGATATGTACCTACAAGAAAAGGGAAACAGTAGATACAGTATCTATGTAGGTAGATACGTGCATAGAATAGACCCTTACAGTCTAACCTGCTACAGACCAAAACGGTCACCCGCAAACAGGGAGGGAGTGGCCACGCTCACGTCTACGGGTGACTGACTGTTGGGGAGAGGGAGGAAGAAAAAAAAATCTGCTCCATGTTGCGATATGACCTGGTGAGTTGTTAATAGGCCCTGCCAAACTGCCAAACCGCGCAGTGTAACAGAACAGTCAGAGGCAGTAATACCCGAGTACATGCCAATCAAGGCGTGACAGAACGATGTCATGTCAGACAAGCGTGATCGTGCCCAATTAGTCGACGGTACCAAAAGAGCAACGCCATCAGCGAATCCGGCTAAGGCCCGTCCCAGAACGACAATCCCAGGAGGCACGATGATCCCAAACGGGACTAACAGGGTGGCACAATCAAGGTTGCGGTGCAGCGTGATGGTCTTGAAATTCGCCGGAGCTATTATTCGAGCTTTGCCTTTCGGTGGTTGTTTGGTTTGTGTATGTGTGCGTGTGTATTGTTTCACACATATGACTACCTACATACCGTGCTGTGTCTATCTCTATCTATGTCACAAGGCATGACCGTTGAGCAAAGCAAGGGTACCTAGGTATCATATCTACCTACTTGTGTCGGTTTCGGTAAAATGCGAAGACGTCAAAACTTCGTTCGTACATTCATCCACCCGTCTATTTCCTTGCCGGTCAGTTCCTTTCGGAGGCTGGTGGAGATTAGGGTTGTGTCATCTTTCTCTTTTTTTTTTCCAAGCTAAATCTCTCTGCGCCGTCGCCGTGGATGCATGGCGGGATCTCCTTGGAGACCCATCTTGCGATGAAGATGACGCCGGCATTGATAAGACGGTACGTAGTTCGATGATCGATCAAAATACCTACTTATATAATGCGGACCCCCACGCTATGAACAAGCCGCGCCGTCGAGGTAGTATACCGCATACCTTTTCTTTTGGTTGACATTATATATATATTATATATAACTACTCTTGGTTATATTCATATCGGTATAAGGTATTGGGGAATCCCCCGCCCCCATTACATCCTCCATACACCATCTTCCCGCGGACACTGGAGCGCGGATGATACCGTGTCCTTGCATCCAGCGGACATGAAAGGATGCTACCGGGAAATAATACGTAGCCCAGTAGGGAAGAGGAAGTCCTATGACCATCTTTACCTACATCCCTAGATACCAAGGAACAGTAGAGAGCGTGCATCGCCACCATAAATCTAGTTACGGCCATAGGAGAAGAAAAAAAAAAAAAGGAAAAAAAGAACTGATTAACGAATATAGACGCCGGGAGTTAGTAAATGGTGACGTTGTGCTTGTGCAAACCAAACAATTTGTACGCTACCTAATACGTACCCTAAGCGCCTTAACTTAAACACGTCGTCGACGTATGTAATAAACAAGCTCACAACACGTGTATGTAAGGGGAAGAGGGGAGCGAGGTGTCAGGTAACATTTTAATATACTAGGTAACAAAGGCTCTAATAAGGTTGGCCGCTCAACTGTTCCGAACAATTACTTACTTAAGTAGTTTTTACCTACTTGGCGCCAACTTGGGGGTGTATTAGCGACACGACACTGCACGCAAACAGCAAATGTACACTAGAATTACAGCAGTGCCAAGAGAGAGAGAAAGCACCCGCCACTTAGATCCTCATTATAGGTCAACAAATGAATCGAGTTTTTTTTTCTATCCCCCTCTTTTCTGGAAAAAACAGAAGGGAAAAGAAGAATGATCTATTTCACCTGTCACATATGTTACGTTATTTACGCCCCTACTGGCTCTACCCCTCCGTGGGTTTTCGTGGGTTTCTTGTGCTGGCGATGGTTATAGCGCCGCGCAATGCTGTAGGTACAGTGTATCTGGCTGCCCGACGGGTGATAGAAACACGCCCATTCCACATCCGGACTCCACTTCTCTCTCTCTCTATTTCTTTCTCGCGGTAGGTACTGTACTTCCTCTGTCCTCGGAATACGTACAGGTACTATACGGCCACAAAAGGTGCTGCTCCTTGGCAGCATCTGTAGCTGATGCTTGGCTCTAACTTGGCAATTCTTAGCAATTCTGTCGTTTGACCATGTCTACCTATACCTATACGTGCTGTACATGTACTCCACGACTTCATACATACGATTCTACTTATACAAAGAGGTATATATATACGCATAGGCTGTATGTTGTACGTTGCTGTTGCTATTGCTGTTGGTGGTGTGGACCGCTTCATTAACATTAAGCTTACAAGTGATACGCCCACACATTGAAGATATATATATATATATATTCCCTTTATTAATGCCTATTTCCAATTTGCACGATACGATTTGATCGGAAGCTGAGTGCAGAACTTGAGTGTTACCATAGTGATTGGATATATCCCTTGCCCGTACAAACAATACGACTGTACGTAAGGCCTTGCAGCTCTCGACTTACACGATGTGGTAGGTATTTTTTTAATCCCGTTTTCGCCAGGACTTCGGAGCCTTAAACAATACCTCAACTCCCTTACCTGCCCGTTCCCCAGCCTGACAATATAATAATAAAACATAAAATTTTATTCTCCCAGGCAGTCCCATGTGCACCGATGCTCCTCACTAATTTGATTATGAATCAACATATCTATCCGACGCGTTAGATTACTACTAGCCTTCTCTTCAGCTATCTCAAAAGAACCACCAACACATCCCCAACATCCACAGCATCCCCATAAACAAGCTCAGGCTATAAAACAAGTCTCAGGTAAAGGCTGAGCAAACTAAGGCAAAAGAACAGCAGCCACATAACTCAATCGATAGGAACCCTCGATGAAACGGATACATCACCCCAGTGGCTTGACTAAATAACATTATTATTGTCCTTGTCTCGTCTTGTCTCTTGCTCCCGCCCTCTTCCACTTTGTAATTTTTCTCTCAGTCCCCAGTCTCGCCAGTCCCCAGTTCGCGCCTCTTCTTATCACAACCCGCAACATTGGTAGTGACGAACGGTCTTCTTGGGTCTCTCCCTGTCACAAAGCGCGGATACCATGGCCGCACGCACGTGCTGAGAATGTGCTAAGACAAGGTAAGGTGGTTTATCACGGGAACCACCACCAACCCATCAATTGCAAGCCACATCTTCATCTTCGGGGCACGGAGGTAGGTACTCGTGTATGTAAGTACTCGGGATGCTGTACCTGTCCGTTTATGTATACTATTCTCTCTATATGGAGTACAAGGAACTGAATGAAAGCCTGGTGTTCCCCACCTTATACTTATACATACAGAGAGTAAGGCTTGTAGGAGGGACGTAGGTAGTAGATAGTATGTGTGGTGCAGTGTACCTATACTGTAGTCCTACCTATGCGACTACTACCTACAGCCTACCTAAAGTATCTAATTCTAGTACTTTTTACCAGGTAGGGTAGATAGAATATGTAGGGTAAGGTAAGGTACCGAAGTACAGCGGTCCCTCCCCTACCTAGCACGGTAGTGTCCACATACCTACTGCAGTGTATCGACTCTAGTAGGTATAGGGAGGTAGGTACAGTACACGTCCGTCGTGTACCGCTATACCTCCGGATCCACCAATCCGCCAATCCTTGGGGCAGCGGGCCAAGCCTGCCCTGGGCTGTTCCAAGCCAAGCCAAGCTAAGAGCTACCTTAGCCAGAGCAGAGCCAAGCCAGAGGTTTCCTGACTCGGGAGGGAAGCAGGGCCAAGCCAAGCCCACATGTGTATACAGGGTACAGTACTCTGCGTACATAATAAGTATGTATGTACATATGTACCGCTGTACTATGTATGGATGTATGTACATATGCTATGTATCGGCCCACAACAAACTTAACCCACCAAGGGACTGACTGCCAACCGATCTCTCTCTCTTTCAACTCTTGCCCTCGCTATGCGTATGTAGGTACTGGAAGTACTAAGTATAATTACAGTACAGTATATTTATTACCTGCACCCATATCCGTACCCCCTACCTTACCATATACCTACCAGACAAGACCAGACCATTACCTACCATACCCATACTCATACCCATACCCAATACCACCCTGGCAGCTACAACTCCGAAGCTTATATTTATCTGCCTTTTAAGCTTCAATACAGCCTCCACCAACCCTCCATCGAACCTTAATCCGTTAACCATTTATAACTAACTTTATTACTGCTGCCCACCCCCCAGCGAGTCCTCCTCTTCCACTACCTAGCATCCATACATCCATACATACGTACTTACATACACACATACTACTTACCTTTCACTGCTTACTACCAACCACGCCTACTACTTGTTGTGTATGGAGATCTTGAGTGTTGAGGCCTAGACTGGTCTGCACATGCTTGCTTACACGCACATAACGCCTGCACAGGTCTTACATCGCAGCAGGAGCAGTACACAGCAACGCTACGCCGCTCTCCGGCACCAACATACATCATCGCCTCGGGCCCTAGCGCCAACGACGACAGGACAAAAACAAGACCAACAATAACAGCCTCCCAGGTTCTCTGGTCGTTTAGAATTCGGATTTGGGTTTATGCCGCCGTTTCGTATTACCACGGCACGGCTTCTGGTCATCACTGTAGTTGTTGTTGTTATTATTGCAGCTCGAATATCTGTCTAGACGACTACCAGTGACTAACTAATACATACGCACATACCATTGTTGAGCCCTTTATAAGACGCCCACCCACCTTCCAACCCTCCGCCAATTCCCACACCATCTACGTCTACAGCAACTTACTTACGTCCTCGAATCTGGGCCTGGTTGCTATCACTCCTCTAAGTATCACTCTGGAAGCAAATATTCTTATCTGATGCGAATACCGTCTTGGTAAGTATTATATGCATGTCTCTATACTCCTATTTCTTCTCCTTCCTACGACTTCCTTGGGTAGCACTTGCAGTCGTCGTTGAGACGCAAGCCCGTGGTTTCCCATGAGCGAAGGGCTTCACTTGGAGTAAAAAAAAAAGTGAGAGAGAGGGGGAACCAAAAGTCCCTATCATCTGATTCACTACTTCCCGCGTCTCCCTGACGTACTTTATATATTACGGACCGCATAGGGTGGCAGGAAATACCCACCGTCTATAAGGCCTACATATAACTTACACATTTCCCTCCGTCCGAGCCTTTTCGACGAAGACGTTTGAAACACCGCTTTTCGTATATCCGCTAACATGGGCATTGTTTTTATGGAATAAAGTCATTCCTTACATTCAGATGATTACGACTTGCAAGTATATACTTTTTGAGACTAAGACGAGCTACACATCAGAGACCGCCAGGGCGCCTGAGGTGATCTTGTCCAACACGCAATAGTACACGATCGTCTGTATGATCTACGACTAAGGCTTAATCGGAGTCGACGTGGTAGGAGGGCGGGATTGCAAGAACAAGAAGAGACGTGGCAGGCATCTCTCTGTAATCGTTTTTATTCAGCAATTTTCCAATTCGTCGGACTAACTTACGAACCATGGAAACCTACAACGGGTATGTGCGGACACCCGCAGACGCCATCAAGCTATTCGAAGCATGTAGACTCGGCCTGCTACCTCGAGTTCAAAGGAGATTATCTGAAAAGGAGAGGCAGAATATTCGGTCCGGCTCTGTGTTTGTCTGGGACGAACGGGAAGCCGGCATGCGACGCTGGACTGACGGTAAATCGTGGAGCGCTAGCCGTGTTTCGGGCAGCTTTCTCACATACCGAGAGATGGAAGGGAAGCGAGGGAGCGGCTTTGGAGGAGCCTCGCGCCGGACTACTGGACGCTCACCTGATAGTGGTCGACTTAGTGAGGATGACCAGGATGGCGAGCCCGAAGGTTACCGGTATAAGACGGACGGTCTGATGAAGCAGTCATTCAGCATTACCACGTCGCAAGGCCAGCACCTCCACTTAATTAGCTATTATGCGCGGCCATTACCTGGAGCGCCTGATCTTCCTCAGCCCACATCAGATCCCGCTTTACGGCACATAACGCCAGCTAAGGGCATGTATCCCGAGTCTAGCATGCACGAGCCACATCCCCCAGCCATAACAAGAGCGCCATTGCAGGCGTACAGTTCACATAGCGCACCGGAGCAGGGCCCATATGTGTATTGGGGTACGCCAGCCTGGATGGGGACGGGACCATGGCCCCCGTCGCCGAATCATACTCCCCCTTATGTGCTCGGCAAACTCGAGACTGAGATGGTTCATCGGGGTCATCCGCCCTCGCAATCTCACGGAGCGCCCCCATTACCGCCATCCGGACCGACAACTCACTCTCCTATCTATGAGCGACTACCGCCGCCTGCTACGTATCAAGTCGCTGACCGACACCCAAGCCGATCTCCTCGGTCTCAACACCTCCAGGCGCAAGCAGCCCAGGCCGTTATGATCGATCCGCGAATTGCTACTAGCGTGCGCAATCCCCAAGGCCCTCTACCCGCCATAGCCGCCTCAGGCCGAGCTCCCACACCTCCTAGGGGAAACTCTATATCCCCTCCTCATATTTCGAGCTCGACTGGCGCCCATGGTTCATCGGCCCGAAAGGCAAGCCTATCCAGCATTCTACTACACCACCCTACATCCAGCGGCTCCGAGCCCAATAGCGCCAACCCAAGTAGTGCCAGCAGTTCGCCAAGAACTCTTGCGGCGGCGGCACACGAGATGTCAGCTGATGTCAAGGCGCTCCGGTCACTTGATCGCAAGTTTCGCCCTTAGAAGAACAAGCCCTCGTACCGTACCGAGAGGGAGACAGAGCATTATTCAGGCGTTTTTTACGGGGAATAAAAATAAATTAAAATGGGATAGGCTTCGGTCGGGGGTCGGGATTTCGGAGACTTCAATCAATCATGGTTCATTGGCAATGGGCGGGCAACACGGTTACTTGTTTCATCACACACGGTGGCGCATTTTCTCCTGTTGAGAAAGTGGACATTATTATTATTATTATTATTATTATTATTTTGCTTTGGCTGCTTGCTTGCTGCCCCAAGGAAACGGAGTCACGGGTAAGGCGGTGGCAACGGCGGCGGCGGCGGTGGTGGCAGGGAACGGGATTGGAATGGAATTGGTATTATCACGATGCTTTGAACGGGTTTATTGTCGGGGCCGACAATAAATAAACAAGGATTGGCGTGTAACACATATTTTTCCGTGCGTCCAGATACCACACCCCCGAAAGGGAGGCATATGCTTTGATTTTTTTTTTTTATATTACTCGATCTAGTGCTGCTAGATAACACTTATTAGACTGCTGAACAGATTCAGTCAAATGCAGTCGTAAAAACACTTACGCATGTCTTCTATTTCTTGCTGTATCGTGATCTTAATTGAACAGATGGACTATTACGTGTGCAATTTTTGGAGTAGACTGACTGACTATAGCTTTTTTCCCCTTCGAGTATCTCGGCTCCTCTTCCTTTGCTTGCCGCTGCAGTGGGTGGCTGCACGTGCCCTTGCAAGATGCAGGGACTTAAGCATGCACAATCCTTCCTTTCCCACGAATCCTCTTGTTTTGTTTTGCTCTCTGTTTGGTCTTTTTTTTTTTTTTTTTTTCATAAAGCCACAAAATGAAACAGGTTAGGTATAGGTAGACTAGCCTAACTAGACACCTAGGTAAGTTATACGTACAGTACAAAGTAGAATGATCAGCACCCGTGGGAATTAGATAGGTAGACCTTATCTATGTGCGACGTGTAACTAAAGATCATTTTCTTAGTAGGTAATTTCCGGATATGGAACGTTTTGAGTTTGTTTTATTAACGTGCACATGTTTTAGCCTAGGCGCTTCTTTTTTCTTTTCTTTTTGGAAGAAGGCCATTTGCAATCTACTTAGGTAGGTACTTACTTAATCTTATCTCCAGCTCGGTTTTTTTTGGGCTCCAGCTATTTATGCCTCCTGCTATCAGCTAGACTGGGGGAGGCTATTTATGGCGCAAAAACGCTACCTGACTGACTTGATAGCTAACGGCTGGCAATGACGTGCCTGCGTGTGTGACGAGACACTATACTATCTACAGTATTATCGACTCACCTAGGTACTTATATGCAGTCGCACGCATCGAGCCGTTGACGACATTCCAGCTCAGCCGAGCCCAGCCAGCCTATAACAGGTAAGCAAGTATGCGATTAGGTTATCGGTAGGAGTAGGTAGGAAGGTACTTACAAGCAAGATCTGTCGTATCGATCTCGAGAAAGTAAATCGATTATACATACATACTTACATATACACATAGCTTACATGGCTTAGGTGGCGGCGTAGGAGCAAGCCCATCTGCGCGAACCAGGGTATTTGGCAATGCCATGGCTTTTTGCAACTTCGGCTTTGCGAGGCGGTTAATGTTGCCTCTTGCTCTTCCTTTCTTGTTTTGTTTTGTTTTTTTGTTTCCTGGTTGTTGTTTTTTTGGCTCCGTCTTCGTCTATCCGTCTTTGGGTCTGGAGCGCTCCGTCCCGCGCCTGTGTATGCGTGCGTACTCGGGCAGTCCTTCGGTGAGGGAGTTTACTATAAAACACCGTCTTCGGTATTTAGTGCATACGGCGCGCAATAAAGGATTACGTGAACTAACATGTTGGCGAGTTGAATTGGTATGATTTCCTTGCTTCGTGATTTTCTAGAAATTATGATAGAAATTATAGAGGCTCTTTTTCTTCTACCTTACTCCTCTCCTTCTCTTATCACAATTATCATTGATGCCACACTTACCCCTTACCTGATGATTGTCCATCTCCTGCTAGGTACTTGTCTTCGGATGTTGACGGCTTCTCACGTATGTATATTGGCGAATTTAGCTTCATCTAGACCTCCATAGACACCGTTGAGAGTCCTTGATTTGTGGTTGGATGAGGCTCCGTAGACAGCGGGGATTGACCCAGTGTCAACCTTACGCCTAACTTGCTTGACCTGTGTAAATGTGCATGCGCACTCAAAATGATATGCTTCTCGTTTCAAGTTTAGGTCTCACAGTCTCCTCCTGCACCCCATGCCAAGTATTTAGGTTCCGTCTGATTTTCTTTCCATGGGGTGAAGCTTCACTCTTGCTTCCCAGTAGGGTTATACTGTGGCACATTACCTAAGTATGTAACCTTACTTACGTAACTCCAATATGCTTCCGCGCGCATAAACGTGGGGAGCGAAGCTCGCATTGCATACATTTAGGTTACGTACGCCTTGTCTTTCGAAGAAGTCAATTATTAAGCCAGCCGGCCCTACGCATAGCTACGCAATCACAGCCGTATTCGGGTCGCTGCCAATGTAGGAACACTAAGCTCCCGGCAGGCAGTGTTGCACGTTTTCATGTCGGCCTGCCCGCTCCGGCCGAGCCGGCCGGCATCTTTTTTTCCAAGGACGGCGGCATTGGGAATTTGCTTGGCTATGTGGGATATAAGTGTATCTCTATCTATCTCGGAGCTGGGCAGTAGTGGTTCTGTATCCCGTATTTGGGAGTAGGGTCCGCGTCTGAAGGCTAGGCCACCTGAAATAAACCCAGCTTTCTTACATTGACTATTGGTTTTTTGGACGACTGTATGTATATGTATACACCATGATGTAATTTTCGGACGCACTAGATTTATACCTGGTTGACAACCTAGCACAACTAAGCTTTCGCTTGAAACTTAGAGCTTAAGCTTACATGAACCTTAGCTGAATGCTCTTCTAACGCTGACTTAAGTACCTCTTGGTATTGAGAAGTAAGCAGACTACCACTCTCTGGTTATAGATACGTAGAGGGACTTTTAAGTACACTTCGAACGTGTCGCATACCTACACCCCCAAGGGCCATGCCTATCGCGCGTATTTCTATATACAGGTATTGAAGTGTGAGACCTGACGGGCTCGAGCACCTACCTACCTACTTAATCGTTGTAACACAGCCAAGGCTTGTCTACCGAGGTCCTTGATTTATTTCGCGTCAGACGCTCTTGGCGCATCCAGTCCTAGTCACAGGCGCATTGCAGAGAAGTGCGGAGAGACGGAGTCAGAAGCAGACAATAATAGCGGATCCCAAAAAAACAAAACGAGGGAATGGGCAATAGTAGCTGGAAAACGCCCGATGTTGCGATGCTATTACACGTGGATATTACGCAGACTTACGCTCGCGTCAGCAGCGTGATTAATAGATACGTTGATAAAGAAAGCAGGCACTGGAAGAGAGAGAGAGAAAGTTAGCTAGCTCGCTGCGCGATTCAACAAAAGTACATCTTGGTCTGGCACACACAAGACGTGAAGTGAAGCAACGGGCCAATCTCGCGCACGCAATCGGGATAGGGCTACGGGAACGTGGCTCGCATGCTAGATGGGCGAGATACAAGATATGGTAGGTATGTAGAGGAGCAGGGGGTGAAAACGTGGGTGACACACATACACACACGCGCGCACACACACTCACATATTTCCAATGCAGTTGTAGGGATTGGGACGACGGAATGCGACGGCCTTTTTCGGGGGGGAGGGGAGAAGAGGGAGGGGAGGAGAAGGGTGAGGGTGGCAGAAGGGGGGAAGAGGCACGGCGGAACAACACATGTGAGGGCGCGCGTTTCGGTTGGGGTTGGGTTGCAATATGGATGGTCGATCGATCAACTTTCCCGTTTTGGTGCCATCTTGCATATGGGAGGCTTGAGCCTCTTTTTTTTTTTTTTCCCTTCCTCGAGAATGGTAGTTTTTACCGCCGTTTGCGCTACCTACTTACGTACTTACATATTTACCACACATACCATATCTACATATCTGCCCTCGCGGCCAATGCTACACTGCCCCTATGCCTGTGTCTATGTTTATGCGACTTTCCATCGCAAGCAAGGGCCCGACCAGCAACAGCGCTTGGCACGGCATGCGAGGTGGTGCGAAGCTGCGAGATGCGTGTATGTATGTATGTGTAGAATCTGTAGACGAATGGATGAATGTAAGTTACGAGCTTCCGTGACATGACGATAGTGAGCTGTCATATCAACGTCCACGCGCAACCCTCGCCAGCTGCAATTGGCTTGGCTCCAAACCTTAACGCCACGTTTCTTGCGGTCTGGCACACGCATGCACGCCTTAGTGAACGGCACGGCCAAGACCAGCAGCCCCCAGAGTCTGATAGTCTATCTATGGTATGGTATGTATTGAAGACGTATGTCAGTAAGAAAGTAAGTACCGACTACCTACAGTACTGTAGACATGTACAAGCCCCCGATGTCCTTTCGATACCTGCAGTACTAAACTCTCATCTCCGCAGTTTACTCCGAAACTCCGACTGGCATTTACTTAGGTACCATGTGGCAGATTACCTACCTACCTTCGCGAGAGACGGCCCCGGTCCTGTCTCATTTCGGACCATGGAATTAAGATAAGAGGCGGATGAAAAGGAGCGAAGAAGAAGAAGAAGGAATTGCGCTGCCTGCCGGCAGACCACAGCTACGGGCCCGAGGTAGAGAGAGCTGGGCAAAGCTGTGTTACAATCCCGACGATGCCGCCGGCCGGCAAGACTGGCTACCTAGCTGGCTGGATTGGCAATCCCAGGTCTTCGTCCCAACGTGCCAGAGGCAGTTAGCCTGCGCCGGTTCCGAAGCTACAATAGAAACGGTTCAAGCGCGTTCCAGCCCGACTGTTAAGCTTATTAATTAGGGCGGTCCTTTTTTTTTGCTCGCGTCTCAAGCAAGCGACGGCGGCGGCGGCGGGGACTTTTATGATAACGGAGAGACACGAGGCACACACATCACATCGTGGGGGGAGGCTGTCGCTAGTCTGGACTAGTCCTCCCAGCACTCTGGGTTCTCGCCCAAAACGGTGTTAGGACGGCTTTTTTTCAGGCGTACCCGTGCAGTCGTGCGTGCTATGTAGCACTATTGCTTCGTCCATCGGCCCGGTTTGGGCTTGGGTGGTGACGAACGAACTGTGTAAGTATGTATTGTACAATACCTACATGGGCTTTGCTTGTGGAACCCCCCGTCGGAGATTGACGCATTGAGTGTTTCTGCTTGGGGCTCCTTCAGGTTCAGTAGTCTGGTGACCCGGGCCCGGGAACGACCTATCCCCCAAGGAGACACCACGCACAGGTGAAGCTATTCCTAGTGATGAATCCCTCGGCTTTCTCGGAACATGAAAGGATGCAGATACAGAACGGCATATCGTCGTGGAGAATAGATATCTCCCCCAAAGGACATATAACTAAAACGGCCCTAGTCGTGCTACGTCAACAATCTGTTTATCGACCGCCCACGTTCTAAATGCTGCTAATTGCTAGCATCTACCGTCTAGTCCCGCGGGGGCATGTCTATGCGAGCGAAGACGGCCAGAGGACGTGTGGGATATAAGGTTGTTATCGTCCCGCAGAATCACAGAGGGGCGGCGGCGATTTAGAGTTATCGGCGAGTTCCATACGCTATGTACTAATTATGTCTGCCTATCCTTTCCCGTGGACGATCATTGAGGGGCACGTCTCGTCTCCCACAAAATAAAGCTCGCAGAGCCGCTAGGGTTTCTTGCAGTTGCTGGTTAGCTCGTCCGGCTTCTGCCAAGTCGTCGTGGGTCTGAGATACATAGGCAGGGAGGTACGGGTACTTCTTCATGGCCAACCTACCTATGTGGACTCCTTCTTTCGTAAAGAAGTGAGCTAGAAGACGACGCCGGCCTTGGTATCTATGGATTGGGATTCTATGTAGCCATTATCCACATACATGGGTAGACCTACCTAGATCCAGTGACGGTGTCATCTGCTTCCAGTTCAAACTATGTATATGACAGGCGTGGCCTGTGAAACTTTAAATAATGTCTTGTTCTAGAACAAGTGGGTGTACCTTTATAAGCTTTACAGGCACTCTGGTGTTTATCAAAAGTACATTGCTTTAGTAGAGAGTCTTGTCTCTAAGCAATTCTGCGCGGTACCTGCGTAGGCAGGCTGCTAGGTCTTGTTTATAGTCCACAAGACATCTATACTGTACACAGATATCATAGTTTGCATCACAAGAGACTCCAATGTTTCACAATCGCGGTACCTATAGCGAGTACTCATCGGCAGTCGAAACATTATTTGCTATTGGTAGATACCCCATCCGATCTCCTCATACGCTGTAATTTTATCTCAGCCTTGCGATCGTCTCTGCCGATCTCAGCTATTTGTCGCCGCAACATGAGGCTAGCCAGCTAGCCCATCTCAATTAATCATTTTAAACTTAATACTGTGTTTTCGCTTCACATACATATCCGTAGAAGTTGTAAATTAAAACTCTAGATCGGCCTGCGCCTCTGGGCCAGATCGGCGATTCGTGCATAGCGGCATACCGAGCTAAGTTTAAATTTCGGCCGGGTGCGGAGGCCTTGGGCACAACGTAATACTGTACCGGATCCTGTTGTCCTAACTCGGCGATCTAGTTACTAGCACAGGATGGCATCACAATATCGTATCCACGTACAATTCGTTATCAAGGGGCGCCGCCCTAAACTCAGAGTTGACGGGAGCTGGTGTTATGCGTGTGTTATACCGAGATGATGTCTAACGTCAACTACGGCTCATATTATTCATTCACCCCCATACACAGACATAGCTACGAGATAGAGAGGGTGTCCAAGGCGGTGACCTAATAGGCTAGATTTGCCGTACATCGGGCTCCATTATCAAAAAGCTAGTTTAATCGTTGTCTCGCACTAGAACAACTAGGTTCGCTTTAGAATTAAGCTTGTTACGCCTCGTGGCTTTTTCCCAGGCTAAAATAGCGCAAAAAGAATACGTCGAAACCAGACATAGCATCGATTTACATACCACATAATTAATAAACAACACTATACCCCGAAAGGCTTCATCATATCCGAGGAGGGAAAAACAACACCGCCAAGCATCTAACACTGACCCGGGCTCTCGGGGCTGAGACGTTCGTGACGGCCAGGAGATCGGGATCCGTGTGCCTTCCGAGACAAGTCGCCCGATGCACACCCCAGATTAACTAACACCTTACCACTATCACTTGTCTAACAGGGCCGGGCCACATTAAGATTGCGACGATCTAACTTTACCTCTGCACTTTGAAACAAAAGCTATTACCGCCCCAGATCGATAGACCCACCTGCTAGACCACACGGGTATTCGTTCCAGAAGCGACTACATATGCGTAGATCGTCATGCTAAGGGGGATATACACGCTTCCTGACTCGTCGGGCGCGCCCAGCATTCAAAGTAGTTGTTCTGGACCAAGCAGTCAAGAAGTACCATACCGCACAAGTACCATACCTCCGCGATCGCCTAGTTCGAGAGAGGTTTGGCTTGGTTTGTTTGGGGGTTGGTTTAACTACAGTACAGCGTCATGTACGTAGCTTACATGCGCACATACACGAGACGCGTGGCGAGCCACCGACTAAATAAACTTCCCAACCCCAGAATGTTATGTATGTATGCGTTGGGCGGCCTGGAATTTCCTCAATGAACCATCTCGCCCGAGAGATGGGGGCATGGATGGACGGAACATGCCTAAGTTGCATCTCACCAACTGGATTAGACAGGCCGCGCAACAGTCCCACTGCTTGCTCTATCTGGCCGATGCTATCATTATGCGCAGCACAGCATAGCACAGCTGTACAACGCGGCTCTGGGGATACATTGGGTTGGGCTTGATGAATGTATTTCGTGGGGAGAGTACCTACGGCTAGCTCCGTACCTTCAGCAAACATGTTCGATGTACTGGTACTAACTGTGTTTATATGGCTTCTTACTCCTGACACCCCCTGGGCGAGTCGTAGCCTGGGCATGAGTAAATACCATCCTAGTTCTACCTAAACAAACGCCTACTAGAATTCTCTAGAACACGGGAATAGTAGATCATGAAGAAACAAACAAAGAACAAACAGATGCGTGACTGAGTAGTGTAACTTGGTCACTGCACGATGTTACCTGGTGACGGTATATGCATAATTCTAAGCACACTACTCTATGTTTCGTTTATGCACTCATGGAAAAGGATATGAATCTATCTGTTTTTATAGTTGGTAAGCACATAGACAATATGAAAGTAGAATAAAAAGAATAAAGATGTACAGGAATCTAGATTCAGAATATCACCAATACTATAAATATTTTAAGGCTTGGCAATGGCTGTTGCTCGGTGTTTTAGAGACTAGATTGTTGTCACGGCATAAAGTAGTGGAATTTTATTATCATGCTATAATCATGTAGTCGAGCCTAGATATTGAGTGCGTAGAAATATGGACCGTTTTTTACTTTGCCTTCATGTTTAGATCTAGTCGATGTAGTTCTCTTGGTGCCATAAAACAAAACCTCTTGACAGTGAGATAATATCGAAGATGTATTTAACGCATTTTTAGCTAGCTAGCATACTCCCTTAATATTAGTTATTAAAAAATTAATACCCCTTACAGCTTAGAAAAAAGAAAAAATAGTAACCGCTAACTTTCTCGAGGCGTTATTCATGAGTATGGTAATGACTGTTGTTGTTGCTCTCGTGAACGGAATTGGCCGGCGCCAGCTAGCTATGTAACCATACGCGTGTTGTTTTTATCCTAAATCACCGATAGAAGTTATACCGGCGGCTGGGGGAAGTTTGTGTGGAATAGAGACACAATAAACATGGCAGTGTAACATGGTGAATCATTCCTTGTGGTGGGATGACCACTAGGTATATCTAGCATGTATGAGTATTATCATGATTTAAGATAATATATAATGATTATTAGGGCTGTAGAATTAGGTCCGTACCTTAAGAGAATAAATGATGTAGATCTAAGACGTGATATGAAATATTATGACTATCCTCTAGAATCATCGTGGACATCTACGCTCGTACACCTACTTTTCAAGCGCTGCTGACATTAGCCCCAAGCATTCACAAGTACGACATATCGCCGAAAGGGGTATGTTATTCCCAATGTTTTCGTAAATGTCTCGTATACTTTGCAATTTTTTATGTGAACCAATGCCGGCGAGTGCGTAGGGCGCTTCGCTTTCTAGATCTCACCATGGAACGAGAATGCAACACTGCCACACAAATGCCGCAATAGTAGAACGTTCTCAACGTAAGGCCCGTAACTGTTGTAACTTTCGTATACGTAATGTTTAGTATAGATCCCCCGACTATATATTCCCCAGGGAGAGTGAGATATCGGCCGTAGTTAAACGAATAGGGTGTTTTGTCGAAAATAATTATAAAAATAGTCGGATAAATAAAAGCTATGCGCGAATTTGCCACCCGATTCCTGTTAAGAATAGTAAAATTCGTCCGGAGTGTTGATAGGAGAAATCATATGATGCTAGAGTGCATATTCAGCAACCCCTTAGATCTGATAGAACTACGTCAATCACAGCTAAAATGAGTAAATAATATGTGATAGCAAAGAAGCAATCACGTACCTTTTCATCGAGGGAAAGTAGTTGGAATGTAGTTGTTATCAGCCTCGCGGCTGCTTGTGTTATCAGCAGGTGAGTTAAGCTCGCATGACAGGAGCCGATATACTCTTGGATGCTAGGCTTGACCCCATTTTGCCCATGTTCTATTCTCGTCCCAACTTAGAGTTCTCAATAGACACCAGTCACATATTTTGGCCCCTGCTATTGCGACTACGTAACTTGTCTAGGCTACCCTTGTTCTTATAATGTTTTGGTATATTGGGTTGTTCGATGCCTAACGATGGCTATAAGGATACTGAGATTTTACCAAGCCCTTGGAATCCTCTGGGGGCATTTTCGTGACTGCTATCTTTATACATGACGGGCGATATAGTTTAAAGCTCTAAACTGTCGGCTGGGCATCCACGGATCGTTTGACTTTAGAATTCTTACCCTGAAAGCAGCCGAGATTCTAAATACTTCTCAGTTATCTGTAATCAAGGAATGACTGCTGAGATCATTGGGTTTCGGGCCGCCGGGAAGCACAACATTCTTCCATTCTCTATCATCTTATTTTCCCCCTCTTTCTATTACCTTAGTCCCCCTTGCTTTTTAATTCCCGCCGCTTGATGGCTAACTATACAGAAAAACTTTTAAAACGAGTCTAGAGAGCAGTTACTTCAACTCCCTTGTTGATTACGTAGTGCAAAGTTAAACGCATATCGGGATCAAATAAAATGAAGTTATATGTTACAACTATTTACTCATTACTCCTACTCAATTAGTAAAAAGCATTCAGGGTCGCGAAAACCTTCAAGCTTTTTAAAAGCGGTGTTTACACTTAAGCCGCCCCTCAAATATAAACCACAGCTGTTGCAAAATAAACGTAAGCACGGAATATACATAAAAGTCCCGCCGAGCATAGAGTTTGGATGGGGGTGCGTGAGTGATTAAGGGGTCGTGAGATTTGAGATGATGTAAAGCAATGTCACCACTTTGTTTTTTGTAGAGATTAGAGGTACCTAAACTATGTTCCCTTTAAACTATAACTTAATTTCTTAAATTTATAAGGTTGCCTAGAACTACTTGCTACCTAGAATAGAGACGCAAAACAGGCAGCAATATATCATTAGCATGTGATACCGTCGGGGTCAGTGGAGACTATCCATGACCACGCAATATCGAGGGAGCGCATGGACTAGGCCCCCATGTGGCTACTAGAGCAAACCAGTTACTTAATGCGCAAGATTCTTCGTAGAAAATAACTTTATGCTTTGATCTGTGTAGCAACTTGGAGGAATAGTATTGCAAGGGGGGAGAGGCACAGAGGAGGGCCTAGAAATAGTCCTAAGGGGCCCTTTTCTTGCCCTTTTGCCAATAGTGCCTCGTGATGGATCAAGGCAAGCTGGACTGTCGCTGTAGACTGGTTGTCCTATCAATACCTTGGCTACTGTGTGCCTGATAGGTCACGTGACGAGGTTAAGGAGATCGATGCAAATAAACATTATTTTTCTATAAAATTCTCGACTTATGTAATATTACGATGAGCATTGCCTGTTGTGATAGTTATAGTCAAAAGCGTCTAGGACGCCGACAAAATGAACGAGCGTGGCAATCACGACTAAAATATGGAATATCTGATGCGACGATCCAAAGATATCAAAAGTCCCAGGCTTGATACGCTCTGGAAAGCGAGACTGCGCTGGTGTTAGCATACCTCATACAATACCTTTCTCTCTCATCGGGCAATTGGCGACGAAGTACTCGCCGGCGCAATCAGTCAACAACTTACCCCATACGTGACGGCCCCGATCAAGAAAAGGCCGCCTTCGGCAAAGTAATACGGCAGCCCCGACTGTCTGACCATCCGCGCAAACCCAAACATGCAGATCCCATGAACGATCGGCGCAAGCCCCGACAAGCCCGTCACAACGAACACAGCGAGGCGGAACACGCGCCACCTCGGGCCCTGGAAGCACGGCGCCAGCATGATGACCACGCTCACCGCGCCGAGCGACGCGATCATGCCCCAGTAGATCTTCCGCTGGGCGGCCTCGCACCAGAAGATGACGTAGATCCCCGAGACGAAGGACCCGACTGTCAGAATGACTATGCCCACGAAATCGAGGCGCAGCCAGCGCGCCTCGGCTTCGCGCGAGTGGCTCATCAGCGTGTGGTACGCGCTCGAGATACCGAGGCACACGGCCGCGGCCGCGAGCAGGAATGTGAAGATCGCGTAGTCGCTGGCCGTGACGTCGGCGTAGGTTTGCCGTAGGTGGGAGACCATCCATGCTTCCCCGATGAGCAGGGCGGTAACTGCGGGTATGAGGTGGGTGTAGATGTTCATGGTCTCGTTGTGAAGGAAGCCCCAGCTCCGGAGACAGGCGATCGTGCTCTGCGAAATGGGCCGGTAGCCGTGCTGGATGAAGGGGTTGTCTTGGTGCCAGGCTGGGAGTTCTTCGAATGAAATGAGTCTGTGTTTGCGAGATGGGCAAGGCTGGCCTGATTCTATAGCTGTGGCAGTGTCTACCCATGCTTCGGGCTGTTTCTCGTCTCCTGAGGAAGTGCGACGGCTGCTGGGAGAGTCGTCGTCGATCTGAGTCGGGGCGATTGGCGCCATCTCGAAGATCGAATGAGCTGAATGAAAGGTACTCGGCGTCTGACATGAAATGAGATGGAAAGAGAAGAGAATGGTTTCTTTCGATGTATAAGAATTCTAAGGCAATCATTGCGACGAGTTTGGAAAACGGAAGAATTAAGAGTGATCAACAAACCCCCCTGCTTAGCCCGTGCGCGCTGCTGCAACATCATCAACCCAACAAGATCCCACTGCCAACAACGCCACAAATGTATATATACTACACTATAAATGTACGAAACGTTACAAATATACGCAATGATATATCAGTAATTTAAAAGCACAGTTATTAAACGCATTGCTGATATGCAATAGGGTTTAACAGCATTGTATATAAATAACCTACTAATACGCGAAAATAGCATTAGTAGTATAGCAGCGCGTAGCAGTATGCGATACCTATACGCGACAGCGTAGCATCAGTACGCCATTTCAATAGGCCCCACGCCAAAGTGCATAGGAACTGTGGGCAAGCGAACCTCCGTTTGCCTGTATGCTTCTGAAGGAAATAAATCAGCTCCGGGCGAATCCGCTAAAACAGCAGAACACCAAGAAGATGAGCTGCAAATCGACAAGTTCGAGTTTGATCTCCAGTTTACTAAGCAAATCACGGGTTAGAATACCTTGTCTCCCGCCCTAATAAGCCGACAAGCCTCCATCAGCCTTGCCGATAACCGCCGGTGAGGTGCATGATTGGCGCGGGTGCGGTGACATCACGCGATCCCCAATTTGTGAGCTTGGTTGGTGGGGAACCATGTCAATCTCCGAATTCTTCAATATTTGACACTGAGCCAAGATCAACATTGTTTTTCGTCGCATATTTGAAAGATATGAATCTCTAGACTGGGTCATTGAACATGCTGCGTTGAATGTTGGTAGAATCGGGTACTGAGTCTGTCCTAGGATATGCTGGTCGTATGATAGCAAAGGATAAAATATTCTTTCCAGCTCAACACGCCGATGAAATTACATGACCACGGATACTAAGAGGGTGGCCAACTTGCACCTAACCATCGATGCTCCCCTACCTCTTTTAATGAATTCAATATCATTTCATGGAATCAGATATACGAACCATCATTGACAGGGATGAAGAGAATGAGGGCCGAACCATAGCTCTGCTTGAAACTGATTGATGAGACACCTGTCACCTAGTTCAGTCGTTATTAAGTTTGCAATGGAACTAGGCAGAAGTTGTGGTTCGTGAGTAACCTAGGCGAAACCACCATTTCGGCTTGTGGTGGTATAGGACATGAGTCACAATCGAGGCAGTCTAGCGATAATCAATTCCCAAATTGGCTAAGCCGCGGGTCTTCGACAGTTCTGA
Organism: Nemania sp. FL0031; assembly: GCA_022432375.1. Lineage (NCBI taxonomy): Eukaryota > Fungi > Ascomycota > Sordariomycetes > Xylariales > Xylariaceae > Nemania > Nemania sp. FL0031. Next base: position 189,738 of record JAJKKK010000043.1, read on the forward strand.
CTCCGAAAAGGGGTGTATCGGATGGTGGTTGTGGCTTCTATCCAGAGCCTACGCGGTTACTTTCTCTCTGGCAACCCCTTCGTTTGGGTGAGCTCGTCTACTCGTAGATGCCCATCAACTAGACAAGATCTCACCAATGTCGTACATCGGTAGCATTTAGTTATGAGAGATCGGTGATTGCGAACCATCTGGGAGCGTAGCTATATGGCGTCCTGTTGGTATTTCTGTATCGAATACCTCATGGCCCAAAGTTTGATACCATTCCCCTTTCTTTACGTCTCCTGGGCTCATCTTAGAATCTGATAGTGTTAGCTGTGTCTAGTACCTACATCTAGATATATAAGTAGATGTTAGCTGCGATAGTATTGTCCAAGTTTGTTGAGTTAATAGTCTGCTGATATAAGCGTAGGCGATTGCTAGCCGCAAGTTTTTTTTTTAGTAATGGATACTTCACTCGTATCGACTTGTGGTGAAATAGTTTGACTGGAAACCGCGTGTTTTCGTCACGCTGCGGTAAGCTAGGCTGGTGGCAGCGAACAGCAACTTGATTCATCTAATCTGGGGCCCCTCGATTTGCTCGTCTATTTGGGATGCGTAAAAAAGTTCGAGCTGAGCAGTGACAAGTGACTGGCGCATAGCTGACTTTTTAAAAAGAAAACGAGGTAATGCAGCGATCCTGTACTGGTCTGGATACTCAAATTGAGCGGGAATGGTCATGACGATGCCATTGTGTACTTACTTTGGGCGCGGGAAGAACGCGTAAGTGTTGCGAAGGCTGCAGTGGCAACTGGCGATTGGTTCATTTAGGCATGAATGTTGAGTAGAATACACGATCTCCACGTGTATACACTTGGGTATGGGTAAGGGATGCCAAAGGGTATTGATCAAATGAGCTGATGATGAGCGAGCCAGCACATGGTTCTGGGTTGGCCTAGCATCGGAGAAGGCCGAGTTGACTGCGTGGCTCGCTTACGCGCGCTCTCTTGATCCACCGAGATCGATCATGTGTTTCGGCCGTTTGAGTCGTAGTTGCTGGATTATAACTTCGAAGAGCTTAAAAACAAGCTAGAACAATCCAAGTGGCCGAACAAACCCCCATAAAAGTATTTTGACAACCTGGTGTTGTTGCTTGGAAGATATATTAGTCTGGAGTTGGTCGAGTAGGGTGCGACCGTGTGCCCTCATCTGATTTGAGGGCATGTGCGTCTTCGCTCATGGTGGGTAGAAAAGGGAATGGAAGTTGATTTTGTATAATCAAATAAATGCTATGATAGGTTACACTTGGAGAGATCAGGAATTCAAGCGAAGAAAGATTGCCTGCAGTTTGTTGAGGATGAAATGGTGTGATGATTCAGGGTGTGGATAGCTTCTTATTCTGACCGGGCGCGACAGTGCAGAATGAATGGCAAAACCGTTTGTTGATATCCAGCAATTAAATACGGATAGACATGGATTGAAAACTTCTTGCTGCATTTAAAAGATAGGCATAGAGTAGGCGCATCGAATCAATATATTTTTGGTCAACAATTAGAAAATTTGCATCCATCGTGTTGAATGCGACAGAGCGATGCGACTCGGAGCGCGAGGGCATTAGACAAAGAGATCGGACTCGGCACGTTAAATAATAGTTGGGTATATTGAGTTGGCCTAGACGAACACGGACCTAGTGTGGCGACATGGACCGATTCCGATGCAAAATCCTAGTAATTGATCGGCAAAAATAGCAAGAGAAATAAATGGCTCAATTGATCACTAGATCGGTGAACGAGTGTGGCAGCTTCAATGGGAAGAAACGAGAGAAGGCGAGGACGAGAACAGACGGGATCGAGGGGGGGAGGAGGGGGGGATGGCAGAGAGTTGGGTGAGAGAATTGGATTTCGAGACGGAGGCGCATGATTTGATCAGTGTTGGAGTATGCCAATGCTGGCGTGGCAGCTCTGACCAATCAGAAAATTCGACATGAACAAATCGGGGACTGGAAATAGTGATGACCTAGTAGGACAACGCTTGGCCTGGCCGGGGGAGCACGAGGGAGGCATGGCCAGATAGCTGGGTAGCTAGCTAGCTAGCTAAGCAGCTATAGCTACCTGAAAGGAGGTAGTCTAGTTAGCTACATACCCACCCAAGAATGCCATCACAGAGGATGGAGGATGCGGGGGGCGATGGGATGCGGAATTGTGTGTGTGTTTGCGTGTGTGAGCAAGAGTATGCTGTAAGGTTGCTAGCAAGGTAGCAATGGGAAAATAGATAGATGGTAGGTAGGTAGGTCCAGACTATCCGGACTCCAAGATCACAACTGATCCCTGGTGGGGATCCAATTAATAAGCTCTGAATTGTCTGATTGGCTGCGTGGGAACCGGTAGAGGCTGTGCGATGTGTCAAAATAACTGCGCTTGCGATTGTCTAAGCCCAATGGGGCAAAACAGCATGTGTTTCAAAAATCAAGCCAGCAATCGGCACAGCTCAGAGTTACATATGAGTTGTGTTATTATTCGCTTACTCTGCCTATCGACCATCAACCATTCATAAGGAAGAGGGAACATGCAAGACAACATGCCGTGCCGAGATCAGGGTGGGTAAAAAAACACATGAATACTATACTATCTACTTAAATACCTAGATGCATATGTAGTTTCATTCCTTATAATTAATGAAGACTCAATTACATGGATAAAATATATTTCTAGATATTAAACGAATAGAGAATCAAGGGGGGTTATATATTACAACTAAAAGAAGAAAAATAAAATCAGGATGAAGCTCATTGAATGGGGGGAAAAGATGGAGAGAGACCTGGTTACAAGAATTGGTTGAATATGAGAAGGGAAGTGCAGCAGGATCTAGAAACCCCTCCGGAAACCAACAATAAAAATAATAATAGAAATAAATGGAGAGAGAGATGATGTGGTGAAGCCTGAATGAAGGAGGGATGGACGGAAGTAAGTGCCCAAGGAAGGCAAGTAGAATGGTATGGTATGCGCAGGCAATTGACGAGACCAGACCCGGGACCTGGTTGCTGCTGGCGGCAACACTGACAGGGCTGCTAGTTAGGCCACCCGCACCTGGGATCCCAAAGCCGGCCAGCACAAAAAATTGGTTTTACTGATTGTGCACCTCCCACCCCCCCACTTTACTATAAGAGTGCACTCACCTGCACGCCGACGCGCCGCCAGGCGCACCTCCCTCCCCTTCCTGTTTTCTCTCCATCTCTCTCTCACACACTTTCACGCTTCAAAACATTCTGCACTACTCAATATTCTTTGGCCCAGGTCATTTCGGACTCTGTCTCTCAATTCATCTAATTAACGCTTACACTTTTTAACACCGTTCCCATCCAATCTTACCATCTATTGCAATGGCTCCCAAGAAGGCCGAAGGTGCTGCGACTGCGGCTGCTCCCAAGACCAAGAGCACTCATGCCTCTTACCAGGTATGTGCACGTGCTGCTCTTAGCAGATGACCCGGCCGAGTCTACTTGACCTCAAGTACTAACCGTTTGCAGGATATGATCACGGATGCGATTATTGCTGTAAAGCTCCCTCTTCCTTTGTTCCCGGCGCATTAGGTCTCAGCCTGTGTTTGTCAGTTGGGCGCGTGAGGCATGCTTAGGGGTGTTCCTCTGCATGCCACGCGTTCGATCTCACGCGCACTGTTCTCTATGTTCTTCATTCTATCATTTGACTACGTAACTAATTTGCTTTACCCTGCAGCTGAAAGATCGTACTGGCTCTAGGTATGTGCTATTCCCCGCTCAGAACTGAACTTGTTCATGCCTAAATGATAGACTTGGTGCTGACTCATATTTAGCCGTCAATCTCTGAAGAAATATGTCAAGGCCAACAACACTATCACTGCCACGGACAACATGTTCGACTCCCTCTTCAACAAGGCATTGAAGGCCGGTGTTGACAAGGGCGTCTTTGAGCAACCCAAGGGTACGTAGCCAGGCCTCCACTCTGATTGCCAAGGGATAGATACAATAAGATGGCACCCCAATCATCAGTAATTCTAACACAACATAGGGCCCTCTGGCACTACCAAGCTCTCTAAGAAGTCAAAGCCTGCTACCAAGCCTGCTCCCAAGAAGGAGGGCGACAAGGAGGCAAAGAAGGCCGCTCCCAAGAAGGAAAAAGATACTACCAAGAAGGCCGCGCCTGCCAAGAAGCCTGCTGCCAAGAAGGAGAAGGAGGCTGGCGAGAAGAAGCCGGTGGCAAAGAAGGCTGCTGCCACCAAGAAAGCTGCTCCCAAGAAGGCGCCTGCTGCTGCTGCTAAGAAAGACGTATGTTCAAATTTCTAGGAACTAAGATCATTATGCTCACATAGACATAGGCCCCTGCTGCTGCCGACAAGCCTGCTGCTCTTACTAAGACAAAGTCTGGTCGTGTTGCAAAGACAGCTGCCAAGCCTGCTGCGAAGAAGGCTGCTGCGCCCAAGAAGGCCGCCGCACCGAAGAAGGAAAAGGCGCCTAAGAAGGAGGCTAAGACTGAAGCTGCTGCATAGTAACTCTTATCCTCATTTTTGGTGTTTTCTTTTTATCGGTTGGGCTCGGTTGGCAACTGGCGTTTAGGGAATTAGGGTATAAAGATGCGCGCACGTGTATGTGTATGGCTTGTCATGCAAGGGGTTCGGGGGCATTGTGTTTGATGCTTTGATCAGGATTGGACTGGATGGGCTATTTGCCCTGAGGTATCACATGAAACAGGAGGGGTGTTCGCAATGACAATGCTCCCCATCCTTCCTGGGCGGAATCTGAGTGTTGATGGCGTGACTGGGCTGCACATATTCTCCCGTCACAAGCGTCAGGGAACAGAGGGTATTGATGATTGATGAAGCTACACCCTGTAATTATACCAATGACCAATGGCTTTTTCACTGTTACATTTTGACACTCTAATTTACTTGAATGTGACTTGAACAACGCGTTTGTCTGATGGGAAGCATATAGATTGCCATCCGTGAAAAGCGCGTCTTAAGGAGTAGTGGATCAAGTCCTATGCCGTATGTTGTTTACATTGACCCAGAAACGGAAACCAGCTTGTAAGTGTTGTCGATAAGGGATATCACGTGTGAGGGGCTTCCTTCCAATCTTCCCGGGGAGCTGAAGCTTAACTAGGAAATCGGAGTTCGCGCTAAATATACTCAGGTCCGTGCTTTTTTTAAGGACCCCACTTCGGCTCCCGTGCAAGACACCGGGTGGAATGCGAATGATTGAATCATGCCATCACCGCTTCCTACCGCATTTTCCTCCCCATTCGCTATTGTTGTTGGGTAGTTCTTTATTGTAAACTTGACATATCTGGCTCAAATTTGGATTTCAGGCAACTGTGGCAATTCAACACAATTTTTTTTTGTACTAGTGTAACTCGAGATAAAATAGATTGATACCTTAGGTACCTGTTCAGGTAAAGAATGTTCGTTAGTACCTACATGGTACCCGGCGTTGTACACGTCTGCATGCTGCATGTCTTGTCACGGTGCTGTCGATCGATGATTTGCAGGGCCCACAGGGGTCACCCTTGCTGCAGCAAGAATGGTCTTGTTCGCTATTGCTTTGCAACTGCTTAGGTATTCTGAGCTCCCACCTGTTGATATACCGGCTTTTAATGCTCACCGAGTATCACTGGCGCAATCAATGTCTTTTGCTAATATGTTTTAAGATATCTCCAAAGGAGTGAGTGAGGCTTAATAAAACATGCGCCATATTGCATTGTCGTGCTGGCCTATTCAAAACAGAATGAAATAAATAATATTTTAACTTAGTATCTACCAAGGTAATATGTAGATAAACCTGCAAGCTTATGTTTCTTCATACAAATTCGATTGTATAGATAAAATAAGCTTATTTCAAGTATGCTGCTCACAAGGGGACCTGAGCATGATAGGTATTTATATGTTGGTACCATGAATAGGTTACTCATAGCTATATAGGTCTAGCCTAGCAGCTTGCTGGTCTGTGCATACTTGTACTTCTCTAGGAGATGATGCTAAAAGTGAGATGTAAGTACCCTGCCTGCTTGTGGTGATCTGTGGCGGTGCAGGTAATTCTTGCCTATTATCTAAGTATCTACCTACAGCGTAGATAAGCCAAAAAGAAGCCACCAACTTTAATGTAGGTACCTAGTTTAAATGAACCCTCCCTGCTGTATAAGCTTATTGTCAAATGTCTTTGGAACGTTGTATTTTCCATGGCACTATTAAAATGATTTACATTAATACATTATATATAATTCAGCTCTCTGAAGTTTGAAATTCTATCATACCTGGGTATACCCAGGGAGGCAAACAAAATGCTAGCCAGGCAGCAACGAAAGGCATAAGTAAGGCACAGGTAAGTACTCAGGTACATAATGTAGGTACCAAACAGGCTGTCACTGGTGGTCCCCTGTGGGTATACCTAGTGCTGGCCATCGCCCATCACCCATCACCACTGCGCAATAGGTACCTAGGTAGGCAGGCAGGCACAGGTTCCAATAACGGGACAACACCAATGCCGGTATTGGTATCGGTCGTATCGGAAGCAAGCTCGCTCTTCTTCTTCTTCTTTCTTATCGAGCTACATCCAGCATTGTACCAGCCAACCAACCAACCAAACCAGTCAAACCAGTCATCCCGTTGTTCACTCTTCCCCAGCATTCCAACATTCTAGCATCCCACCCCCACAACCGGTTGTTCCGATTGTATGCTGTAACCTGTGCACAGTCCAGACCAGCGGCGCCTGTCTTGTCTTGCCTTGTGCTGCCGAGCACGTATTATGTAGTGCTGGTGCATCTCGTACTACTTCTGTCTAGGTGTATATGTGTGTGTGTGTGTTGTATGCCTGTGCCTGTCGACAATCCGATTGAGCAAGTTGAGTTGAGTGGACGGCTGCCTTGGGCACACAACAGAATTGGCTGGCGAACACTGAACCGACCCAAACCGACCCGACGCAACCGACTGCGACCGATGTCAACTACGCTCCCTTCAATCGCTACCTAATCTCCCATCCCGGGTATCAACGACGTCCCTCTCTCTCTGCCTATTCCTGCCTCGCGCCCACGGGACTTACCATGGCTATGATATAGGCCGCTGTGAAGAATGCAACATAGTCTCCAATCCCGACACAGCCGCTGTTGTTCGCAATGTCTTCAGGCGGGCAGTCATTCGGGTCCAACAATCCGTTTCGCCGGAGTCCAGGCGCGGTGTCCGTGAACCCCGCGGTCTCTGCCAGCACTGGTACTGTTACTGGTAGCACTGGCACTAGCACGAACTCGAGCATTGGCATTGATGGGAGCCCCGCTCCACCCACTACTGCCACCACCACTACAACGAGTCAACCCCCTTTCACCACTTTCAGAACTGCTGTGCCGGAGAGCGAGAGGAGGCGGGACGACCAAGGCCAGGACCAACCCGTGCAACAGAAACCCAAAAAGATCATCAAGAAGGTGCGCGTACAGTCGCCGCCCCCCTCCTCGCCCGAAGATGCCGTCCCTGTGACCCGATTCCCTGCGCCAGAGCAGCTCGATGACGACGACGATGACGATGGCACGAGCGATTCAAGCAAAAGCGACGACCAGGCTGACGACCCATTTAATACCGCAGCTGTAGAGCCAGAGCCGGACAAGTTTGCCTCCGAGCCTCCTCTCCCACAGATACCTCCAAACCCCTTTGCTCGAACCCTGCAGGATATTGAAGGGACAGGCCAGACAAATAATTCGAACACGGCTGCTGCATCCACGGGTACAAGCACGCCTAAGGGATCACTCGATGTTGATTCTTTCAAACGCCTACTTTTGACGGGCTATTCCAACCTACCAAATGTACCTCAAGCAGCCCCGGCCTCCACTGGAACCCCCTCAGGAGCACCTATTCTAGGAACTTTACCTGACGGGGCTAGTACTACAGATGCGAGTTCAGTATCGAAGCAGTCTATCTTTGATGCTCTACAAGAAACACCTCGAACGTCTCATGAAATATCCGAATCGGAAGCTCTGGAGGATCGTAAAGGTGTTTTCCCCTCATCTCCATTAGCACCAGTCCCTTCTGCCTCTGCGCGCAAAAAGCCACCCCCTCCTAGCTCTAGGCATGGGAAGCTTATCAAGATTGAGTTGGGAAGTGAATCCAACTCTCATGGTATGAAGTCCCCCGCTCTCTCTGGGGGACCTGAACTCTCCTCAACATCCAGTACGACTCCACGCAAATCTAGCTCTGACTCAGCAGCACCGTATTCACCCCCTGGAGCAACAAATGTAAACAAGCCCCTTCCCGCGCCTCCCTTGCGGGCTTCAGCAGACGATGTGGAATCCCCATTTGATCGCGAGGCAGCCGGAAAAGTGCCGGAAGCATTTGCGGAGCTGCAAGCCCATCCTCGACCACCGACGCCTCCTGCTACAGCTCGAAGCCGCTCTGGCTCCCAGACTAGCACTCAGTCTCGAAAACCGGCAGCGCCCCCACCGCGTCGACACGGAAGAAGTGATAGTAAAATACCCGCTATGTATACCACTAATGCCGAAGAAGATCCTCCCAGGTCGTCCATCGAGTCCAACCGGTCCCGGGCGGAGAGTCTGCGCATCAGCGTGAATTCCGAAAAGATTTCACATGCGCCTGCCCCTCCTCCCCCACGACGGCCTGGTCATATACGACAGGGAAGTTCCTTTACGAGTATTAATTACGGAGGTTTACCCTCGGCTATAAGTCCCGGTCTTAGTGAAAAGGAACGAAGCCCTTCAGGAGGTAGTTTTACACCTATGACCTCCCCTGGCCTCCCACCCGGACGTTCGCTTAGCATAACTTCGGTGTCAACTGGACTTAATGGGCAGGCTAAAATGAGTCCACCACCTCCACCACCGACAAGGAAACAAAGTGTGAGACGGCCCTCTAGCGTCAGAAGCGTGGATATGAGCAATGGCCCGCCTCCGGTAAGGAGAGTTAGCAGAGAAAAAGATGGTGCAGCGCTACCGCCGCCACCACCACCTCCACCACGGCCGAGAACATGGGGTAGTAATCGTCCGAATGCAGACTCGTCGACCCCCGGTGGGGAGGGGTTACGAAAGGGGAGTGTGGGCTCTATATCGGTCGGGAACGGTTCCGCCACCCCGACCATAGAAGAAAGTGGGAAGCAGGGTGACGAGATATTGGCAGATCTAGATGCCTTACAAAGAGAGGTCGACGAGTTGATGAAGAAGGCTGCTAGCTAGTTGTAGGCAAGTCTTGGTTTTCTGCCCACAACAGCTCTTAGGCAGAGGGGATTGGAATCGCAACGGTATTGCAGATTGCATAGGTGTAAGGATACCTCGTCTCCTCATATTGCCTTAAAGATTGGATGATGATGATGTTAAAACGCCAGAATAATGGGGGAACGCGAACCCGAGAGAACTTGCACGGATACGATAGGATCCATCAGTGCAAGTGTAAGTGTGAATACGAGTCTCGCAGACGTCGGCGTGTTGTATACTACTTTTGGAAGCTGGGCTAGGCCTGGATGAATCTGGCAGCCAGCTTTTTGATATCTGGGCTTGCTGGCATTTTGCTACGCCTTTTATCTAACTACTACTATTACTACTACCTTTTGCAATTGGACGGGCTGGACTGGATGGACATAGAGGGATCGAACGGCAGGAATACAATCAAATAAAGTATGAATAGTGGGCTGTGTTAAGCCTTGCTGTACTTGCGTCTTGGCCTTGCATGCGTCGTGTCTGTGTTTGTGAGACGAGATCTTGATGTTGGTCGTGTAAATAAAGTGAGAGCGTCCTGTCTAGGAAGGTAGGTTGGGATGAAAGATGCAGCCCTATATACCCGAGGGGATGGGTGACTAAGCGGTTCCGTCGCGCTGTATCTCTGTATCTCCTACCTAACCTACCTGCTTACCAGGGTACCTATTTACTTAGTGTGCTTATGTGGATAGGATAGACAAAGTAGGTACATAGGTGGTATCCGGGTCGTAGGGACCTACTAAATAGGCATGGAGCCGGGAACACGGGTGGATTGTCTCACCTTATTATGTCACCTGGGTACCTGAGTGTGTACGTCTATATGGAAATCTGGGATCTGGGGAGCGGGGGAGATTAGAATGGGTAGGGAGCTGGTAGATCGGGGCTGTGTAACGTGGTGGTTTTTAAAGTGCTGGGAGGGCTGGTGGGTTGAGGTGCGGTGGGATATGGCACGGCACGACACGACGCGACGCGACGCGATGCTTGCTACATAATGCGCTGAAAATAAGGGGTAGGGGGTGAGCTGGTGTATTAACCTTAGGTTTGAAGTGCTTGAATGTAGATAGTGACGGTAATCGGGTTTCGTATTGTGTGTGTTTGTGTGTTGAGTATGGTTGCTGTTATTTTGAGTAGAGTGTGAGCCATTAGATAGAGCACAGTTATATTTTCGGGCAATTTCTTGGAACTGCGCGGCGTTATACGCGTATAATGAATGAATCTCGCCTAGTTTACTGTAAACCTAGTTGCGCTCGACGCGACTATAGCACCAATGAGTTGTCGAAGCTGAGACTTCTCTCCCGTCAATCGCCGACCGATCGGCCTGTCATACCTATAAACCAGCCACAGATCGAGATCAGCATAGGGCTATGGTAGCTGTCTACCGCTCATCTTGACGCCTACCTAGGTAAAGTAATGTATCTCGTGTCTTTGCGTGCGTTTTAACTACTGAGCCCCAAATAGTCCTTTCGACGGGTGCTGCGGCTTTTCAGGCAGCCAGATACGCAACTTCTCGATACGCGACTAGCCATAACAAATTCCTCATCTAAACATCTCTGCCGTGGGATTTCTATGTTTAGCGTAGGATAAGAAGGCGGTCCTGGAAGCGCAATAGTCAGGCAGGCGTTGCAATCTGCGTGCCTACATAACCGCTATTGCTTGTGTGATTTATACGTAAGAGTCCTCTCGTGCTATGTGTACATGTGGTAACCTACTCGTTGATTGGCGCGAGATAGCGCCGGTGTTTGTCGAGGAAGTAGGGGGTAGGACATGTATGGTTGGTTGGCTGGTTTGCGTACTACACTTTGGGGGCGCTGTCGTGTTACACGACAGGTGAGGGTATTTCTATTTGTATTCAGGGGCTGCCCCTCCCCTGATGCTATTTTTTCGGTGAGTTGCGATTGGGCAGCCTGGTTTGCGGGGCTTATTGAGAGATGTTTTCTTCACATCTGCTGGATGGCTCACCTGTTATTTATGATGGCTATGAGGTGGCTCTTCGCTCGGTTCCGGGTTGATGTGAGGTAGTGTAGTACGGAGAGGTTTCGTGACATGCAGGCAGCGCAGCCCCCAATGTGCTACTGTATATCCTAGTGGATTAGATTGACGATCGCAGTCGATATTTCTACATTTTATTTCGTTGTTCCTCTCATAATATTCGCTCTTTAATCTTCAAGTATAATTATGTCGTATTACCTAATGCTAGAGGACTAAACGGATATGGCAGTCCTTGTATTGTAGTATTCTAATTAACTATATTTATTTGGAGCTGACCAAAGTTTTATAATCATTACTGCTATTGGCATCAAGGTGTATCAGGGCGCGTTCTGAAGTGACGGGATCGAACTACATTGCTTAATTCTCTCGTCTTCTTGTAGATTGATGAGTAAAATCGCATCGTATATTGCGTTAACGGACTAATATCAAGAGCCGATTAACCATTTGATATAAGCACTCTCTAGCGCCAGGCAAGCCGTTACTAAAATGGAAAGCTTTACCGCTAATGGTAAACCTGTCTGTTTTAATTCGTATTTATATTTACCTATTAGTGGCCGTTAGTAACCATTTTTACTATTGCAGTACGTAATGTTTACTGCATAGTTAATTTAAGTACGAATACGTTATAGTTAATTATTAAAATATACTCTAACTAATAAAAGTATTGCAAAGTCCGTTTAAACCAATAGAAAAACCAACCACTCTTATAGAGTTTTAAGGGGTTACTGTTAACTCCTCAAGGTTTACTTCCCCCACACTTGCCGTTGCCGAACCGCGTTCGGTAAAGCTTTCCAATAACCTTCTTCGTAACCCTCCAAGGAAATGTATTTGTGGTCTACACGAGAATCGAAATCCGTTGCCCCCACTAACTCGGTACTTTTATCGGGGCCTCCGAGTAGAAACTTCAGGCTTGCTGATTCTCCGGGGAGTATTTCATGGTTGAACACTAGGCTTCTAAATCTTGAAACCACGAGCTTCAGATCTTCTAGCCATGGCTCTTGTTCCCACAGGAATATACTGTCGATAATACAAAATAGCTGAAATGTCGGGGGTAGGTTATAGACTAGATGAAAAAATAGCTGACAGAGACGGTGGAGATCATAGTTTCCAGATTCCCAGCCTATTTCCGAGTCTCGCAATGCCAGGTAGCCCAAGTATTCGGGTGTCAGGAAGGCCAAATCCGGCTGCGCCAAACCCTCCTGTCCCTTAGTGTAGTGTTGTAGAAGCTGTGAGATGAGACTCCTCATTAATGCTTTGGGTCCATTTTCATTGCTGGCGGACGGTTGCGTGTCGCAGTACTTCTCAGCGTAGAATGACAAGACGATATTGTTACCCGCAGCTTTTAAGATGAGATCACTCGCGTTCGCAAATGCCACCGACGTAAGTGTTATGGGAGCTCCAGTCTTGGAGCGACAGCCGTCGACAAACATGATAGAAGAGCGCCCATAACGCCAATCGCGGAACACTTTCGTGGTCATCAACCACAAGGATTCACATCCCATCTCGTCCTCGCCCTCGAATGAACTTTGAGCCTTTTCCAATATCACTGTCTGATCATTCCTTGCAGAGTGATTTGCGATAACGACGGATTCCAAAAGTGTATCTGGTTCGATACGCCTAGAACTGCCGCGCGCACAATCCCGCTCGTAGCAGCCTCTCCAAAAATCATTCTGTTCAACCCACAACTTGTATTCGGCAACCTCAGCGGGAAACCGATCCTTAGGGCCATACCTGCGTTATTAGCACCACCTATATGACTGCAAATGCTATTAACTTACTCCAAAATCATTTTTTTAACCTCGGTATCTGTCGAATTGGGGCGTACGTCTAGGCCCGCTTCAATTGCCAGCTCCCTACGTTATTAGCACCAGGTTATAACTGCACGCGCTATTGACTTACCTCATGAGCTTCATAAGAGCCTCGCCCGTTGGGAATGCGTCTTGGATGTCTTTGGCAGCAGTCGATGCGTCCGCCGATTGCCTGAGTTATTAGTGCCACCTCCATGACCGCGGGTGCTATTGACTTACATATGATAGTTTCTACTATAATTGTCCATTTCCGATCTGCTGTTGTGTAGTATTTACTCTTCGGGTATGCGATTACCGTAGTAGCAATATAGTTTTCTGCGATATCGATGAGTTGTGTTAGAGGTTTTACTCCAGAGTGAAGATAGGTAACACTTGGGTCTTAGTAGGGTAAGTAGTAACTGGATAGAAGTATACTGGATAGAAGTATAGGGTTTCAAAATCAATATTGTTGATTCTTCGGCTCTCATCAGCTTGGGGGGAACCCATCTCTATATATAATTGAAAGAATTGATACGATTACCCCTTAGGACGGCCCTCCTGTGGTAGAGTAAGCGGGGTGGACGCAATGAGGAGTTTACCTAAAATGTTTGGCTACGCAAGGGATAAAATTTACCACGTGTTACAAACACGAACGACTGGTTTAAAATAGTTCGTATTAATGGTTTAAAAATAACGGGCCAATCGTTATTGTGTATCTCCGCCCAAGTTGTTTTTTCGAAACGAGGCTGTCATATTATTACAGCGTTATCACCGCCTCCCACCCATGACAAGATTGCCTGCGATTTGTTAATTCGTGCTTAATTTTGTTAGGCTGAGAGGTTGCTTCAATACGTTACTACCTGCTTGGGCAAGGCGTTTGAATAGTTGCAGGGGACGCATGTATATCACCATTTATTAACGTATAGACTAAACTTTATAAAATGCTCCATTCTTAATCAAAGCACGATTACTGGTCAGATGGCGCAGAGCTCCATGCCAATCGACTAATAATAAGAAATCTTTCCTGGCTGTAAGCCATATCCTTCCTCTATTTCAACGTACAACCACCTGTTTCAAGTAGAGATTTGATGTTACACCCATAGGCTCTGGTGAATATTTGGTCGCCTCGTATTTCGTATTGTTGCCTGCTCTATCCTCATATATTCGAGCGCCACAAGGCTACACCAGGAGAGGTGATCGCAGCAACACCAAAAGAAGTGATCGTGAAATGTAAGGGGGAGTGAGTTAATGAGGCATTCTTGTATATAGGTAGGGTAGCATCCGGAGGGGTTTTAGGAGCCTTGCGCGACAACAAGACTCTATAATGAAACGGCTCGTGAAGCCGCCTCTAGAGACCTAGCCTTTGACAGGCACTTCGAGGGTAGGGAAAGTATAGCCTCCTCTTGAGAAAGGAAAAAGTGAGCGTGGAAGAACAACTGCGATATCTATATGGAGTAAAGTAAGAAAAAGCTAATCAGGTTGTGGATGTCACGGTTGGACTACTTCAACGAGACGAGGCTCGCAGTTTAGGGTACATTTCGTATATTAATCGCAGGATGAGGAGGAAAGGAAATACACTAAGTACAATATCTAAGTGTGGGCTACGGTGGGTGGGTATCTGTGGGTCCCCTGCGCCCTGTGCCCTGTGGCGGTCACCGCTTTAGGAGGTCTAGAGACCACCCAGCCTCGAGTTCGGATACTTTTCTGTGTTTCGGAATTTCCCATAGGCTCAGGAAGGTTCCTGACTTAGGGGTACTTGAACCAGAAGTGTAACTATCCAAGGAAAGGTGTTTCCAGATGCCACCCTCAGCCCGATTCTTTGTCTTCTCCACCAACTTGGTGCTTTTACCTGGGCTCCCCATTAGAACTCTCAAGGTTGCTGATTTTCCGGGGTTTTCTCTTTGTCTTTTCAGAATATGTTCGAACATCGAAACCACCAACTCGAGATCATCTATCCATGGCTCTTGTTCCCATAAGGATATACCTTCGATAATACAGTAGAACTTGACTCCCGGGTCAATAATATCCACTATTTCATCAAATACTCTACAGAGAAACCCGAGATCATAGCGTTGTATAGCGTCTGGGAGGGCGGATGTTAGGCAGGCAATGCCACGTTTCTTCCAACTACCCTTAGGAATGCAGTCTATAAGTTGTGTGATGAGACTCCTTATTAATGCTTTAGGCCCGTTTTCATTGCAGACGGACTCTTCTGTATTGCAGTAATTCTTAGCAAAGAATAACAAGACGTACTTTTCGAAACCGGGGTCGCAGAGCCCGAGGACACCAGCCACCTGCGCGCATACAGTAGGCATAAGTAGCATGGAAGCATTATGCTTGGAGGGACAGCCGTCGGCGAGCAAGATCAAAGGGGCCTGTCCATTTTTCCATTCGCAGAATTCGGTCGTGGTTGTTATCCAATTGGCTTCAGCTTGCATGTCTGAGTTGAATTTAGCACTGGAGTTTGACCATATCTTTCCTTCGTCATCCTTCACAGAGTGATTTTCGATAGCGACGACGCCTCGAAGATCAGTTAGCGAGCGGTAATACTTCGGGTACGGGTCCTTCCCAAGCCGCCATTCTATGTGGGGTTTTAAACCTTGCTCAAAGAGATAGTTTACTCGATCACGGACAGCTGGACTACGACGATGCGGCGACTCGGGCGCGGTGTTAAGATGCAGAGGAGAGTAAAGGTACGGCATATACCTGCGTTATTAGCACCGCCCCTATGACTGCACGTGCTTTTGACTTACTCGCTGAGCGTTAGAAGTTCCCTCA
Organism: Nemania sp. FL0031; assembly: GCA_022432375.1. NCBI lineage: Eukaryota > Fungi > Ascomycota > Sordariomycetes > Xylariales > Xylariaceae > Nemania > Nemania sp. FL0031. The sequence continues at coordinate 205,483 of JAJKKK010000043.1, forward strand.
TTAATGTCAGTCCTAGGGGACCCAATTCAATGCCAGCGGCGAGCAAGTAAGGCCGAAGTCCACTGCGTTATTAGCGCTACCTCCTTGATTGCAGGTGCTATTGACTTACACGATCCCCCTGTCCGATTCGTTGTCACCGTGCTCAATGTTGTTGTTATTCCATGTTTGCCTACGTTATTAGCACCTATATGACTGCAGGTGTAATCGACTTACCAAAGGAATAGTCTATAGCCGTCCATTGTCAATTTGATGTCTTCGATGTTTTTGCCAGCGGCCAAGTTATCCGCCAACTCTGGAGTGAAGATAGGTAACACTAGGGTCTTAGTAGAGGTATAGGGGCTCAAGATCGATACTATTGAATCTCATGTTCTTTAGATAAACTGGCGGGAACCTATTTCTATATATAACAGAACGAATTAATATAACTACCCCGTAGGGGTGTATAGGCGACCCTTCTACAATAGAGTAAACGCGGTAAACGTAATGAGCAGTTTACGTAAAATATTTGGCTACGCAAGGGATAAAATTTACCACGCGTTACAAACACAAACGACTGGTTCGGGAGAATAGTTCGTGTTGATGACCTAATAATGACGGGCCAATCGATATCGCGTACCTCAGCCCAGGTTGTTTCTCGGGACAAGGCTGTCATATTGTTCCTGATATGCTTACGGAACACGGAGTTTAGCACTGAAACATGTCGTCACGTTTAGAGCTATCACCTGCCCAACGTTACCTATCGAGTTCATCCTAGCCAATAGACTTTGTGTAAGCTAACACTGTTTTAGTATGTAGGGGCTTCTAGCTCCCGAACTCCAACCACAACAAAACAAAGATGGTCATGGGCATCCCTAGGATGAGAATTTACGCCTCTCGCTTAGCAGTGATGTGGTGATGTGAGGTCACAAGATTACGAAGCATCGAGTAGGCGGCATGGCGAGTCATTTAAGAATAATGAGGGAAGGTAAAGATTAAATGTTGACCAGCTAACAAGGGATGAGATAATACTGCTACTAAGGAAACTTTTGTTGATGTGCTGTGTGAGCGAAGGTTCACATAGATCAACGCCGAAGAGGTGGGTAGAAACTATAGCTAGAGACAAGCTGCATGGAACAATGCTCAGATGACTGTAGCAGGAGTTAATATCTTGCAACTGCACCGTCTTCCCTACTATCTAAGCAGTGTTGAACGGTTAGTACGGGGGTATCTGCTGTCATGGTGGTATTCTATTTACTTGGGAGGTAGCGGCAGCGAAGTAGTTGAATGCATATCTTGGGGAGAGCGTGAGCCTGTAACCGAAGGCCTGACGGCGCGCTATTGCGAAGCCGGCCGCCTCGAGCCAGGACTTCGGCTAAGTGTCCGAAGGAAGGATTCGCACCCTACTAGCAACATAAACAAAAAACAAAACCTAAAACAACGCGACTGCCATGTCTCCCAACCTTCCGCCTGATAGGCCCCTCCCGCCTTCAGAAGCTAGAAAGTGGTGCGTCTCCGCACGAGACCGACCACTGCCAACTAGACCCGAGGGACGGTAGACGGGTTAAAAAACCTCCGATGTACCCCTTCGTGGGAGGTGGAAAAGTGAGGTGACGAGGAAAAAAACCAAGCCGCGTTGAACCTCGGCAGCGAAGAACCCCTTATAGGGGGCCCCTGCCTGGGCGCGGGCGCGGGGCTAACTTCCTACCCTACGAGAATAGAACAGCACTAAACTGTTATTCTCCCAGTTTTTTTTTCCTTTTCAATTATATTATACATATCATTCATGAGGCTCAGTGAGTTAATGGTCCTTCAGGGGACTAGACAATCACCCCTTTAAGCAGGAAACGAATTTGTGAACGCATATTTCGAAAGGCTAAAATAGCTTCGATGTCGTTGAATAAAATCTAATTGCAGAGAAAATGATTCCAATATAGTATGAGACTTAAGGGGCCACTCCAGGGAGGCGACACGCAGGGAGGCTGACCTATCGTAGGCCACCTAGGGTTTCTCCACCCTGTGATACAAAACAAAACAAAAAGTGAAGCGACACCGTCATCCCTTGTGTATCTATTTTCTTAGTAATTCTTCAAAATCGAATTGCCATTGCGATCGCCATGACAGAATTACACACACACCCTATCGCTCGGCTCGCGCCGGAAATATTGTTAGAAATCTTCGAGTTCGTCGCCCTAAATAGGCAAAACTCACTATGCGCCCCTATTCGATGTTGCCAGAAATGGCGACCACTCGCTTCATCTATTCTATATAGACATGTTGTCTTGGACGTACGCGGCCTTGGCAAGTTCGTGCAAACCCGCACGATTTGCGAGGTCACGTCTCTGACCGTTGAAATGGATGCTATTCGCGTCGTGGGTCGTTATGGTTCAGATGATCCCCTCCACGAGGCTTGTGGCTGGATGAGGAGTCTGCGGGAACTTGGTTTAATCATTGGAGCCATGAAGCCTGGGTCGGTATCTATATCCGTTTTTATGTCCGTTCGTATGCCACGTTGCGTACAAGACGGAGTTGTGTCTGAGATCGCCTCCATTGTCAAGGGCATACCAGAATCCTGCTCGAGCTTGGAGATTGACGTGGACTACAGCTTTGGTGGCTAGGGGTCGGGTTTAGGGCCGTCAGTTCACCATGACCTGTGTGATTCAATCCGCGCCATACTTCCCCAGCTAAAGCATCTCCGCTTACGCATTCCCGAACTCTGCTCCTCCATTTTTTCTGATGATCCATCTTGCCGAGATTTGCCTCCACAGGCTATCTATACCCCTCGGCTCAGAACGTGTCTAATCAATATCTCATTGCGCGAACCTAGGGGGTATATGACTCCGCGGACGGGCGAATGCGGGAGCAATTCCATTCCGATGCAGCCATCTACCCCATCCCGCATAGAGAAGGTGCTGAGAGATTTCGCACGTTGTAACAATAGCACCCTAAAAAGACTGTTGGTTATGGATGTGAAGCCCGGGAATGGGATTTTCGGCCGCGACTACCCGGCCTGGATTCGACGCGATTTTATCTCTAATGAGAGTTACTGGATTCCACTCTTGAAAGCGTCTAAGGTCACTGAAGGTACTATCGTCGTTCGGGTACCATCACTGAAGCATCCAAAGGAGATGGAAGATTGGGTGTCGAGTATAAAGTGCGGGGAAGCCGCCGCCGAGGGAGGAATATGGACTAAGACTTGCACGGGCGCTCGCCTACCGACACAGGATTTGCAGAAGCCTCTGCGGAGTATATTGACTGAAGACAGGTCCATAGAGAGGAATAAAATGCACTGCGCTCTCTGTATAAATGAGGAGCGTACGGGTGAAGTACTGTTAACACCGAAACGGGGAGACTTGATGCAAGAAGAATGGGATATACGCCAGATAATTCCACCTGGCTGGAAGAGGGATAGAGGTATTACCGGACTGTTGGTCAGGGAATAATGCCGCCACTTTTCTGGTTTCGTTACGCATAGTTCTGTCTGTATATGGATACTTTGGGAATAAGATGTCAGGGGAGAAAGTAACAGGAACGAATAGACAGACTATAGCTAGGTAGAAGAGTAGCTTAAGTTAGGGCTCAATAGAAAAATCAATTTATTCCGAGCCCACTAGGTCCCTTTATATAGCCAGATTCTACCTAGGAATGAAGCAACCCTCACATATTGTTCCCTGACATGAGCTTTCGCCAAATCTCTTCACAATGGACGAATAGACATATTACTTTTAAGGGTGACAGGCTATATTCTGAGTACCGAAACTACCCAATCATTGCCGTGGCAAAAGCGCATGTAATGAAACCGCTACGCTTGCACTGCACTCCGTCGATAATAGTACCTACCGGTTCTATGGTCTCGTAGACTAGTTCTAGAAATGTAGGATTTTGTGGATTTATGACTATGGTTTCAGCAGGACTGGTGTTAAAGAACGCAGTCCCAGAGGCTTAGTAGTCCAGTGCAATGATAGCCGTAAGGAACGTGATCATTTCCCAATGTAGTATCCTACAGGGCCTCGCCCGACGCCGCCACTCGTTTCCACTGGTCAAAGTCGAATCCTAGTTCCTCCAGAGTTCTTATATGATGCCGCGCGGCACCTCTTGCGGTAAATGCGGCTTTAATTGGCCCGAGGCGCTCCCGAATCCAGATCTCCCTCTCGCCCCATCTTGGGGGCAGTACGCCCTGTCCCCCGTGTTGTAAACCAGGCCGTCGAGTTGCTTCTAGGCAATAACCATAGAACTGTTGCATGAGAGAGATGTTGAAGTGAGCCGCTTCCAGGGGCGAGGTGATTTCATGCTCACGGTCGTGTTCGGTGACGGCTTGATCCCATCTTCTCATTTTCTCCAGGCTAGGCAGAGCCAGCCGGCTAGACCAGACTCGGGAAACGACTGCAGCTTGGCTTTCTGAAATGGGGAACGGAACGGATTTCAAAGGCATGGCAATAAAAGCTAACGTTGGCCGAGGGATATAAAACATATGTCGGTATAGATTTCGCGTGCGCTTCCCATCGTATACAACAGGAAAATCAGGTAAAAAGGGATAGTCACATAGATACCCTGTGCATAGGATGATGTAGTCAACTCCATGCTCTAAATGCCCATTGACGAAGCGGACGGTTCGCGTCTCTGGGATAAGTTCCTCGATGGCTGGAAGAACGAGGCGCCTTGAATCTGACTCTACTTTGGGAGTCCAGCGTCTCTGAGAGATGACAAGCGGGTGTTGACACAGACGCTCGACGTGGGTGGCAATCTCACTCCCAGAAGCGCCAGTACCGACGATGACGATTTTCTTATCCTTGAAGTTATGCTCGTTTCGATAAGCCATAGAGTGGAACAGGCTTCCTGGATGCTGCTTGGTCCAGGCCGCGAGACCCTTGATATCCGGCACCTTGGGCTTTTCGAAATGCCCATTGGCAACCACAACAGCATCATAGACTCTTGTAGATGACTCCTGTGAGGCCAGATCCTGGGTTGTGACAGCCCATTGCGAGGTGCCTTCGGGAACCACTCTTGATACCTGAGTATTGTATGTTACCAAATCCTCTACATCCTGGGCATATTGTTGTAAGTACTTCAACACGGCAGAATGGTCGGGGAGCAGCTGTTCCTCGTCTGGGAATGGGAGTCCAGAGTATTGCATCAGGGTCTTGGGTATGTTAGACTCCAATTCATCATAAATCGGAGTAGAGAGCTCCGGGGGGCCATTAGCAGTTGTGTAATTCCACATGCCACCGGAGCTGGCTCGCTGTTCTAGAACGGTGATGTTTTGAAAGGCATTTTCAGCGACAAGATACCTAGCATAGAAGCAATCAGTGTCGATGTCTTCTAAGCAAGGCGGATGCAGCCTACTTGGCGGCGGCTATGCCTGCTGATCCAGCTCCAATGACGGCGATCTTTTGGACCTTGCAGCCAAAGTATTTCGTTTGTGTCATGGTTAGCTGAAGATACGGGAAACGATGATACGCTGTTCGGGAGAGGCGACGAGAGATAGTTGCAGATAGCATCGGGGTTCGATTTAGATCCAGCACACAATTTGTGCAGATCCCGTTTTAAGGGGTATGTGACGGAACTAGGGAGGGCCATTGGCGCCACTTCCGCCAAACGATAAGATACGTGATTTGATAACATGTCATTTATGACTTAGCACTCAGCATTTGCGGTCAATATTAATATTACCGTACAGCCGGACGGAGGACTCGGCGTCCGCGGCTCCTTTTTAACGGGGGGAGGCAGCGGTGGAGAACACCAGCCAGCTCTCGTAGATGCGGGCCGCTTAAGCTAAATTTACTAACTCACCCTAATATTTCCAAGAGAATAGAAGAGTATAGGGACGGTGTAGAGTTCTTCTGATTCTTCTGCACTTTTCCCTGCTAATTTAACACGGTGTACGCATAGCCAATTAGCTTTCTTCCCTCCTTATCTCGCGATCAATATAGGATTGGTACCCTAACTAGGAGCCTTGCCTCTGAAACGGAAGCCAACCGTGACATATTTATTTTTATAAACAATGTAACTAAGTATAAACATATTAAAACTGCTCGTAAATAAACTACCTTATAAGGAAGCTAATTACTAACATAATAGTAGATCACGCACTAAAATCCAATAAGCATACCACTTTTGCGGGTAGCAAGGAGTAACACTATCAAAGTGAAAACCGACTCTTTGATTACAGAGTCAAACAGACCGTAGTTGCTATCTCTATCTCAAGCAAAGCCGTTCTTCTGACCGTCGGCCCCCCTCACGTCTTTAAGGCAGTCAATGACCACATCGTGGAGTCCTCCTGAACGAATAGCCTCGTATACAGCTGTCAGGTAGGTCCCCAAACTCGGCGCTAGGCCTACCTCAGCGCCCAGCTCGCCCGCGGCGAGGTACAGTCCAGCGTCGGGAGTATTATCTACCCCTCGTAGTAGCTCTTCCCCAATAAACGGGACCTTGAGGTCATGCCTCACAAACTGGTAAAGCTTTTGGCTTGCTCGGCCTAGGTACCCGCTCGTGGGTTGCCCTCCTTCGCGACCGAACAGAGCCCGAGTCTTCTTATATGTCTCAAGGGTGGTGCTCAATAGCTCCCCCTGAACCTTACTAACGACAGCGAGTGTGTCAGGTAAGCTCTCACGGGCGAAGCTCTTGGTGAGATCCCCCTCGAGCTCGTAAATCGACTTGGCGAGGCGTTCATCCAAGTCCATTTTCGAGTAGGCTTCCCAGCCGCGCAGGAAACGCGTCCATAGAGCCGCCACGTGGGAGTCTACTTGGTTCACAGAGCACGTCATGTACTTTCCAACGCTAAGGGAGAATTCAGGGGCTAGGGCCTTGCGGAATTCACACTCGAGGACTCTCAGGTCTAGAGCTTGACAGACTATAACAAGATGCGCGGCCGCGAGCTGAGTGAAGACCTCGACGGATTCTAGGGTATATCGGGTCGAGATTAGCGCCAACGAGTTCAAGGCCTGGTTTCCCATCTCAGCCGTCTGCACGTGAGACCCGACTGGATTGGCGAGGAATCCTAATTCGCTCGTCAAAGCTGCCGTCATGACGTCGATCCCCTTGAACAAGTAGCTGTCAGAAGGATCGTCCGACGCCAGATTGGGCGGGAGACCGTGGCTAGTCGCGGGGTTTATGAGTTCGGTGCATTGGGTGAACAGCATTCGCCCCAGAGACTGCAATCCTTGGCGGAGCTTTTCGACGGCAGAAGTCACCGCCTTAGCTTGGAAGTTTCCGCCGTGGAGAATGCGGTTCCCAGCCACATCTACCAGCGGATTATCCGTTACAGAATTAATTTCTGTAGTTAGTTGTTGATATGCTAGCGTGAAGTCCTCGACAACGGGGCCAATCCACTGGCTAGCTGTACGTATGGAGTATCTAACTATCATATCAGCAATCATTTAGCTACTAGCAGGCATGTTTCACTAAAGGGAACTTACCTGTCCTGATATAGCTCTCCAGCCGCTGATTTGAGCGGGTTATTAGCATCCATTTTCAACTGAGAATCGCGTAGAAACGCAAATATATTCTTAGTAGAGTCTATCTGGCCCGGGTGTGGACGGGTCTCAGCAATAAAGGGGTCAAAGCTCTCATCGGTGCCTAGCAGCGCCTCGACGCTCATAGCTGTCAACACCTGAGATAATCCAGCCAGACAGAGGCACTCGTGCAAAGCAAGAGAGGCTATGCCCGCCGAAACCGCAGTGCCATTCACGATCGCCAGTCCCTCTTTGGCTTCAATGTCAACGGGCGTGATACCGGCGCTGGCAAGGGCTACATCGGCCCTGACGACCATCCTCTTCCCTCCGTTACGGGGCCCGGAGAATACGGTTGCGGATTGCTTCCCCTGCATTGCGGCCCCGATGTAGCTGAGGGGACTTAGGTCCCCCGATGCGGAGATACTGCCGCGGACTGGGATGCGAGGTACGATGTCTTTGTTCAGCAGGTTGAGCAGAGACTCAGCAATACATACTCGTATTCCAGAGGCCCCATGACTCAAAGAGTTCAAGCGAACTAGCATTGCCGCCCTGGCCCATGATTCGGGCATAGTTGTAGCCCCCGATGGTTCGTTGATTGGGAGTACGACCTTGGAGGGATGGTCAGCGGATGGTGTAGAACCGCCAACACCGACGACACCATTACTGGATTTTTGGGTAAGCGAGGGTTGCGAGGGTTTATCATCAGCCAAGATACCGAACATCAGATGCGAAAAAAGGCTTTGCTGCAATCCGCGATGTGCGAGTGTTCGCGTATCAGCACTCCCACCGAACCCGGTGTTAGTTCCGTAAATGACATCTCCTTTAGCTAATTTATTGCGAACGATTTCGTTACCTTGGGAGATTGTCTCCGCAACTTTTGGCCCGAGCGTAGATGGGACGAGATGTCTTGCGACCATAACAACATCGGCGATCGCCAATGACCGGCCGTCGATGGAAGTCTGCGAGATGGCGAGCCCATGCCAGTGTTGTAGCAGAAGATCCGTGAAAGTCGCCATAGTTCTTGATATTACCGTTCGTACGATTTGTAGTGCAAGTGGTAACGTAATATTTATTATTGCAATGAGGGGGCAAGTTCTATGCAGATCCGCAAAGGTCGTCTGGCCAACTTATATTGACTAGACTGAGGCCCGTGCAGTATGGCCCGAGCCCTTTCTTGGTGTTTAGTCCTGTGAGACTTAACCTAGAATTAGTTTGTTGAGAGCAGACATATTGCAGCCATAATTGAGGGGGCTGACTGCATTGTTGACCGCGAGCCGCGAACAATACCACGAATCGAACGCTCAACATCTATGCTGCACTACATAGTATGCGTAGACAGCGCCTCATCCATGCGCCCGCTTCACGGAACGTCCCGAAGAGCCCCCAATAATAACATGTGCGTTCGTTATGAGCGGCCCCAACGCTCCAGACACGGCAGTCCTGAAGAGGCTTGAGACATAGCATGCCACTGAGGGCAGCAAAATCGGTTCTATATATATTATAGGGTATAGCTTCATCGTCCAATACCTTACAAAGGTTAACAAGATATTATAGTACCCCCACTTAACCTTAAACAGCCAATCAGTTTATTGCATTGTTCATGGCTTTGCTAATGCTTTACAGCTCCATCGAATGAGTACGCTTAATCCCTTATCAAGTTACAGTGTAGAAGCCGTATTAACGCCACAACAAGGTTGTGGCTCGGAAGTTTGCGAACACAGAGAAGCGGTGAAATCATACGACTACTTCATGCAGACGGCAATGTGTAATACCGCTTTCACAGTCGTTCAAAATCGTAAAGACGTATCTCTACGATGAGGGGATAGCAATGGCGTGCACAATGGCTTTTATGTACTATGAATTCGCATTGAGAATACCTCGCAGCATGTTACCACTTTGAACATTGAGGTCTCCAAGTTCAATAATCCTAGCCCAAGAAAAGCGGGGAATTATGTAGTATGATGGGAATACCATGCAGTGGCGTTAAGCATCGCTGCAATGCTACTGGTTTACTGCAGTCATCACACATGGTGTTATCGGTACTGGCGTGGGCAGGCAAGCTGCATAATGGCCGAGGCCGAGCAATGGCTATGAAATAACACTCGGCTATTACCTATCTCGGTGTGTGGGGGGCTAGCAAGATAATGCGTATCAGATCTGCTATGCTTGCCTATTGTTTCCTTGCTGTAAGATGTAGCGTTGCAGTTTGTCGGATTATTGTACCCGTGAGATCGAGATTGGCAGTCTCAAGGCTGAACACAGCGTTTTATGCCCGGTGGCTTGCATTCTTATCCTAGTATGCCGCCATACCGCTATCGGACTTACTCCTTATGTCTCAAATCTACCTAGGTAGGGTAAACAGAGTGTGCGTGTGTTGAACAAGATGAAGGAAGTGTCACGTTAAACTAGAAGGGTCAAATCAGTGTTGAAACGGCTTGGCTGAACGATCTGCACTCTGGAGACCTGGTTAGAGCCATCCTAGCACTTCTAGGGATTTCATAAAGTCAGAACTGAAGGAAAGGCGGTTGTATCGTGTGATGGGGTCTTGCATGGTCCAAAATCAAAGCTAGGGATAAGCTACTTAATCAAAGATTCGACGCAATTCAGACTTAGCGAATCAATCTGACCCCTATTCCGACTCCCTGCACTATACCGGTGCCTCGCTCTGATGCCATTTTAAGGCTTGAAAAGTATGAAAGTCCAAAGCGACAATAAGAGAGAGATGGAGGAAACAAAAAAGAGACAGGAGGCTATTATAAGTGAAATATACAGACAAGATATAATCAAATATTTAGGGGAAACGCAGCCGACTACTGTTATTTAAGAATGTTGTTTGGAAAAGTTCCTCCATTGCAATGTTTCAGGGTCAAGATTGTCCCGTTTGGCTGTCTCCCATTCCTTGCAAATTATCTCCGCTCTCTTAGCATCTCGAGGTGTGATAATAACCTTGAAAGGCAGTGGCGAGGCTACGAAACCTTGTGTAACCTTTGTAGGGTCCGGAATAATCTCGTTTCCTTCGTTGTCAAGCGGCCTTTTGAAATCAAACGCCCACAGCAGCCTCGCGATGCCGAGGAACAGACTCCTGTCTGCCACGTGGATCCCGGGACATAGCCGTCGTCCGGCCCCGAAGGAAAAATTGTCGCGCTGCGAGACATCTCTATTGACGGCCGCATCGTAGAAGCTCTGCTTGTCGTCCTTAAACCGGTCAGGATCAAACTGATTTGGACGCGGGTAGCGAGCGGCGTCGGAGTGTATTGTGTAAACATTGTTGACGAGTTGTGCTCCTTTTGGTAGTCGAAATCCCATATAGTGATCATCCTGCGTAAGGGCATGAGGCATCGCACCCATGATGGCACCGGACATCCACCGAAGAGATTCCTTAACGCACCCACGTATGTACTGTAGGTTCGGCTCGTCCTCTGGTGAAGGCATCCTATCTACGCCTACTACTTGGTCAAGCTCGGCTTTTGCGCGCTCCTGAACTTCAGGGAAGATGAGCATAGCGCATATGAACCAGACGAAAGTGACCGCAGTAGTATCAGACCCCGCTTCTAGGAGTGTTCCAGTAATAAATGCAGCAAAATCGTCGTCGAAGCCATTTTCTTTCTGCTCTCTAACAAGACCGATACTAAACGAGAGACTTGGATTCTCCGAGGATAAGATACTGGCCTTGGCTTTGTCCCAGTGGTATCTATAAAGGTTCCTCGTCCGTTGATAGTTTAATCTAGCACGCTTCTTCAGGGAGAGCATCATTGTTGGAAGCAACTGTAAAATGGGAAGGTAGTCAAGTAGCGCAGCTAACCCAGTGTGGGCAAGCAACACGTACTCGTCGAATGTCTCAAAGAGTTCTTTGAAGTGTGGACCTTCACTCGTTGGGACCCGATATCTGGAGGCTTAGCTATTGCTGAGTCGAATGTGTGAGATACAAGGGGTATCTTACCCAAATGTAGTAGTTGTTATCAGAGAGTTTGCATATCGACGAAGGTGTTCCACGAAATTATCAGGGCTGTGGAGAATATCGTACATCATTTGTTGATTCTCAAGTACTTGATAAGGGTGAAAGGCATCCGAGGCTTTTACGCTCAACAGATCATGCATGATACGTCGGGTCTTACAGATAGTCAGTCGGTGCTCTCTAGGATGGAAAATTAGTGGTATACCATTCTCCAGGTTGGCCCGTATCTCTATTAATGTAATTAATATTTTGTAGCAGTAGGTAAACTCTTCCATCTAGGAATGACTTGCCATCAACAGGGTTCTAAATCCCCCGCTTGCTATCCTTTGGCCTATATACATGTCCATTCTATCGCTAGATATGGCGCTTCTTTTATCCATGATGTCCTTTACCGCAAGGTCGCTGGAGAGGACAATCATGGTTTTAGTTCCTAGCATCAAACTATACACTGGTCCATATTCTTGCGCCCATTTTTGGAACTGCAAATGGACATCATGCTTAGGTATCTACACATAATCAATAAGTGTACAAACAGGTTAATTTGCTGCAAACTTGGTAGAGTTCAACCTTACAAGATGGAGATTTCCTAGGATGGGTATAGTTGGAGGCCCTGGTGGAATGTCTGCAGGTCGTTGGCCAATCTGCAGAATCTTCCGGGCAAGGATAACCAACACAACAAAAGTTACAAAGACGATGATTTGAGATGAAGTGCCAGCCATGTCTTTGAGTACCATAGGTGAAAACTGGTGTAGTGGTTATCGCTTAGTTCAGGTATGTTCTTGTAGTTGACATGTAGTGGGAGGCATGGAGAATCGAACTGGGATACATCCGCGAGCGAGTTCGTGGGCCTCTAATACTCGGGGCTCCAGGATAGCTTACATTATAAAAAGCAATTTCTTACCCCGCGCGATATATGGCAATCTCACGTTTGACACCCTTGTCAAACAAGGGTACTCATGACAGATTCATGACATTACGTTAATGTAAAAGATCAGAGGTGCAGTAGTGAAAAGCTGAAAAGCCTCATTGCGTCCTATTTGTTCGCCCTACACCATCACTGAGCCATGCCCCGCCCTGTACAACTTTGCACACATGATGCCAATACCAGGTGCAGTTGTTATCAAAGAGAGTCTGACCGAGTTCCGACCGGTTGCCGGTCTTGGTACGTGGGGTTTATTAGATAGATCGATCGCTGAGGAAATCCTTTGGGGGATCGTGTGAGCCAACCCATGACCCTGCACTTAGAGATCTGTACACCTTTGCTTAGCACTCCCAGAGATTTGGTTGAAATGGCTGAAAAACAACATAAGTGAAATGTTTGGATAAGAACATAAGTAGAGGGTTAGAAGACCATAGATTGCTCTGGATAACCAGATAACTAGAGCTACAATACAGCACTTCCTATGGGAAACTTTCGAAAACCTGGGTAAGCTACCAGGAGAATATAGTCGCATAGTTACACTGATACGATACATTCCTTATCTTCATTATCTTCATATTCCCAATGTTTGAAGTTTTCTTTGCATTGTTCCACTATTCAAAGACAAAAAGTTCTTTAGCGAACTTTCCGGCTACCGGCAGCCTCTTGCGTAGCACTAAGGTATAACTGAGGCAATATGCAGCAGGCTAATGCAGATTTAATGCATTGGAGATAGGATAATCAACAATTATCTAATCTTTCGCCATGCAAGAGGTTTTTACCTTGCAGGAGACTCCCCCAATCCAGCTGGCACGTTCTAAGAGAACTATGTTCTACACGTTTTCAAACCCGTAGTGGCCAGCTGTCAATCCCCTGAACTAGATATAGCTTCACTCACTGAGTGAAAAAGGTGCTGTAGAGTTATAAATATTGTTAAACATTGAAACGTGACATGTGGATCGATATATCACCGCGTTCTCAGGACCTGAACACATTATTTCAGCAACCAACACTTCTAGATAGAGAATCCCCTATGTGGAAAATATCATTCGTGACAGTAGATGAGAAGATCTAAAGGGCGAGCTAGCACCTTCACGCTATCGTTATATATAGACCTTGCAAGTCTACCTACTCCACTCTAATATCTCATGGCAAGTCCTCGGGATTATTAATACCTCGGAGAGCTTCCCACTGCAATAACCCAATTAGTAAACTAACGCCTAGAAGCCCCTCAAGAGCACGCAATTTATTTCCGAACGTAGGGCAGGAGAAACGGCGGTGCCTCCGATGGAACTTACCTCGTGCTCTAGGATCGCCATTTGCACGGTATCCCACCACTTCCTGTTCCTATAGACGGCTTCCTTGCTGATGCCTTCTTGTCTGAAGCCCGCTTTTCTATACACTGCCACAGCCCTCTCATTGTAAAGAGATGCACCTAGTGCTAGACTGTGAAGTCCTCCCCATCTAAAAGACCAGTCCATTGCCCAGTTGACTACCTCAAAGCCATAACCCTTATTCTGTTTCATAGCCACAACAGAGTGTCAGCATTTCGAAACTAGTCAATGTATACGCAGTTCGGTGGGACTTTTAGGAAATAGTAGATGGGGTAATTGTGGTAGTAAGTTCGTACTTACCTGATATGCAGGAGCAATCTGAATACTGAGCATTCCTCGACGTTGGAACGGCTGAGCTTCCCTAATGGTTACATAACCAATAGGCTCAGGATCCTGTGACGAATCGCCTGGGAGACATATCATGACAGCTAGGAGTGCATGCTTGCTATTTTCAATCCACTGGTCGCCCAAACTTTTGCTTTTAGGGCGATGAATTGATGGATCTCCTAGGGCACTTGTGACTGGATCCGACAGTAGCTGCGCGAAGTAGAAACTTTTATCGGCGTCATTATCCTCAATTGCTCGGTATATAAGCCTTTCAGAGCGAAAGGCGCTCCTAATGGCACTTGTCATAAAATCTATGTCCGACATCTTTCTTGTTGTAATAAGCTGAATGAAACATGTGTTATTCGTAAATACATTTGACACCAGAGTTGTCCCTGGGCTTCATCTATATATAATCAATCCATCAAGCAGGCAACCGTGCTGACATCGTGTTCGCATTCGGCACTACGGTAATAGATACACTAGGTAGCTAACGACCTATGAAGGGAGACAGGCTTTCGTCGAACATGCCATTTGATTAGATCTGATTGATAAAATTACGGCAGGGATTTAGCCCACTCGATCAGCTAGTGACTCATCTAGACAGTTATCTGATCTGACTACAAAAGCCCACCTAGAGTGACCACCTTTCACAGTTGCATTTGGAGCTACCACTTCCTACCACTACGTACTTTATTACATAGGTTGTTTGTACAACGCTAAATGCATTTTGCTGCAAAATTAAGCGTTTAAGCACCTAGGTATGTAAACAAGTATACAAGGTGGTCGCTCTAGGTGGGCTCGAATACAAGGGTCTCATTTGTAAATGGTACTGTGCATCGACCCAAATTAGAAATTGATCGACGCCGCGTGCTTTTACCCAGTTTTTCTGCCTAGTTCTCGGCGATGCAATTATAAACTGACCGATACCTGGCACCTTAACATAGGTATATCAGGAACGCAGCTTGTCTAGAGCACTACTTCGCGAACTCGGATCCCCGGCTACTCTCAATTGATGACCACAATGACTCATACATGTGAAGAGAGCTTCCTGGAAGAAAACTACATTGCTGGATAGGGTCTACGGGCAAATTAGTTCACTATTATCGTAAATTCTACTCAAGCGCCTTTTAAAGGAAATTTAAGATCTCAAATGCCTAACTAGGGTCCGAATTGAAGCGGATAAACGCCACCATCCTCTTCAGGTAGGTGGTCACGTTTGTTGACCGTTTCGTAATTATTACTCTACCTAAACGGTGCATCGCCCGCCTAAACGGCGAAAGTAATGTAAAAGTGCCATTGGTCCCGAAAGCCCGTGATCGAAAATCCCCGTATCAATAGTAGTAGGTTGTTGTTAATACACCGCTCTACTTGGTGAGACGACGGGACATCTACGGGAGGACCCTATGGGAGACCCCTGCGATGGGCAAGGAGACTCTAAATTGTGTATAGGTATAGCCTAGAGATAACCCTGAAGACATTCAGAACCATCGCGTTAATCAAGTCTTATTGCACCTCTATGGTTGTCCCTGACAGTTATCGGTCGAAAGTTCGTGCTTTACACAGTATAAAAGCCTGTAGTGTCCATGAGCAATAAAGTCAATTGCTTGTGTGCAGGATTCACTTATCGCTTTTTGCAAAACATCTACGCAGTCAACGATGCCCTCCACTAAGACTGATGATCTAGACATAGGTTGGGAACAAACGACCTACAGGAGACAAGGCCGGGTGAACCTTAAACTAACATGGTAACCCCTTTGGAAGGAACTCGAACCACCTACTGTTTCCTGCTTGGAGCCGAAACATGGCAACGGGGCTGGAGCTAGAAGGAAAAGCTCATAAGTAGGTATACAACCGCCGAATACTGCGCCGCCGGGACCTGAACATTCGGTGTTAGGATGAGACGATGAGAGCTCCAAGTGGCTCTTAGGGACTGGCAAACCTCCCCTCCGGACAAGGAAATCATGTTCTCGAAGCTTTCCGATGAACTATCTGAGAAGTGTTATACTTAATAAAGGAGTATATTGGAGGAGTTCGGCTAGTTGAGCTGAATCTTAAGTTGGCGGGCTGTATCTAGGTATATAAGAAAGACCGTTGGATTTTCCGCCAAAAACTACGACTAGACGATAAGCGACCCCAGATCTTGAGAAGAACCGCAAAACCCGGAATGCTAGAGGGCTTGGTCGCTTGATTTGTCACTTTATTTCAGGCGACAGGTAACTGTGGCAATGTCAGCTAATAATACTCATCAAATATCGTCCAAATCGCTGTCGTTCGACATACCTAACCCCGTCCGACCAGATCTCCACACTTGTAATTTCTGCATACCCGAATATATTTTGGAGGAGAATGTCACTGTGGTGCTAAAGTCGGGGAAAGGACATGTACGATGCAATTTCTATCGGCCGAGAAGATCATGCCATGAATACCGGGTACCGGTTATCGTGACCTACGGACCATTTGGCAAAGATATACATTATAAAGAGTAAGCTACTTCCACCATCTGGCCGTAATGCTTAGCTGGATGCTAATTTAGAGGAAGTTTCCATCCTCGATCCTTTGCACAAGTCAATCCACAGCACCATTCACGCCACTCGGCCTGGGAGAGCCCAGACCCAGGCTATTGGGCCAAACATGGGTACGGGATCGTGCGCGCCGACGAGCTGGGAATTGGCCAATCCCGCGGCCGACTTGATCCAATGTCGCACGATACCACCGAGGCATTCTGCGAAGTGATTGAATGGGCCTGTAATCTGGACTGGTGCAATGGCAAAGCCGCCCGTAAGTATATTTCGGGGCTACTTTCTTCCTGTTCAAGAGAGTTCAACAGCAGAGACTTTCCTTCTTGGTGAAACTTGTCCCTAGAAACTACTAAATTTCTAGCATCCGACACGAAAGATGGCAATAGCTAACTCCGAGTGCTCTAGTCCTCGGCGTTGGTTATTACGCGGGGATCCAGTGGCGTGTGGCTGCGATGAAGCCAAAGGGCCTCGCCGTTATAATTCCCTGGGAAGGCATGTCGGACTACTACCGCGATCGTTGCCGCCACGGGGGCATCCTGGCGGATAATGCCATCAGATACGCGTGGAACCGTAAGGTAGTTGTGAACCAATACGGCCGCCCACAAGACGAGGAGGTTGTCATGGACGGGAAAATCAACGGAGTAGGCCCCATGCGGCCGAAGTCCGCCCCGGAAACTCTCGAGGGCAACCTCACAGCAGAGCAGCGCGCCCGTAATCGCCAAGACCCGGTGGTCAGCAACCAGCAAAACCGATTCCGCGATGAGGAGTACTACGCTTCGAGGGAGTACGACATGCGCAACATCCAGGTCCCGCTGCTCTCCGTGGCGAATTGGGGTGGAATTTCGCTGCACCTCCGCGGGAACATCGAGGGCTTCGTCCACGCCGGCTCGAAGCAGAAATGGCTGCGTTTCATCACCGGGCGCCACGACCTTCCATTCTACTACGAGGAGGAAGCAGAAATCCAGCGCTCGTTCCTCGACGCCTTTCTAAAGGATGATGATCGCGAAGGATGGAAGAAGGGGAAAGTGCCGCCGGTTAGTCTAGTTACGCGAAAAGGCGACATCGGCTACAACAATCCCCATCCCGAGACCAGAGAACAGTTCCCGCGCCGCACCGAGAATGAGTGGCCAATCGCGCGCACACAGTGGAAGAAGTGGTATCTCACACCACGGCAGACTCTCGAAGCAGACAGGGAAGAAAAGGTCATGGCCGAACTCAACATGCGGCTGAAAGTAAGCTATGATGCCCTCGGGTCTATCGATAACCAGAAATTCATCCAGTTCTCCACGCCGCCTTTCGAGCGCGAGACGGAAATCACCGGCAACGTCCTCGCTCATCTCTGCGTGCGCGCTACCCCGGAGCCCGGGGGGCCAACGCCATCGGACATTGATTTATTCGTCACGCTGCGCCACTTCTCCCCCAAGGGGACCGAGGTGTCCTATACCGGTGCAATGGGCGACCCGGTGCCGTTGACGAAGGGGTGGCTTCGCGTGAGCCTGCGCAAGATTGATACGGGACACGTCAAGCATCGAGAGTACCTCCCCTATAGACAGTACCGGAGCACCGATGTGCTCCCCGTGATTAGCGGTAAGGTTTATGAGGTGGACGTCGAGGTTTGGCCGACCTCTGTTGTTGTTGAGCCTGGCGCGAAACTAGTGCTAGAGGTCGCGAGTGGCGACACGCAGGGCTGTGGAATATTCCTGCATGAAGACCCAGTCGATCGGTGAGTCTTGTCATTCTTACCCACAAACGTGATTTCAATTCTTGGTACTTACCGCGATTCAAGGGCGCCGGCCAAGTTCCAGGGCCGCAACCACGTCTGTTTTGGGCCAAATTTGTTGAACTACCTGGTGCTACCTGTCATCCCCTATAAGGAGCCAGAGCCGGAGCCAGAGCCGGAACCGGAGCCGCCGGAGGAGCTCTGGATTAATGTATCCGAGAATTACCATTCAACGAATGGCCGCCGGGTTCGCTACCGAAGCCATTCCTTTTAGGGTCATACTTGGCACTTCTAGGCATGTTGAACTTCGTCGAGCACGAAGAAATTGCACTTATTCTCCGTCCGTGGAGGACAACTTTTCAAAAACATGATTCGTCAGAAATACTAACTAGTACTGTAGGGCATGTGATATCCAAGGCCTAAAAACATATAGGTAATCAGGCACTTACTGTTAGCGGTGCAATCTCTAGTCCCTTAAGGAACTAGACTGATTCCGTGGCCTGGCTTTTTATTTTTTTCTTATACGATATAGGTAGTCTGACCAGGGGTCAGATTGACTAGCTGGTCTACATTGCGCTTAAATTTTATAAATACGTACCTTATTTCTAGCTTTAGTTTTTGACTCGGTTGGTGACTAGGAGATTTCTACAAGGGATCTTCCTTTGCACAAAATACATGCCGCCCCCTTCCCCCCCTTTAATTTCTGACTTCATGAAAATCTTTAGCAGTGACTACCCTGTTACGCTCGTTTTCCATATACCCTAGTATTCCAATCAAATATCTCAAAATTCCAAATAAAACTGTTCAAGTATCAAAAATGCAGGGAAATATGTAATTCACATGTTCCACTTCGATAGCTACTTACCATATATAAGAGAGATGCTCCTAGCTAACCAAGATCAAGATGCAGGGCCCCATGCCAACCGAGTGGTATGATCGCTAGGAGCGGAGCGAATGGTTCGACGATGAGAGACAGGTGCTGCGTGATGCGTGTGATATAAGGGGGTCGGATGCCCGCGTGCGGGTTTGCATGCTTGAACTGAGGCGGGTATAGGGGAGGGGGCTGGTCGGTGAAGAGGAGGTGGCGGATCTGCTTGGTCTCCTGCGCTGGATTCTTGCGTGGAGGCCTGAGGAGCAACCGAGCGCGGAGGATATGTTTGGTTCGGTGTGGATGAAGAAGTGATCGTTGCCGGCGTATGAGAAGGGTCGGAAGGACCTAGCATCGTAAATATATATCTTCAAGATCATACAGGACTCGTGACATGCCGTTGCTGCTAAGACAAGGTACCATACAGTGCTCACCCCCTGAGATCATTGTCGACAAAACGCACGAGGGAGGCATAATTATCTTCTTATTGAGTATAGGTTCCGGAGTAAGGCAACGAGAAGTTTTAGGGTGTTTTCATACATCAGCTCCCTCCTAAGAGTTCTTAGCTAGATAGGTCTCTCTAAATATAGCCTATACTCTAACTTTCAGAAGTCTCACCCTCACCCTCACTCTCAATCGTTTGGTGTCTTCCTAGTCGATAGGGAGTCAGAATAGCCTATTCGCCCTATGTCAACGCAACTGGCCACATATGTCTACATAGAGGAGAAACGTAAATAATCATTCAGGGTTCTCATAGCCACCTATCTTATTGGGCTATACATACCTACTATCTATCGACTGCCCTTCCCCTAGCTAAACGCCTCACAAACCTGCTCTAGAGCTCATTCCTTCTGCTAGCTAGATGAATGGGTCTCCGTCTCGAAAGGTCAAAGGCTAAACAAATATACCAAAACCACTTACCCACCATCTGATTCTATTAGCCCTAGTGAGTACCACGCCCCAATTTGGGACCATGATGAAGTAATCAATGTAGTGGGAATATCGACGGTTCGGACCCAGACCTAAGCTCGCCGTGGAAGTGCATTACTGCACATTTCTCAGACCAAAGTCCGGACCATATTAGACACCGGTCCGGTATCTAGGTTCGACAGCGGGATTCCGCAACTAAGCAATCTTGTTCCAATATACATGAAAGCTTATTATTTGCAATCACCGGATCATCCCTTGTACCGACAGACCGGTACTGGTCATCGCCTTGCTGCTACCATGGATCATATGACGTGGGGACCTTCCGTATTGCATTCATGGGAAACCAACCAAGTTGTAGGGCTCCATTTCTTGATTTTTTAGTGTAAACGTCTAGACTAAGGGGTAAACGAGACTGTGTTTGATACGAACTTGTGGGGTAACACCAATCTATAGCAAACCACCGAGGCTTGGAATAAAGGCCGAATAAACTGTAAACGATGCTAAATTAGGTACCTAAGTCGGTAGGTAGGTATTAGAACGGGAAGCCACGAGGTACAAGGTAATAAACTTGGTATAATTATGGTTGGCCATGTGTGGCGGTCCGAGCCGGAGATGGCGCCATACAGCTACCCAATAATGTTTGTATAGGTAAGTAGGTAAGGAGGCACTGTGAGAAAAACGAGGAAGCAGCGTTTGTTTGCGATGCAAGTGACGCAAGACTTCCTAAAAAGAGACATAACCTAGAAAAATAAAGTAAAATATGGCAGTAGATAAGGCAAGTAAGTCTAAATACATACCTAATACTGAGATAAAGTGTGCCACGCAGCAACAGCTGTACTGTATCAGCAGCAAGTAATAGCAGCAACAGCAACAAACGGATGTCACCTCGAACAAGTCATACCCAGCACAATCCTTTTTTGACACCTCAGACACCAACCACGATGCTTCGACGCCCGATTATCATCTACAAAGCGAACCACTACAGCACTTACATGTATCCGGATCCCCCAGAGTTAAAAAACTAGTCTTTTGTAGTGCACCATTTCCTCTAATTACGGTTTTCCATTCCCATGTATGCTGCGCATGCACCCGTCCCATCCGACCTGTCCGCCTACGCTACAGCAACATACATTTCTATTACCTAGCCAACCAACGATACTCCCTGAAAATCAATCAACCACATGCTGTGAAACATCAGCCAAATGGAAGACCTTCGCGACGCCGAGAAAACCGTGTCCGAGTTTGCCAGATTAATCGACCGTCTCCGACCGGACGGGAAGACATCCTACACAGAGGAGCGACATGATCTACTCGACGGCCGCCATGATTCTAACGGCTCGCACAAAAGCAACAAGAGCTCCATGAGTTCCCGTTGGCGACCTAGGAATCTGAAAAGGGAATGGGACGAGACTGTCGAGGGCATCTGTAAGTAGAGACGGAGGAATCCGGAGATCCGATGACTGCATCGCACCCGCCGTGGCAGCTAGGACCTATTACCTTCCCAGTCTTACGCGTCCACGACTCCTTGAAGCAATTCAAACTTCAATACATACAGGGACGCAAATACTATCATTACCACTAACCTTATCCTCACCCACAGCCTGCGCACATGCTGACTGCCTATAATTACCCATATAGTGTGGAACGAGCTCGAGCAGTCCCAAAACCGGGTAGCATCAAAGTTCAAGATCGACCAGACCGCCCTGAAGGAATACATCAGCTCACCGGAGATGATGGACCTCGGCTGCGAGTTCGCGCGCCACTACTTCGGCGACCCGGCGCGCGAGAAATCCTACTGGGCCGCTGAGGACCTGTTCTTCGAGCTGCAGGCCATCAAACAGGGGGACACAGACGCGGCGCGCTGGGCCGAGGCCAAGGTGTACAAGAAAGAATGGGAGCTGGCGGACCACCTCGTGCGCTTCGTGCTGCTGGCCGAGCAGTGCCGGCTGTGCTCCGGCCAGGAGAAGTGGGTGGACTGGCAGTGGAACTTCCACGTCAATGTCTGCTTCTACCTCAGCGTCTTGCGGTGCTACACCTTTCGCGATGCGAAGCAGAGGGAGCTGGCTAGGCGGTCGGTTGGCTCGCCGCTGTGTCTGTCTCCTGCGCATAGGGACTCGAAGCATTCGCAATCGCCTTCGACGCCACGGTGCGAACCGGAGGGGGTGAGAGCACAAGAGTGATCAAAACTCCGTTGCGGCATTTGCTGTTGATTATAATCCCACTCGGACTACACGTCCGGCGCTCTCTTTGTTTATAAAGGGGAGAAAGGTTCGTAGGAGGGGAAGAACCCTGCATAGGCGGGAAGACGCGACGCGCGACGAAGGGCTAACGTGAAGAAATAGACAGTGTCACGTAGGTTTTCTTACGAAGGCGTCGCGCGTCTCCCATAAAGCAGATACTGAGCCGATAAGCCTACCTACCCGTGCTACCACAGCTACTAAAGAGAAGCTAATAAGAGGGATAAGACGTGGATAGCTGTGAGTCGCGACAGCAGGGAACTGTCGAGGAGTAATACTTAAATACGTAATTCACGCTAGTCTAACTATTGCAACCAATCAAAAATCAAACCTGGACCAACGAGTGATAGTGTCAGTAAGCAGTTTATGTACATTCTGTCTAGCACCTGGTGGGCAGAGTAGAGCGCGTCTCTGTACAATAAGAGAGCATTAAATTGAAAGTAGATAGTTTAAGCATATCTAACTTGGTGCTTAAGTATATCCATTCTGTAATGTGCATTGTCGCGATAACATTGTAGGTAAGTGGGTATTCTGAATCGCGACGTATGTATGCTGTAGATCTCCATCAATGCTTATTTGGGGCTGTGGCGCAGTCGCTATTTCTTCAGCAGCTGATGTACCTAGGCACCTTCCCCACAGTACTTCATGTAGCTCAACAGGTATGCCGGGTACTTGTATTCGCAGTTCACGGTACCTACCACCTCTGCTCCCTTAGGTGGATACAAGGTACTTAGTATTTTAAGCCACGAATCAAGCCTCCAGTCGCGCGACGGCTTATTGGTGTTACCTTAATTCCCTTCATCCCGCGTTTGTCGCACACCCAAATCCCATCTCATCTTCGCATCCTGCCATCTCACTTCTCATCTCAGTACCGGCCAATCTTGGCAGAATCCATCTCGTTGAGATTCTCTCTTGACGTGACTATTGGCGAATTCCGCAATTAAGCAGCACACTGAACCTTCGACCGTTGCTTCCCCTACTTAGCTCTCTTCTTAACTACATATCACCATGTCGGACCAATCCGACCGCGATGAGGATCTGATGCCGGATGAGGACGGTTACAGATCCGATGATGATTCCGGCGACGAGTCGGCAACTGACCGGAGCGGTATGTTCTTTGACATGGAAGCGGAGGAATCGGATGGTGACGACGGAGATGAAGATGAAGACGACGATGATGACGTGGATGAGAACGAGCACGATGAGTATTATCGGGCCGATGGGCGTGAGGATTTCGATTATTACGATTATTGGTATGGCCGCCCCTTCCCGCAGTTCTCCCGCTTGCCGCCAGAACTCCGGGCTATGATCTGGGCAACCGTGGACCTGGATTTAAAAGCCAAGGGAAGGGTCTTCGACTTCACTATCCTGCCAGATTCGCCGCCTGAGCTATGGGACACTGGCACATTGGCATGGCAGACTGCCCCAGCAAGGACGGTTCTTTCCATTAATAAGGAATCGCGTAGCATGGCGCTGACGCACTATCCGGATGCCATCAAGATCCGACTCGGGCAGGGCGAGATCCGATTCAATGGTTCTACCGATGTCATCCTTCTTCGCGGCGCTACGGGTCTGGATAACGTACTTAGTCTCGGGCTCTGGTGCGACAACATCCAATACATTGGCTTCGACATTCTGACTATGAGGTCCAAGCACGCCCCCCCTGACCCTCTTCCCCTAGATGACCCCCCACTAGGTTGTAGAAATTTGAAGGCCGTCTTCTATTGCTTTGAGGCAAGCTCAATGAAACGCCGCAAACTTCTTTGGACGGTATCCGACACCGCTCACCGATTCAATGTTGAAGCAACCGAGCAAGAAATCGGCCTGGTTGAAGACTACGAGGCGTTGTATTGCTGGCCCGATACGACTCTTCATGAAAGCTTCGCGGATGTAGTTAGCGAGGAGGTCATGAAGCGGCTCCCAGACATGCCTGCCATTGGCTCCATCCCGACTTGGCCAATGGCGCAATTTTCAACCCCTAAAGGGTTTTCCATTTGGCGTAAGGCGAGACGCTTATACGAATATATTGAGGGTGGAGAAGAGGGAGACCAACCACTCCTCGAGTCATCAGAGGGCGAATCATATTATGAATCCGAGCTGGATGATTACGAACTAGATGATTTCGTTGTTGATAATATCAACGGCTACGTCTGGGATGGTGATACGGGTGAGGGTGAAGATGATGATGAGGATGATATTGAAGACGAAGAAGAAGCATGGGAGGGTAACGATTTCGATCAAGGCCCCAATGGCTTCAACGGATTTTCCCCTCTTGAAGGAGAGTCTGACGATGATGAGGTGGGTAGCGGCTTGCCAAACGCCACCATAGTCACCTACGACCGTGAATCCCCCGAGGACGACATGTCAGACGCCGCATTCCTTGAAGAGGAGCAACGCGACACAGCACGCTCTAACCGTCGCAAGCGTCGCATTGTATCTTCCGACGACGAAGATGACGGCGAGGGTGGCACCCCTAGCGCTGAAAGCCAACCCCCGCGTAAAAAGCGCCTACGTGTCGTGCTATCGGATAGTGAGGAAGAGGAAGACGGCGGCGGAGATAATGCTGAACCCGAGGCTGAGAAATTATCCCGGTTGAAGAAACGTGCGCGTGTGGTACTTTCAGACACTGAGGATGATGAGGGCGAGGAGCATCAACCATCCAAGCGCGGTGTGGCTAAGGGAGATGAGCAAGAAGATGAAGATGAAGAAGACGAAGAGGAGGACGAAGAAAACGAAGATGATGAGGATGAGGATGAGGACGAGGAAGAAGACGCACCGGCCTCGAAACCACTGTCTCTCATGCAAAGACTGCGCCAATTCCGCTCCGACGTCCGGGTCTCCCCGGAAAATGAATCCCCCAACTCGGGCGAAGACGACGAAGAAGAGCACTACGAAGATGATGAGGAGCAAGGGTACCCTGACGCTGAATTTCCGGAGTCGGGCGAGGAAGACGACGGAGCGGAGGGATGGTGAGATGCTGGCATTTTTAATCACCTACTAATAATATTTTAACTCCGGGAGTTCTACGCGCCGCGATTTTGAGGACCGGGTGATGGGTCTATATACCTAATAATATTCTTGACATCGATGTTGATGATAGGAGGTATAATATTTGTAATAGATGATATGCGGCTATCGTTGGATTTCTGAAAAGTTGTTCATTTTTATTCCGTGAATGTTGTATAGATACCTTGCAATGTTGACAGGATTTATTAAGTGAAGCATATAAACCATAATCCTACATAGAGTCTAACTAGCTTAAAGACTATCAGCATCATTAGTAAGGTAGGCTGGCGCAGTGAAGATCTTTAATGATTATAGCATGTAGATCCTCGAGCGAATTGTGTAACCTGAGAGTACCTAGTAGGCATGCTATATTTAGTGGGCGGCGCAGGGGACCAAAAGCGGTAAATGGGTGGAGTGGCGACCTATACTGATCCTATGCGGCTCCCAATCCTGTTAGGCTACAGTTGCTCCCTACCTACTTCTACAGTGCCACAAATGTGGCATCTGCGATCTCACATAAGAATGTCCAGAGCTAGATAAACCAACGTGGAAGAAAGTAGCCGTTTATTTTTACCGATATAAACACTACCTTTTTTTTACCAAGCTGCAAAAAACTGGTTGGCGGTTTGTAATAATAACTCTCAAAGATGGCGACCGTGGTCAGGGAATCTGATGATGACGGCGTCTGGCGACAGCACCTCTACCTCCAGACCCGGCTGAAGGAGAAAAACGGCCGCATCCGCCTCCTCACCATCCAGCCGCGGCAATACACCGCCTCGCGCCCGGAAGCGCCGCAGGACACCATCCACTGCTTCCTGCGGCTGGCCGAGCTGTCGGCGCGTCCGCCCTTCACGGCCGTGTCGCACCGCTGGCAGCCCACAGACTCTATCTCGCCCACAGCCTCAGTCCTGGTAAACGGGGCCGCCGTCCCCGTGTCCCCGGGCTTGTTCTCGCTTTTGCAGGCCCTCCAGAATGAAACCGAGGCTGTGGTGGTGTGGATTGACGCCCTGTGCATCAACCACGCGGATGGAGAGCAGAGGGAGAAATCGGTGCAGGTGGCGCAGCTTGCGCGGATCTTCGCGAGCGCGGAGAAGACGGTTATCTGGCTGGGGGAGGAGGGGAAGGATGGGGAGGAGGGCGAGAGGAGTGGCGAGGCGATGAGAGTGCTAAGGAGGCTGGCGGAGGAGCAGTTGACGCTGAGCGCCTATGTCGCGAACTGGACGCCGCAGTTGGGACAGCAGCTTGTGCAGAAGATACTCCCGGCGAGGTTTATACACCCAACGGGGCCTGCACATCCACATCCACATACACATACACCCACACCCGCGACGAAAGAGCCAGCAGACCTGCAACAAGACCTAGAATCCCTCCGCGCGCCCCTAAAAGCCCTCATGGAACGCCCCTACTGGACCCACCTCTGGTCCCTCGTCGAGCTGTGCCTGTCGAGCCGAGGCCTCGTCGTCTGCGGGGGCCACGGGCTCGCGCTCGATCACTTCGCCGCTGCCGCGCGGGCGCTGGATCACATTATCAACCACCTGATGTACTCGAAATGGCTCGCGGCTGCGACAAGCCCCGCGACGCCCGCCGGTGCCAGCACTCCAGCTGCCGCTGCGGGATTCGTGCTCCGCAGCGAGGAGGTGTCGAACCTCTCGCACTCGCCCGCGCTGCGCGTCCTCGCGCGGCGGGACGAGTATCGGAAGGACGCGGACTCGTGGCTGAAGACGGCTGAGAACCCGCTTTTTGGGCTTCTGACTCGGTTCTTTGCCGCGGGAGAGGGAGAAGGGGAGGGGAGGGGGGAGGGGGAGAACGGGCTGGGGTTAAGGATTGGGGATCGGAGGGATAGGGTTTATGCCCTCGCTTGTCTGGCGACGGATACGGCCGAGCTGGGGATCGAGGTTGATTATGGGAAGGGGGTGGAGAGTGTGTATGAGGAGACATCGGCGGCGTTTTTGAGGAAAGGGCCAAGGGTTTTGCAGCTTGCGCGTGGGACGCGGGGGATAGGTGAGGGTGAGGGTCAGGGTCAAGCGTCGTGGGCAGTAGACTGGGAGAATGTGCGTCTGCCGCCGTCGTACCTAGGTCCAGGGGCAGGGGCAGGGGCAGGGCTAGGGCCAGGCCCGTCAGATAGACCCTTCAACGCCTGCGGACCGGCTGATATCCGGTTCTACCGAGCCGACACGGGGGTGCCCGGGCAGATCGCGCTAAAGGCCGGTGTCGTTGATAAGGTGCAGGAGGTCGGGAGCACGTACCTGCCCCATCCCCACTCCCACTCCCACTCCCACTCCCAAGCAGAACCTCAATCGGAGCCAGAGACCCAGACAGACGAGCCAGAGCCCGGGCTAGGAAGCACAGAGCAGCAGCGCGCGTATCTAGCCGAGATCAGGCGGTTCTGGGAGGACTCGACGGCCTCGCTCAGCTCGCCGTATTTTGCAGCGCAGGCCGCCGTCGCGCTGGCGAAGATTCCCGTGGGCGATATCGAGGTCGGGTCTACCTCTACCTCTGCCTCTGCCTCACACTCTATCTCTAATTCCGCGTTCGTGAGGGCCTCGTCGGCTACGGTGGAGGGGTATAAGCGGACTGTGGAGGCGCTGTTCCCTGCTGAGAACGATAGCTCAACGGACGAGGATGATGAAGATGGAGGTGAGGCTGCTGCAGCAGACACCCATACCCCAGCCCCGGTAGAGGGCAAAGAGGGTGATGAGGAGGAAGGGGAGAAGAAGAGAGGGGGGCAAGGGGAGAAAGGAAAGGAGAGAAGGAAAAAAGAACCGAGTTTGCCTTACCTCGCTGCCATGGCTCGGATGTCCAACCGCAGGCCCTTCCGCTCGCAGAACGGGTATGTTGGTCTCGGGCCCGCGGACCTTGCGGTTGGAGATACGGTTGCTATTCCGTATGGCTCGGCTGTGCCGTTTGCGTTCCGGCGCGGGGGCAGTGGTAGTGGTAGTAGTCAGGAAGGCGAGGACGCAACATATTACTTGGTTGGTGAGGTTTACGTGTTTGGGATCATGGACGGCGAGTTCATGAAGGTGCATAGACAGGAGAGTGTGTTGAAGATTGTATAGAATAGTTAGAAAGGGACTCTTGTGTTATTGAGGCATGGTAGGCCTCGAATTTGCATTGGTATTGTATACGGCGGGTGGCTGTTACCTGTTTAGAGGCATATATACATATATGGTAGTAGAATTATACCCTTGGTCCTTGCTATCTTCTACGTCTAGTTCTCTTTGTGACTGGCACTCCCGCCCCTGAACGATTGAGGAAGGTGTGGACTCGTGCTAATTGGCACGTTCGAGATGGTTATTCGTAAACCTCCTAGTGTGGTCAATGCAATTTCACGCCGGCACAGCTCGAATACGACAGCAAACCAGCTTCTAGCTATGGTCTTCTAAGTTTGCGGCTCACGTTCTATTCAGTCAACTTCGTAATATAGGCGCGAGATTTACACACTCTGAAGCTAGCTCGAGTTCAATTCAATATTCATCAGTTGTTACACTACGACTATGATGAGAGTCTCGAGTCTAGATTTCATAAAGAGGAAATACGGAAAGGACTCGGACTCACGCAGTCCATCGAGAAGCTATATTACCTAAGTATCCAGGCTGCCAAAGCGTTTAGATCCGGTCTACTAGAAGATTAATAGAGCCGTCGACTCACATACATCCGCCGACTAGGCCGGTGTTTATAGCCATCTAAGCGGGGGTTCCCGTACCGCAGCTATGACATGCGTAGTGAGTCCAAACTAACATACTAGCTTGTCCTAATCAACTGCAACTTTCTTTGCTCTACCTTGATTACTTTTCTATGTGGGGAAGTCGGGAGTGACGTGTCTGACGCGTCCAGTTCTCATAGGACAGTGGGCAGTGTAAGAGACCCAGCACCAAGTGTGCCCAATTCATACCCAATGGTTTGAGCGCTGAATCAGGAACTTAGCTATTTTCAATCATGCCCTAGATGCGTGTTGTCGTGGCAGCTTTTAGCGCACCTTTACTCGACGGTGATATATAGAGACACACAGAAATAAAGTCAACAGACAACGCGATTAAAAGTCATTCAACTCAGTTCATGGACCTATATTTTTATTACCGTCGGCCGTTATAGCTGTGCCGTTTTATGGAGGATTTAGAAATTAGTTTTATACCCTTCACCAAAATGGACGCCGGAAGCTCTGAGCCTCAGACGGTCCCGGTCGCCGACGAACGCGATGAGCTACTGTCAAGCGTACAAATCCCAATATCATTTACATCGGAATGGCAGACATCGGATCCTGATTCAGATGCCCCAACAGAGAAAAATACATTTGTGTCCCAGATGGCACCGTACATATGTTTCATCGATACCGGGATAATACTCCTCATTGCCAGTCTTCTGTTTGCATTATTATTAGGAAATGAACACAGGATACAGCAGCCTGACCTCCAGCAGACTGAGGTTAACTACTCGGAAACGACACAAGAATGTAGATGGACTTCCACAGCAGTACTTACACTCTCAAAGAGCCGAAGCACTAATCGTTTCGCAGTCTCGACTCGGGCTCTGGGCTGGGAGTTTGATACCTCATTCGCACTGAAGAACATTACAGAGTTCTCAGATAAGACACTCGGTCAGTGCAAATCGCTAGTGTCATGAGTGTATGTAATTACGCGCATTCTCTCATCAGCGATGCGCAGCGATGCTAACACAGGCGAAAGCATATACGAGACCTAGGCCGAAGGGCGAGACTTTCTCGGAGGTTTTAATAGCACCCCGCCTACGTTGTCCGTTCGCGACGGTAAGGGTATATTCTAGTACGGTAGCTCATATGGCGAACTCACCTGTGCCGAGTTGTTGTGCGCATTTATCGCATTGAATTGGTTTCTACAGAAAGTTATATGGTATCACTTGAACTTCTAGGTCCATTCAAGACAATTAATTTTTAGACAACTCGTCAAGATGCATTGTACACCTAAATTCCCTAAACGAATTAAAAGAGAGGAGAATATAAGAGAAGATATACATCGCCTCGCTCATTGAGGGTAATAAATGTCTATTTAGAGAGTATGTACGAAGTAGGGGCAGGAAGATTGTATACCTCGGCAGACGCGAAGGGGGCCACAGCAGAGGATCTTGACAACATAGTATCCAGTAATTACTCCACTCACATCAACCAGCAAATCAGCATCAGTGGTTTAGTGGTAAAATCCATCGTTGCCATCGATGGGCCCCGTGTTCGATTCACGGCTGATGCATAGATTATCATTTTACTCTCTCGGTTTTCCTTTTCATTTTGTATTTGCGCTCTATTGTTTCCTATACCGTATAAGCCAGCCAACAGCAACTATAACCAAATTCTTTTTATAAAACCGCATTGTATTTTAAGATTAAAAAAAAATTGTTTCCGAATTAAACGCTGGTCAATTGTCTCCTGCTAATTACAAAGGTATTAACGGCACAACAAAGAAGCCTGTTATTATGGCGGTCTTCGCTACGTCACAAGAAGTTCATTCGACAGTATAAAGACCGCAACAAGGGCTTATCTTGGCGTGTAATAGCGATTCCAAGGATAAAAGATTTATCCAAATACTTTTAAACATTGATATTATTCATTATTCGTTCCATTGAGAGTGAACTTTGTCCTTGTCTAGCCCTTTAGCATAAGAGTATCCCATGTTTTCTTTGTTGCGCAGAATTCACGTAAGAATCGTGGGGTTATTTATCTTCACCTATGGCACATAGGGTGCAGCTCTCGTAGTCGATTATCTACATCGTTCAAGTTGAATTATATTCTGCACATATCGCCTCCTCATTCTTTGCGTTTAGTTATTATCATGGCTGGCCTTCCTGACGCACCGGGGCCCAAACTATACCCATTCGACACCAGTGGCGAGCCCCTAGAGATTGATTTCCTGGAGGAGCTAGGCAGGGGCATCCATGGTATCGTATGGAAAGTAAAAATGAAGGGAAATATTTATGCTTTGAAAATCGTAAGTCATTTTATCCGGCTAACTCCTCACCCGGAAGCTCGAATCTGTTGATTGCTAACGCGACCGTCGCTCCTTAGTTTCCTCTAGACGACCGCCCCTGGGTTCCGTCGTACAGCGTCGATCTTTCGTCCGAGGACAAAGATAATTACTTCCTGCCCTTCATGAACGAATGTCGCGCCTACGGCAGGCTTAAGGAGTTCGGCCGCGAAGATCTTGCTTTTGCTTGCCACGGCTACGTAATCCTCACCAAGACACATGTTGATACTCTCAGGAAGCTGTATTCGGATGACAGGTGGTGTGACTGGGGCTTGGACCCGAACACTGAATACGGCCTTGGTGAAAAATTGCACGCCCTAGTTAAGGAATTTATTCACATCCCAGAGGATGATCCCGATAAGGGGTATATAGCAAAAGTTATAAACCCGCGCATCGCACACAAGGCTATCAGGGATTTAAAAACCCTCCATCATCTCGGTATATCTTCTTCCGATATTCATGGAAATAATTTCCTCTTAGGTAAGCACGTTGAATTTAGTTGCGCATGGACCGCGCCGCACCCGTGCCTCACAAGACGTTTCGGCGACGATTATAAACCGGTTCAGAGATATCTTAAAGATACAAGAGAGCTCGACAAATTGATAGATCGCTGGAACGAAGAATGTCCAAACGATCCCATCTGGGTACGCTGCGAGCCAAATGAAGATTACCGACTAAAGCTGAGAACACGAGAAGATGAAACAGTGGACACGTGGGGTGTAAACCCAGTCGATTTCAGTTATGAAAAGGCACAGAAACGGTTCGGTAAAATTAAGGGAGTAGTACCCCCGGAGACTGAGCCGTGGAGGAAGGCAGAACGAATCGTTCGCCCACCAACCCCCTTCCCCCCCAAAACGCCCAATGATCGTGTAATTAGTGGGCGTTTGAAGAAACGAACCTCGTCGCCGATGCCAGTACATAAGGTAGCTGAAAAATTTCTAAAGTTATCTACTGACGACGGTTGGACTGTTTTCTGCCTCTGGATACTTAATATACAATATTTTCGGGGGGTTGATGTTAACACTGAGTGTCCCAAGCAGCTTGATAGAATTTTGGGAAGTGGTTGGAGAGCTTAGAACTATTTACGTAATCAAGTACTTATGTATGAAACATGTATTGACGTGGAATTCTGTGCTTTTATATATAAGAAGACTATCCCTAGCTTTAGTTTTCACCTCCAGCGGAACCTCTTTTAGCATCTCCTCACTCACACAATATACGCTGCTTTTCCTTAAGTTCTAGCTTTACGATAAATCTCTAGAAGTGCTAAGATAGCTTTAGCCAAGTCTCCAGAGTGCAAGTCGCTTTCCGGAGCCGTTTTAGTATCGATATTTTGTTATTTAATATGTAATAATTCTTTTTATATTTTAACTTCGTTACTATGTTCTGACTACTGGCCCGAGAGGGACTGAGACGGACCATTGCAAGGCATAAAGAGCCGGGGGGATAGGCTATCCTCGCGAATAGTGTATCAATGCGAGTAGCTAGCTCCTTAAGGAACTAGATTAACTCAACAACTTAGTTTCCAAAACTACATTTCATGGGTACCGCCTAGGATATTCCAGCAGTTCTACTCATATTGACTACGCACCCTTTCGCCTTCGGTTTTTCAATACATTTAAATTGCGTTGTCTTCAGTATATTATTTGTGTTGTAGGTCGGAGTTGAAATAGAGGCTTCTGTTTCCAGATCCTAAAACCTCTAACCTGGAGCAGTCCTAGAGGCTTCTATACCGACTCTAAAATCTCTAGAAATATTGGCACGCCAAGTGGCCTCCCCGGCTCATCCCCCACCCTCCTGCTGCCGCCTCGACGCTCTGTCCCAAGCATGCAAATTGAACAAAATTTCCTCACGAGATAATCTCTTCAGAACTTCCTGAAGTTTCTTGTTTAGCTTTACCGGTTCTGTTTGCTTCTCTACACGCCCGTCAATTACATGGTCACGAGGCTCAATCCCTGACAAGGCGGAAGATATAGACTCAGTGTCAGTCTCTGACAGCTCCTCTATATCATCGTCCACTTCGGAGGCTAATTCCCTCCGGCGCTTCGTAAACCTCGACTGAATTTCTATCTTTGCTAAAAATATATTAGTCGGAAAGTAGCCCATACCTGGGCTTTTGGTTGTAAGGATCTCGGATATAGGATGGAAGTATAGTCGCTCACCTCCAACATCCCCCCAGTACCATGCCCTTAGATCGTCTAGTTCTTTCTCTTCAACAATTTTGTGATACTGTTCATTTTGCGCCATCATGGCCAAGGCATAGATACCCCTGTTCATTGTCAGCTCGTTTGTTCCCTCGGTAGTCAGGTCAACCCAGCTATATTCAACACCAAGTGTGGTATCCTCTGCTTCTTCCCCTCTGTGGACCAGAAAGAATCTAAAGAACGTAGCGGTTTTGTCTGTTATGATAAATGCATATCGTGTCTGTCCTAGCCATGCATATGTTCCAATTTGTTGGAGGTAAGGTATGATATCATCTGAACCTTCCTCTTGGTTCTTTTTCTTTTTCTTTTCCCGGTCGTTGTCCCTTGGAATCGGAAGGCGTTCTAAGGAACGGGGATCAAAGCCTACGCTCAGTTTATCGTCACCAACAACGTATGCTAAGCCTGCAGTGTCCTTTCTGGGGTCCCTGTTTAGTTCGTTTATGTCAACAAATACCCAGTCTGGAAGCAAGGGGTAACCGCCGGGACCACGATATAGCTTGGGCTCATGCTTTATTTCAAGGTTCTTCGGGGCTAAACCAAAGCGTCTATGAAGCACGGCTGAAGAATGGACCATGCACGGCTGGAGCACAGCAGGAAACCAGTCTAGTAGTATTCTATCAATGCATTTTTCCGAGTCGCAGTTATATGTGTAATCCTTTGACGAAATATATAGGATATCCTGTTGCTTCTTCTGAGTTAATTTTATTCTTTTAGACAAGATGTCTTGGTACATGGCTTCAATATTTGCCTGAGTGAACCCTTGCATTGGCCGGATATGGGTTTGAGATATTTGAACATATTTGGAGTTTTTGGTAGGTCCGGCCTTGGTTTTGTCCACAACCATTCTTGGATTATTAATGCCAAGTAACCCTGTGATCGTCCGGTCTTTAATAATGGGTGCCATTATAATTAGATATGAATGCGGTGAGAATTATATGAATACGGTCAGTTTGATGATCGGATATCGGTCTGTTCTATTTTTGATTGGGCAAATAGGGAAGGCTAATTCTTTACTTTTATAGGTCGATCCTATGACAATAGTCTTTTACATGTTTAA
Source organism: Nemania sp. FL0031 (assembly GCA_022432375.1). Classification (NCBI taxonomy): domain Eukaryota; kingdom Fungi; phylum Ascomycota; class Sordariomycetes; order Xylariales; family Xylariaceae; genus Nemania; species Nemania sp. FL0031. Next base: position 239,976 of record JAJKKK010000043.1, read on the forward strand.
AACACTAAAAAGAAAGGTATTCGAACAACAATTTTAAACTTAGGCTTTGTTATGTCTTAATTCTTTTTTATAATTCCGGCTAAAAAGAGGCGATCATGTAGAATACTTATGTGCTAAAAGACAATGGCAATATTAGAATACGCAAGGAAAAATAAAACGGGTCAATTAACATACTACTTCACCCATTCTTATATTTACACAAAATGCTATACTTTTTCTAGCCATAGCTTAATAACTGTTTAATGAAGTTGTTCAAACTCGTAGGCTAACCTGCCTGCTTCTGCGGGGGGAGTTTGGGATTTAGTTTTTAGCCACTCCAAAACTCTATAAATATAAAATTTTTAGACAACGGAGTTACAAGATGAACAATGGACACTCCATAGGTCGCTGCATTATTATACTATGTAAGGGGAAAATCTGTCCCTCAAGGGACTCAGTAATCAATATTAAGCCCTACCCCTATCCTACCAAGCTGCTACTAACTGCTGCTCTCTCGCGACCTATTCCTCTGCCGAAACAACGCTAATTGATGATGATAGGGAACAACTTAGTAATGCTATTGTAGGGAACAGTAGATGCTACGCCGCGATTACAAACACCCCCGAACTGCGAAGCCGCTCAACAACAATCTATCTTGTCGACGAGCCTTGGCTATCAATTTCAACTTATATACCTCGGATCTTTCCGAACTACTACCCACCTACTAGCTCTCCTAACAATCTAGCAGGTCGACACATCGATACGGTGCTATGTGTTCTTCACATGAATTCTTATGTTCAGGTACCAGCTACATACAGTCTACTAACAATTACCAATAGCCGAGTCAATCCTCCTATATTTTCCCTTCCTTTCCCTTTCCATTCCTTTGCACATTTCTCCCCATTCCCGAACGCCGTGCATATTAAAAGGCTATAGACACAACCATCCTGCTGCCTACAAACATAGTTCAACAGACAGGGACATCACATATATCAACACACCACACCACACCATACATCTCGCGTAGGGACTAAGCAGAACCCCCTCAAAGCGCCTTAACAGCCTTAAAAAAAGGATTCCCGCACAGCCTCTCGTCAGCCATGACCAGCTCCCGCATGCGCTCAATCATCTCCTCCCTGCTCATGCCGCCCGCCGCGACGTCCTCCTTCCACTTCACCAACACCTCCTTCAGCCTCGCGCTGCCCTCTTCGACGTCGGCCTTGCTGTACTGCAGCCCCAGCCCGGCGGCGTCCTCGTGCTTGGTGGTGAAGTCCTCGAGCTCGTCCGCCTTCCGCTTGGCCATGCGCACCACCTTGTCCGGGAAGCGGACGAGCTCGGCCACGTGGATGCCGAAGGACTGGTCGCAGATGCCCGGCTCGACCTTGTAGAGGAGGGTTACCTCGCGCTTGGCGTTGGCCTCGGTGTCGGTGTCGGTGTCCTTGGCTTTGGCTTTGGCTTTGGCCCCGGAATCGGATTCGGAGCCGGAGATGTGCGCGGTGACGTGCAGGTTGCGCACTTGCGGGTACTGGTCGGCGAGCGCGGTCAGTTCGTGGAAATGCGTGGCGAAGGTGGCGAAGCACCCGATCTCCTTGACGATGTGCTCGGATATGGCCCAGGCGAGCCCGAAGCCGTCGTACGTGGAGGTGCCGCGCCCGAGCTCGTCGATGATGATCAGGGACTCGTTGGTGGCCGACTTGAGGATGTTGGCCGTCTCGAGCATCTCGGCCATGAAGGTGGAGACGCCCTTGAGCTGCGAGTCGCTGGCGCCGACGCGCGCGAGGATCGAGTCGAAGATGGCGAGCTCGGCGGACGAGCAGGGGACGAAGCAGCCGATCTGCGCCATCAGGGCGATGACGCCGATCTGGCGGATGTAGGTGGATTTGCCGCCCATGTTGGGGCCGGTGATGATTAGGAAGGAGGACTCGCCGCGCTGCATCGAGACGTCGTTGGTTATGAATTGGATGTCGTCTTGCATTTCCAGGCATGGATGGCGGGCTTCTTTGAGAATGGTTGAGCCTTGACCTCGGCTGTGGATCGTTGGCCGAACGTAGGAGGTAGGGGCGTGGACTGAGCAGTGTGCGAAAGACACGATGACGTCGAGGTGAGCTAGCACGCCGGCGAGTTGCTCTAATACTGGACAGTACGAGGCTGCTACACCAACGACTTCGTTAACTAGGCTGCTTTGAGTTCTGTTATAAGTCTGAGATAACTGGTCAAACTCCCGACGGTAGTTCTGCAGTGTTCTGGTAGTGAAGTAGACACCGTTCTTCTGAGTGGAGCATTCTTGGTATCTGGAGTTGTTGCGGATACACCCGGCTTCTGTCCTCGTCAACCGCATACACCAGCCATGGACTTTATGATTCTCCAAGAAGATCTTCTTGTTCTCTTCTTGATTGAGGTCGTCTGCGGCGTTGCGAAATTCTCTGTCCATGTCAGACCGAAGTTTATCGAGCTTCTTCCGCACAATCCGCAGACTGTCGTCGAATTCTGGCTTGATGATAAACTCGTGGTTGTCGAGGGCGTCGAGATCGACTGTTGTCTCGACCATTTCGGCTAGCTTTCCTAGACTATCGCTAAGTGTCTTTAATTTGTTCGTATACGCTTCATCTAGCGGGTCCTTGTAGACTTCGTCCATGACACCGTCTAAAGTACCTAGAAATCCGGGTAATCGGATGACGACCTGGTAGGCTCGAACAACATCTTCTAAGTTGGCCTTATTGCGCTGAAACCGCTTTGACAAGCGGTAAAGATCCGGCACCGACTTGAGGTGCTCTTCTTGCATAGTTTGCCGTAACTCTGTGTCGTTAACAAAGGCTTCGACTAGTTGTTGCCTCTTTTCGATCTCTTCCTTGCTCATGAGCGGCTGCTTGAGCCACTGCGATAATAATCGACTTCCCAGAGGAGTTTTGCAGTGGTTGAGCAAGCCGAATAGGCTCATGTTCTTCGACCCATCACGTGGGCCTGGCATTAAGTTCAGGGCTTTCAACGCAGCCGCGTCTAACTTCATAAATTGAGACAGGTCGTGCTGATATAATTGGTATTGGCCAAAGTTGGAGGGGTCTTGTAGGACGTTGAGGTACTTGATCAAAGCTGCGGCGGAACCCATGGCTAGCTTGAGGTCTGTCTGGGGGAGCGTGGTGGCGGCTCGTTCGTCCTTCAGTAGCCGTGCTAGATCTTGTTCGATATCCTTGGTGCCAAAGTCGCCGGCCGGCCTCTCTGCTGCGGCGATTCCACAGTTGTCAATGATGTGACGAATCTTGGCCAATTCCGGATCCCTGTCTTTCTCGGCCTTGTCGATCTGGATTAGGCATTCCTTGATGCCGAGTTGGATAAGGAGGGCCTCGAAGTTGGAGTATAGGTCATTGTCGAGAAACTCGCTGACACCCAGCTCTCGAACGTTAGCGTCGGCGAAACAGACGCCCACGCTCCTTGCCTCGTTTGCCTTGGCTGAGATCTTGACGGCCATGATCATGGGTGCCGAGTCGAACTGGCCGCCGAGCTCGTCTTCTACGTCCTGCAGGTTGCCGGGTGACGCCTGCTTGACGACCTTCCAGTTCATACGGGAGCCAGTGTTTGCATATATCTCGATTCGCTTGCCGAGTTTGAAGAGGGCTTCTCGAAGGAACTGTCGGAATACGGTGACGGTCATAGTGACTGAGGCTAGACCGCTGGCATCGTTTCGGCCGAGTTGTCGTACTACGGAGGTGGTCTTGTAGACCTGTTCGCCCTGTTAGTCTAGTTTGTGAAGACTGTCAGGTTATCTGTCTTACCGTTCGGGCAATGAAGTTGGCATCTTCGCCGTGTGCGGTGTACCAGTCACCTCGGTCAAAGATGCGTACGGTGTCTTCACCGTCTGTTGGTAACGACTTGAAGTACCGAATGAACCCGTGCTCATCGTCAACCTATATCATCATAATTAGGTACCCAGGCGGTGTAGAAAGTGAAAAGAGTAGAAACATACCTTCAACTCTGGTCGGGACGACATGATGGCTCAAGGTCGAGCAGGATGAACAAGAAATACTGCGCTTAAAACAACAAGAACACAGTCAAATACCGTAAAAGATCTCACAGCATTCCCCTCAATCCAATTATGTACTGAAACCACTCATAATATGATTTAGAGAATAGACGTAAGTAGTTTGACGCTAAAAGACGGCTTCGTGAATAACGGGGAGAAAATTGTAAGTTGAGTAAGTAATTAGCTAAGACACGGTGATGCATGTCGCGTCACGGAAATCAATTAAAAAGCCATATAGCTAAGTACTTAGAAGACGCGACGGAACGCGCTAAGACCCCTGACAAGCCTACCTAGCGCTAGCACTTGCCCTAACCACCCGAATTGGCGACCCGAACCAGCGGGAACCTGCAGGGGTAGTAAAGCTATATAAGGCACCTGCCGAATTTTGTCGCGGGGTGTCGCAGCATCCGTAGGGCAGAATAATGGTCCTACTCCTACGGCGGGGCATTGCTCAAAATTCTCTCTTTTATCATTTGTCTCTGTCTCTCCCACGACTAGTCGCCCTCACCAAGCATAAGCATCATCGAATCCACCATAGCCGTCCACCGCTCACACGAAGTATTTTTATACACCCAACGAAACCGAGTTGGAAAGCTTTACACAAAATGGAAGCCCCGGAGGCTAAGCTCCTAGAATCTACCGCCGCCGAAAAATCCGCAGTCAGTGATGAGGTCGAGTTGGAACGCCACACCCATACAAGCGATCTATCTAACGGGAACCGAGGTGTGAAGCGACCCGCAGAAGATGAATTGGATGATGGAAACGAGAATGAAGATGATGGTCAAACGCCCGGCGATGCAGATACCCCCCAACCTATCGGCGCGTCGGGCGAAGGGGTCCAGATGAGCAAGAGCCAGATGAAGAAGCTAATGAGGCGGCAAAAATGGGAAGAAGGTAAAGAAGGGAGGCGATTGAAGCGCAAGGACAAGCGCCACGAACGACAGGCGCGGAAACGGGTTAGGAGGGAAGAGGAGGAGGCCGCTGCCATCGCCCAAGGTCGAGAGTCCACCCTGAATAACGATGGCCGAGGAAACAGACCGCATCCCCGCACCAGAGTTCCCGTCTCGATCATCATCGATTGCCAGTTCGAGAAATACATGCAAGAGGGGGAGCTGATATCACTTTCGAGCCAGGTCACTAGGTGTTACTCTGACAACAAAGCGGCCCGGCATCCCGTGCACCTATACATCAGTTCGTATAACGGCTTCCTAAAAGAGAGATACGAGACAGTATTGAGGAACCAACACCTGAAATGGAAGGGCGTTCAATTAAGCGACAGCGACTTCGTTGAACTTGCCAAACAAGCGAAAGAGGACATGGCGGGAGACAAAGGCGGGGAAATGATTGATGTGCTAAAACAAAACTCTTCGGAAGACTCAGTTTCGATAGCGGCTCCCGCCCCGACGAATTCGAAGTATGCGAAGTCCGCGCCAACTCCCGAACCTGAAGCGGAGGATGTGGACAAGTCCATAGTTTATTTAACTGCCGACTCACCATACACGCTCGACCGGTTAGAACCAAATACTAGCTATGTCATCGGCGGTATAATCGACAAGAACAGAGAGAAGGGTCTTTGCTATCGAATCGCACGAGGGAAGAAAGTGAGGACAGCAAAACTACCGATTGGCGAATACATGGTTCTACAGCATAGACATGTCTTAGCTACTAACCACGTCGTGGAAATAATGTTGAAGTGGTTGGAGACGGGTGATTGGGGCACTGCATTTATGCAAGTTATTCCTACAAGGAAGGGTGGAAAATTGAGGACGGATGAGGATACCCCGATGGAGACTACAGAGGGAGAGGTAGCAAAAGGGCCTGAGGATGCCCAAGTCAAGGATGACGTCCAACATGTCGACACACCCCAATTGGAGGTTCAGGAAAACACTACGACTCAAAATGGTAACGATTTAGTAGAAGTAGAAGGAGATAATGCGGGAGAAGGCCTGACAAAGAACTCTCTCGATGAGTCGAGATGGTCGGCACCGCCCCTCGAACTCGAAGCAACAAAGGAGGAGAAGGAAACACCAGCTAACGGCACCACAGCGAGCTGAAGTATCACTATGCGGTATATTCACCCGTCCTATGATACTCATATGGTATAACACTACGCTACCTATGAGTCTTAACTAGATGCTTTGCCAGTCTCACTCGACAATACAAATTACTTACCCAAACAGCACTACATATAAATAACTATCTACCTGGACTAGCTCTCATGCACTCCTTCACTAACAAGCTCGGAAGCGAAAAGCATACACGAGATTTTAAGACTCAAAATCGCTTTGCTCGCGAAACGACAATGCAAACCGCTCATGAGGTCGCGTATACGGTATGAATTTGATAGATGTAGCTCTCAATGGTCCATATTATTCTCGAGCCGCAAAACTAGATAATTCTATTCCATGTCTTGTATTTCTTTATCGACACTAGCAAAATGGATTCTTACATGACCGGAGTATGGGATGGTAGGTACGCGATATCGCGCTACTAACATTATTTAACAGGAAATACTCGAGCGTCTTAGCGGAGTAACACATTCCCTTAGGTATCTGCCGCTACTCGGGTTAACAGCCGGGTTAAGGCGCTGACACGGACGGGTTAAGGACACAGGGTTACCTTTTCCGGTAGTCTACGGACCCGACCGACCAGTGATTATCTCCATCCCCGGCTTCGTCTCCCAATGACGGTGCTCCTAACCCGTACCATTTGAGCACACGACAGAAGATCGCTGACACGCCACTAATTAAATCCGAGTATCGGTCTTTTCTTAGATATGTGACATCGTCAAGGAAATTTAGAAAATGACGGCCGACGTACAGACGTTGGTAGATTGCATATATAAGACTGACATTCCCTCTCAAGGTAAGTGAAATAGCTTAAAGATACTATTCCCTATTCTAGAATACCACCATCTAAACACCAAGAACCTTTCTACTGAGCGACAAGTCATAGCATATCATAGTACTGTATAGTATACAAAAACCCACCATGTCCACCCCAAAGCAACAGCGCATCTTCGTCACCGGCGCAACAGGCTACATCGGCTCCCGCTTCGTCGCCTTCGCCCTGCGCTCGGGCTTCACCGTGCACGGCCTCTCCCGCTCCGCCCCCAAAGCAGCCACTCTCCGCGCCCTCGGCGCCGTCCCTGTTACCGGCGACCTCACCTCCCTCTCGGTCCTGCGCGCCGAGGCCGCGCAAGCAGATATCGTGGTGCATCTCGCCGACGCGTGGATCGATGACTTCTCGCAGCCCTACGCCAACGTCATCGCCACGGACGCCGCCGCCGTCGATGCTATGGTGAGTGGGCTGGCGGAGTCGCGGTCGGAGAGGAAGCTGTTTGTTGGGACCTCGGGCGTGGGGGTTGTGGAGAGGGATGCGGGGGATGGGGAGACGGATGAGGAGGCGCCGCCGAGTAGGAATCCTATGAATGGACGTATACACTGCGAGCAGCATATCCTGAGTAAGGCCGGGTATGGCAGTGGGGATAGGGCTGGGAAAGGGGTAAGCGTGTGCATCATGCGCCTCCCGCCCTTCGTCTACGGCCGCGGCGGAAGCGGGATCCGGCTCTTCATGAACATATTCGCGAAACTCGGCTTCGTAGTACGCATCGGCTCCGGTGAGACGAAGACCTGCGTAGTTCACGTCGATGACGCGGCGCGCGCGTACGTGCTCGCCCTCGAGCACGCTTGTGTCCGGCCCGGGAATGAGAACGAGAACGAGATTAGGCCCGGTAGGGAGATTTATAACGTGACCTCCTCTACCGAGGTTACCTTCCGCGAGTTCACGGGGGCGATCGCGGATGCGATGGGACTCCCGTTGCGCGAGATGGGCGCTGCGGAGGCGGCGGAGACGGCGGGGCCGCTTGTTGCGGGGTTTTTCTCGGATCGGGTACGCGGGAGTGGTGAGAAGGCGAGGAGGGAGTTGGGGTGGGAACCGAGGGAGATTGGGGTCGTGGAGGATATTCGTGGGGGGTCGTATGTGCAGGCTGCGAAGGAGGTTATGAGTGCTGCCGGGAGGGGGTAGGTGGTGTGCGTGGTTGGTAGAGTGGTAGATATCGATCTCACTGGTTGAAGACATGGTCTCCGTTTAGTACTTTCGAGCCACTGAATGGACTTGTGAAGTAGCCACAAATACCTTAAGTGCCGACAGTACCCCCTCTCGCGCGCCCTGGGAGAACTCGAAATCAGACGATCAAGCAATCTATCGTGAGCCCCTGAAGTCGTGCCAACCAGTCACCCCCATCCTCCCCAATCCACTCCTTCCCACTCTCTAAACCCACCTCCCCTCCTCCTCCTCGTACAAGCACACTCGTCCCATCCCTCAACTTCCATATCTCCGCCAACGTCTCCATCGCCGAGGTCATCATCCCCCAGGGACAGACATCACGCATGGCGCGCAACCGCCCGATAACCCACATCCGATCCGCGTCCGCGACGGCGTCCACGCCCGTCAGGAACACGGGCCAGAGCGTGTACTTGAACAGCGGGCTCGTGTTGGGCACGAACTCGAGCTGGCGGGCGATGGTGGCCGCTAGGTCTTCCGTTGTCGGTAGCGTTGGCAGGGCTTGCGCGGAAGAAGAACAAGGGGAAGAGGTGCTGTTGTGATCGTGTTGTAATTGTGGTTGTAATGGTGATTGTGATTGTGATTGTGATTGTGATTGTAGGTGTATGGCACGCCGCCGCCGTATCTCAGCGGGTAGACCGGGCGCGACGAGGAGGATGTACAAGCATACGGCGGCGCGGTACGCAGAGGCGATGTGGCAGCGCAGCCGCAGCTCCTGCGCGTTCGCTGCTGCTGCTGCTGCTGCCGTTGCCGTTGCCGTTGTCTTGACCTCGCCCAGCATGCCCACCACGCGCGTCGAGACGCCCAGCGCCCAGCCCTCGACGTCGAAATCCTCGGCTTCCTTGAGCAGGGCGATATACGCGTCCATCACATCCGCATCAACCCGCGTCTGCGACTGGCCCCCCACCTTCGCCTTCGTGCTGCTGGTTTCCGTGCTGGTTTTTGTTTTCCGGTACTGCGTCACGCGCGCGGTGCGCAGGACGACGCCCATCAGGTGCGTCGGACAGCTGTGGTAGCTGTTCGCTTCCGTGCGCGAGAGGATGCGGAGCACCTGCGCCACGTCCCAGGTCAGGGGCTGCACGGCGTAGTCCAGGCTTAGGCTTGTGGCGGAGGAGGGGGAGGAGACGAGGGACTCGAGCGCGCTGTTCCAGATGAAGTAGGCGACTGTGTCCGAGGTCACGTAGTCGCATGCCGTGAGTAGGCTCCGCGGGAGGTCTGCCGGCGCGCTTGGTATGTCTGGGGGGAACGCGGACGCGGGGTCTCCTGCCGATGGAGAGGTGTATGTGTGGCCTGTCTGCGGATGTAACTGGCTGGTGTTGTCTGTGTGGAATAAAGACAAGCTCGGCGCCGTCGGGGGCGCGTATACCGAGAGCAGCCGTCCGGCAGCAGTAAGATGGTCCTTCCACCCATCCTTCCCCGAATCAATAAGCGTGAAATTCACAAAGAACAACACAGTAGCCAGCAGCGCGTCCTGGTCCATCTGGCTCTCCGCCTCACGATCACCTGTGCGCCTCTCCTGGATGATGGCCCTCAGCTCGCGGATGGCGTACTGTCGCGCGCGCAGGGCGTTGATGAGCGCGTTCTGCGTCGCGCGCGACCGCTCCGCGACCTCGGGGGCGCTGTTGCGGATGGCGTGGTAGTAGTGCAGCGCCGAGTTGGCGACGATGATGTGCCGCAGGAACGAGTAGGTCTGCGACATGGGGATGAGCTCCCGGAACGGGTTCGTCCCCATCGAGTCGTGGACTACGAGGTCTTGGCAGAAGCGGGTAGCGACTGGGGAGTAGGTTCAGTAGGTAGTTGGTATTGTTGTTTCGACGGGGGTAGATGATGAGGATAGGGGAAGGGGAAGGGGAAGGGGACGGGAGAGGGAGGGGCAAGGGGGAGGGGAGGATGGAGGACATACAGTAAGAGAGGTAGTACCGTGACGAGCCACTGAGATCCTGTAGCAGGGGGTCGGCCAAGAATACATTCAACGGCTGCTGGGTAGTATCTGCTCGTCTGCTAAGCGTGGTGCTGTTATATGACTTTCTACCAGACGAGGCTCTGCCATTTCGGACCCAGCTCCCTGGCTCTCTAGACGCCGTCAAAGCCGCATCCTGGCCCTGCCCCTGCCCCTGCCCCTCCTGCCCAACGGGACCTTCGGCCTCAACCCATCGGTACAACTGGCCGTAGCCGAGACACCGCTGTCCGGTCTTGCTGCACTTATAACACACCGGGACGGAGCGGTCACACCGGAGCCGGCGTCGTCGGCAGTTATGGCAGGGTTTCTGTTCAGTCATAGACTAAACAGTGGATTGCAGCCCGACTTAGTATTAAACTGGCTTAGTAGCGTGAATTAGTCCGGTGTACGTACATACTATATTATCCATGCATAGATACATCAAATCCATGAACCGAAGACATTGATTGGGGTTGGGTTATCTAGATACATACATACCGTGGATAGATTTGCGGTGTATGGGCAAATGCCTGTCTCTGTCTGTCTCGTGATTCGTATAATAAAGCCCACGAGCGGACCAACGCCGGGGGCTGTATTAGTCAGTGAAATGTCGAAATCGGTGACTCAACTCTGGCCATGCAAGATGTGAACATAGATATCTCCTTCGGGACACAGGTTAGTAAATCCTGCAGATGAACCGTGTGTATGTCGTCGGAGTGAGGATATGTCAGTAGGTAGTAGTAGTAGTAGGTAGTGGGCTTCGAGGCGAGGCGAGGCAGCAAAAAAGGCGAATTTAGTAACCCGGACGTAAGAGAAAGAGAGGGGCTATACCGTATACGGCAGCCAAGCCGCAAGTGATGCATACGCTAAGGGGGAAAACGTTGTCTTAGTTCCTGTCAACAATTCTTCATCCCGAGGTGTTGGTCGTGCTAGTCGAGTCAGCGGCCAATCATCTTAAAGCGTTATTCTTCATTCTGTGTTGAGATGTCGAATTGTACATGACGCTTCAATTAGTAGACTCCATAGATTCGCATTAACAACTGTTCGCCTCTCCACTGCTTGCTGTGCGGCCCGTGAGGATCATTGACTGTACCCCATACAATGTGCAACTTTAATATTTATAGAGAACTAGAGAGCCCTCGCTTGTTCAAGATGGACAAGCACGACGACGAGGTCACTTTCATACAGCCCCTATTCCTTGTACTGCCAACAACCGCAAGGTTGTCGTCCGTATCATGACGAAACCTCTAGCCCTTGAAAATGCATCAGACAAGCATGCCAACAGAACAGACTCTCTCGACCCCCTGGACAAGGCCAGCTTAGACCGTCTAGCCCGCCAACGCCCCTCAAACTTCCACAATGCCTTCTCAGAATACGGCTTTGTGCTCTCCATCATCTTGTCGATGATGATGTGCGAGTACTTCATCAGCGGGTTCAACATCGTTCTCCCAGACGTCGCCGTAGCCCTGCACATCTCCGACGCAGAACGCACCTGGCCAGCCGCCGTGCCCAACCTCACCACCGCCACCTTCCTCCTCCCCTTCGCCCGCCTGTGCGATCTCTACGGCGGGCGGTATATCTTCCTAGGCGGGCACATATGGTCCTTCATCTGGTCCCTCGCCGCCGGCTTCAGCCCCTCCCCGACTGTCCTCATCGTATGCCGGGCCATGCAGGGGATCGGCTTCAGCGCTTTCCTGCCTGCCGGACTTGCCCTGCTGGGCCACACGTACAGGCCTGGCCCGCGGAAGAACCTCGTGTACAGCATCTACGGCGCGTTCGCCTGCATCGGCTTCTACTTCGGCATCCTGGTGGGGGCGCTGGCGGGCCAGTTCTTGACGTGGCGCTGGTATTTCTATATCGGGGCCATCCTCATCTTCCTCGTTATTGTTACGGGATTCCTCACGATTCCGAGGGATTTGGGGGATCATGATGAGGGCGCCGTTATGGATTGGTGGGGCTTGGTCACGGTGGTGCCTGGGCTGGTGCTTGTTGTTTATGCCTTTAGTGATGGCGGACATGCACCTGATGGTTGGCGTACACCGTATATCTATGTGACGTTTATCGCGGGCATCCTCTTCCTTGCCGCGTTCGTGTACGTGGAGGGTTGGGTAGCTGCCCAGCCGCTTCTCCCTGCTGAAGTGTTTAAGCCCAAGTACATGAGGCGATTGTGTATTGGCCTCTTCTGCTCATACGGAATCTTCGGGCTGTATCTCTTCTACTCAAGTTACTAGTAAGTGACCGTCTCTGTTTCTTATTTGAGCGCAACTGACAACCATCACAGCGTCGAGACAGTACTGCACACAACACCTCTGCAAACCGCGGCCTGGTTCATCCCACTCGCCGGAGGCGGCTTCTTCCTCGCCGTAGCCGGCGGTTTCGTACTGCACATCCTATCCGGCCGCATCTTGATGATGGTCTCCTCAGCAGGCTACGTAATCTCTTGCCTGCTCTTCGCTCTTCTCCCAGCGCAATCGAACGGCAAGCCCTCAATCAATTTCATTTACTGGGCCTACGTGTTCCCGGCCATGTTAGCCGGCACTATTGGCGTGGACATCACCTTCAACGTCACCAACGTCTACATCACCACCGCGATGCCCCGCCGTCTGCAAGCCACGGCCGGCGCCCTCATCAACAGCTTGCTATACCTGGGCATCGCGTTCTGGCTGGGGATCGGGGATCTGGCCATTGCCACTTCCGTCCGCAATCAGGGCGAGGAGCAGCTCGGCCCCCGCGAGCAGTACCATATCACCTTCTGGACGGGCCTTGGCTTGGCGGTGGTGTCGTTTTTCTTCATTGTGACTGTCAATTTTGGCAAGGCCGAGGCACAGATGACGGCGGATGAGAAATCGGGGTTGGATAGTGATGAGAGTCAGAGGTGAAGAAAGAGACGGTGGGTAATGGGTATTGATTTGCATTAAATATTAGATGGTATAAGGAGCGCGCATTACCGGATGGATAGATTTGTTATTTGGGTATGTCAACGGACTTAATAGATTTATGGGCCTTATTAATGAAGTGAATTGAGTCTCGAGCTTCGCCGTTGCGATGGAGGGATCGATTAGCTACATATTTCGTATTTCGCGTTCAGCATGTTGTTAAGGTAGTCGTTCCGATGTGTCAGACCGAATGCGGGGAGATACAGCTAGGTATAACTGCCAAGCACATTATAGTCTGTCTATATGTATGTATATGAAGTGAAAGTGTATCGCAAGAAGTCATCAGCACAGCTATTGCACTCACAATAAATATCCTTTAAGCTTAGTATCTCATAAAAAATACCATGGACATACCATTCATTCTCATGATCCTCCAAACTTTCTGCTTCATCACAGCATGGCTCTCAATCGACCACCACGTCACTCACCACGGGCCGATCCCATCAGCGCGAACACTAAACAAAATTCACAGCCGGGCATACTCCGTCCTCTCCACTTTACTCCTCTATCTCACCCTCTCCCCAAATCACGACGACATAGCGCGAACTCTATACCACATCTCCAAGTTCTGGGAGTACATCAACATACTGACCGTGCGCGCCAGCGGCGGCCTAATTGATTTGCACTTCGGTTTCCACCACCTGACGACGCCGTACCTAACCTTCTTCCGCGTGCTGCGCAATAGTGAAGGCTGGAGGACGTTCGCGGCGCTGAATACTGCGCATCATGCGCTTATGTATGCGTATTTTGGCGGGGCGGGCGTCGTCCGGCCGGTGTTAGATTTCACGGGGTGCGCGCAGCTGGTTATTGGCATTGCAATGGAAGTGAGGGTGCTTTGGTCTAGGAATTTGTATGTGGATGAAGTACGAGTTTGGCCGCATGTGTTTGCTGCTGGTCTTTTAGGGATGTATCTGGTTTTGTGGGCGAGGGAGATGAAGATCAGACGTGTTGAACGGGAGGCGAAGATGAAGAGCAATTGAGATTGAGATATGATGAGTGAGATTAGAGTTTCATAGAATCTTCACAATTAATTTTCTTAAATGTTTCTTTATAAGTGATAGATAAATAGTATAGCAGGCGACTTGATCGCATTAGTAAAATACGGATTCTACTGCGTTAAGGCCTTAGTGAATGTGTAAAGCCGATTCAACGGCACATTCATCCATCCATCGCGTAACATGGTATACTAAATAATCATACACACTCGCAAGCTCAAGCCATCTCGTCGAGACATTTACTTCGAACCTCCCTTACGCCCAGCCTCTCTTGCCCTTTCGCTACCAGGCTCAAATGAACCAGATGATGCTTGACCGCCCTTGGACGCGATTTCACGCTGCACGTGTCAGTGACTAAATACTCCGTTGAGATGCAGCGGCATCTTACTTGCTTGTCGGGGTCCATGTTGGCGAAACCACCTGTGTGACTTGCCTGGCCGCCCTTTGATGCGATCTCTTGGACCTCCTCCTTGGGGCTGGCGTGTGTTAGTTATTGGTTAGGCCGAATGGGAAGGAAGAGATGGTGTACCGGTTAGCAAAGTTTCCAGGGTTTCCGGTACTAGACATTTTGTTCTGTATATGCGAGTTGTGCGATAGAGTCAGGGTGGGTGATTTCAATTTTGGGTTTGAATTATAATGGTTTGGTTACAGAATGGATGAAAAAGAAGGGTGTATTGAGAGACGTTTTTCAATGGTTTTATATACGCTTGATAGCTCTCCTATGTCTCTTACATACTCGGTAGTATTGGACTTGAGGACATTAATGATTCCCCCGAAGCCTGGCCGCCGCAAGGGTGTAGTCCTCACCGCAATTACAACATGTGGGATGACGTTGTGGTTAGCCATAGTTGACTCCTCTGACGCGTATAGTATGTAAGTCAGATCTTGAGATCCATGATCTTTCTTTCGTAAAGAAAACATCGCGGCTGGTAGCAGGCCGTTGATTGACACCGAAAGCAAGGGCTTTGGTGCTCACTGTGTGAGATAGGGGCCCCGGGGTAGCCTCAAGACAGTGCACAGAACCTCATGACGAAATGGGGGATAGATCGACGAGACATGAGAGCTCTTGACGTCAGTTCGGTATCATCACTCATTACAACAGCGTTTTAAATATTAGAAAAGAAAATATACAGTTTCTAAGACTTTCTCAACTTGTAGATGTAGACAATTTGGTCTAAGCTTACATGGAAAAGCTACCGGTTCCCCGGGAGTCTCCCGCGCTGGAGCAAAATATCGGCGATCGTGGCCGGGATGATACTAGTAGGATAGCGCCGCTTACGTTACCCCGGCCATTAGGTCTCTTGTTCACAGCATCATAGATGATTATAACAAGAATAGGAATTGCGATCATCATCGTTTCTAGTCTTTACCCAGATGTATAGGCCCGAGTGTCTCAACATTGGACATCAACAATACTTCATACCAGTCCCGCCAGTCACTATCCGACAAAGACATCAAGACAGATTATCATTGCTTTGATCAGGCAATGGATCTCAATTATGTGATGATGCGAGCCTTTAATTTGATTGATGAGGTAATGGCCAACAAAGATTCCCTCACAAGATTTCGTATATTCCGATTCAGACTTTCTTGTTAGGAATTGCTTCAGCCCTCATTTAATCAAGCCGTATATCATGGCGCCACTGGCGCCACCTCTTATCATAGCAGAACATTATCACCTCTAGATAAGAGATGCGAATCATTTTCATTTGTGACCAGCCGCTGTTGGCGAATGGGTGTCGACCGATATTGCTAGCGATCGATGCTGAATGGGGTGGATATATGCCGTTGAGGCTGTGCCGCTCATAGAGCGACAGCAGAACATCCAATCGCTAGGCGTCCGGTGGCATTGTGAAATGGATGTTTTATGATATATTCACAGGCCCCCAAGACATCCGCAGTGATTCGATGTTCTTTTCCGAGGTCTCTTCTCACTTGATTAGAAACCAGGGCTAGGCTATCTCCCAACTGGCGTTAGCACCGAAGGATCGTTTGTTTTAAGTCGCATTCGATTAATCTGTCGGAGAACGGCGTTGCCTTATCGCCGGCAATGAACCCAAAGGAGAACCATCAATTTGGGTATAGAATATCCGTATCTACTACCAGAAATAAGACCTTAGGGCAACTGCCCCGAGGATGCCTAGCGTTGCGATAATACCGACTTGATTCCAAACCAAGACCGATGCCGAGCTAGACTTATCGGATGACCCGTCGTCGGAAGAGTCACCAGAATCATCGTCGTCGCTGATAGGAGCTGTGCTTGCCTTCACTGTAGGAGTTAAGAAATTAGTGATAAAGTCAGAACTCCTCCAAGAAGACCAATCATGCGACAGAAGTCCCCTAGACGAATATTAGTTAGCACGAGCTTTGAGGGGGCCTTTCGATTGTCAAGCACGAACCATTCCTCATCATAATCCTGGGTCCCCTCACGGATGTAGTAAGAGCCCCCCAGTGACCATATCATCCAGCCTGCATTCTGCGACGAGAAATAATCCAGTATGCAAGACGCATACGCGTCCTCGTTGATGCTCGTGTTCTGCGGGAATCCAAACTCGGTCACAACGAGTGGGAATTGGTTCGTCGCGTTGTCGGCCAGAGCCTGAAATCCCGCATTGAACCACTTCTGCGTGATGACGGAGCAATTGCTACTCGGAGGGCCGTAGATATTGTCGTATACATGCAGCTCGAGGACCAACTTGTCGCCATAGCCCTGGAAATCATCTCGGTTGAAGGTGCCCGTTCCGGGATCAAGTGCTGTGCCTTGGACAACGGTAGTGAGGTTGGCGTCGGAGTCCAAGCCGGAGAGGAAGATTAGCACATCTGAGTTAGCGGAATGGATAGCATCGGCGCCCTGCTGGACGTATTTGTACCACTCCTCCCAGTTGTAGGAGTCGACGAGTTGTGTATCACTCAGGGGTACACGGAGCTCGTTTCGTAAGGCCATTGATGTTAGGCTCTGCCATGTCTTGCCCTGCTGTGCGTTAGCGACGATCTGTTACGGAGAGGTGGATTGCACTGACGTGCTCGGCCATGAAAGATAGTCCTCGTGTCCAGTTCGCAACGTTAAAATACTCGTCACCCCACCAAGAGTTACCATCGAGCGGGCTGCAACACCAGCCCGCCTTTGATATGTGATTGTCAAGGTGGACGTAAATCTCTTGCTTAGCACATTCCGCAGCGATGGCATCGTACACCTAGATTCACTCGCTTTAGTTCTAGCGCGGTACTGTATCTCAACACATACGAACCTGTAGCCTAGTCGTTTCGGCTCCAAATGAAGGATTATTAGCAACAACCTGATTATAGATGGCCATGCCATCATCCTGCCCCAGTGCATTGATAAATGCAGTTTGCATCGTAACGTCTTTCTCCCCGTTCTCGTAGTATTGGTCGATCATCTCAATCGCGTATGTGAGGCGGATCGCGTTCATGCCTAGACTTTTGACCTTCGACACAATTGTCTCAATAGACTGATATTGAAGTCCCTCCGGAATCATCGTCTCAAGCGACGCAGGCCAATTGGCGCCGACATACGTAATCTTGGTACCGTCCGCGTCGGTGATCCATCGTTCCGAGGTGACTAACGGACCGTTCGGCCACGACGCTCTAGGTTCTATTTCCGTAGACAACGAGAGACTAAATAATAAACATATGGCTACTAGCCAGCCAGCCAGCCATCGCATGTGCCCGGCTCCAGGCATCTTGAAGTAATAATTATGATACTTCGAGAAGGTCGACGCCCGACCGGTCGGTCCGGGGTTTCGAGAGATGAAATACCGCCAGCGGGTGTTGTTTCAGCTGTGCAGATCGGCGGCTTGGACACGTAATTTTAGTGGCGGCAGGGAATAAAAGGTTGAAGACCCCACCACTCGAATACGAGCTTATTCTTGTTTTTACAACCCCATATCTGCCCATATCCTCCCACTCCGTAGCAAAGCTAGATTGCAATAGTTTACTTCGTCCCGCGCTCGTAATACCTATTTATACACGCGTGCTAGTCTAGAAGGTAGAAATTTACTCTATCTAAGCCAAGTTGCGCCCAAGCTCATATCTAGTCGAACTAAGATATACCCCGCGGGTTCAAAGAGTTTGGTTGTTCTTCGCTACCTACCAATACCCCTCTAGCCTCCGCGACTTTCAAGGCCATAGATGATGGATTTATTCACTGCCGGGATTTACACCAGACTTCGAACTAGCAAGCCATAACCCCCGGTGGCATTTAGTAGCCATGGAGGGACACCGCGCTCGACGGTATTGACGTTTGCCGGGGAACTCCGGTCCGCCGGTTGAGAATTTTGAGCATCTTATGGCGAATAGTTCTGGTTTCTTGCTAACCTAGGGCTCGCCTTTCTTCCTCGTAAACACAGTATATCGAGACGCCAGATCCCTACTGGTCCTACCGCTTGAGTGTAATACGAAAATCAGTTTGCGTACATGGTTCTGGTTGGAGGGAGGCGCCCGTGATGAAATAACCTATCATATTCTCGCACCGAAATGTGTATAATCCCTTGTTTACCTCGCCACGGTGGCCCGAGGGGTGGTACAAGGTAATGATAATAATAATACCGGTAACACCTCTTTTCTTCCTTCTCCCTTCTTCGTCCTTCCATAGGCCCCATACTTTCGCAGCCTGAGTCGCATATCCTCTTTTTAACTAAGCCACATCTTGAGTTCATATACCGGAGAACGACCAAAACTAATATAGTCAAAGCATTAACTAATCAGATAAGAGTTTATAGTTCTTTTTCATCTGGACAGCATTACTCCTTTTTTCAAGACGTTAACAGAGGGAATTATAATTCCTCAAGAAGTAGTCACCATACTAAGCTCGGGGGCTCAAGACAACCTACATTCTACTACCTAGAGCGAGAGGATGGGTCTCGACACTTTCCTTTCAAAAACAGCACGTTTCCTCAACGAATACGGCCGCCGTACCACCCAGTTCCGCCAAAAAATAGCTCAACATCTACATTTATTTAGGCCTACACACAATGATGACAGTCCTACTAAAGGCGAGGCCGCTTGTCTACAAGCTAGCCTGCGCCAATGCTCCCCTACAATGATCGACGCGCCGAAGACATTCCAAAGGCTCCCCTTTGAAATCATACTTCTGATCTGGGACGCCATGCTTTCTCAGACGGCCATGTTCTACTTATTACTTGAGGAGACTCCACCCTATCTCTATTACCTTTTCAACTGCCCGGATGTAGATTCCCAGCACAGCGATCGCGCCAACGCGGCTAAGACCATCATGAAAGTAGATCGGGCATCACGGCACTACGTTTTCAACAGGTTTCGGTTCACGCGATATTATCCGTTTAGTTCAAATTCATGGGATATAGGTTATACAGATCGCAAGCTCCATCCCCAGGACTTGCTGATTGATCCCAAAACCGATGTGCTTTGCGTTAATTTTGGTACGGATACCAATCAAACCTGGCGTCCTCGCTCCGGTTCAGATCTTCTAGAGGCCCTCAGGTCCGAAATCCAATACATATGCTTCACAGTCAATCATCTCGGCCAATTCATCAAGTTCCGTTCTAATGACCCTAGCCAGTTTCCAGCCCTTAAAAGGATCTACGTCGGGGTCCATAACGCAACAGATAAAGGACGCCCGCTGGACCAATATAATCCGTTGCCTTATGCGCCCGCTCAAGATGATCGGTTGGAGCGAAAACTCGCCAACTTGGAGTTTGGGCGCTTTGCGAGAGCTGCCGGCTATTTTAAGTGTTCTCTTGCCGAAGTCGATAACGACGACCTCCAACCTATTCGCCCCTGGTATTTTCCTGAAGATCTCGATTGGGCTACTATTAAACCACCGAGTCTAGAATATGTCTTCATTTATACCCTAATCGAAGAAGAACTCGACGCCATAAGAAAGTACTATGTAGTATCTCTCTAACGTAGCACCGAGCCTCAAGCTTGGTAACTTCTATGAGGCTAAAACACACGCACCATTCTTTCATCCGAACTTTTAGCCATTCTAGCATCCGTTCTAGTAAAAAGAGGGAGACACAAACATTAGTTACTCTCAACATGTTCTATTCTATAGGTACATACAGCGAAACGCTACACTTTATAAGGCACAGTGTGTCACGTCTCTTCATCCTTCGCGATTTCCAAAGCTATATATGATAAGCTCATTTATAGTCGCCATACTTCAAGCTGGCGGGTTATGGCCTTTAGCAGCGCTCAGTCGCCCTGGAGACACTGCGCTGGACGGTATTTGGGGGTGTGCCGGAGAACTCGGACTGCAGATGAAAAAGAACTGAGCACCTTGTTGCAAAAGGTTGGTTTCTTGCTAACCTAAGCAATCAAGAGACAATAGAGGTTACGTTTATTTTTAAACACGCATGTATAAGACACTAGATCCCTACTTGGCTTGAGAATAATGCGAAGTGCTCGATCACTGGCTCCAGCCCGGTCCAGAACAATCAGTTTGCGTACATGAATATGGTTCGGGGCAGAGTGTTTGCTCTCTATTGTTCTAAGGTAGCCCGAGTGCCACTGTAAGGGAATGGATAAGGTAATGAATAAGGTAATGAATGAGAACAATAATGGAGCTGTTGGGATCTCCTTATTGTAAGGTAATTAATAGACTATTGTTGCGTGAGGGCCCCTCAAAACTTCTCTGAGTACTACCCTACCTATATATAAGAGTAGTCCCTATATTCAGTCCTTCTTATGCCTCACGATCACTTCTCCTAGTGTGGCATATCTCCTGGCGTGGCCTTATAGCAGTACCTCTTTCTCCCACCGATAACCTCTTTCTCTCTCCATACTTTCCACACCTTCGCAGCCCCAACTGGATATCCTCTCAACGCAGCCAAATCTTCCAGCTTCAAACAGAGGGCGAACCATTGGGACTAAAATAGCCGGAGTTTTGACGGATCGGAAACGAAGAGTTCATACTCCCCTCCATCCATACTCTATCACTCCGGTTTTCAGACGTTAGTTGAGGAAGCCCGAGGTCACAAATCTTTCCTTCAAGAGCAGACGCCATACTAGCTCAAGAAACCACGATCACCTACCTTCTACTAGAGCAACGAAAGAACCTCAATTCTGTTGCTTTTTCGTCAGAGGCGGCACATTCCTTCAACGCATAATCCGACTATACACTTGGTTTCGTCAAAAATCACTCGGTAACCAAGTTATTCGGGCCTTGGCCTTTGTACATTCAAAGATACTCTCCCAAGATGGCCGACGCACCAAAGACACTCCCCCGCCTCCCCCTCGAGCTCATCTTCATGATTTGGGACTACGTATTTGACTATACTCCGGTCGAGTGGAATGTATACAGTGCACACTCTGAAATCGAAGGGCCCTTTAGCCTCATCGCCCGCAGGCCTCATTATGGCGATTACATGCGCCGCGTGAAGATGGCTAAGTCTATCATAAAGGCCGACTGGGCATCGTACCGGTATATCACCGCTAAACTCTGGATTGCACGGACGTTAGATGATGTAGGTATAAAGTTCTGGGTGGTTATCCCCAGCATCGATATATTTATCCCTAAGAAGCATCGTTCTCCCAATCCCGCCCGTCCGTTCTCCGGTTGTCCCTACATCGATTGCTGGCCAGATTCGTTCTTTGCTGGCATCCGACGCTCTAACCCCGACCACAATAATCCATACGAGGTCTTGTGCTCCAAGGTTAAATACATATCCGTCTACATAAAGGATTCCGATAAGCTCCTTGACAGTCTTACTCAGGGCAACGACGGTTTCCTAGCCCTTAAAAGGCTTAAAATATTGTACTTTATTCCCTTTGTCGGGCGTCGATCGTGGACCGACGTGGAATTCAACGTGTTGCCTTCTAGTCCCTTTGAGCATGACCCGTGGGTAAAAAAGCTTCTCGGAAAACCATTGCCGAACCGCGCATACCGTATCTTAGGCGTCAGTTTTAAATCCTTCACCGCTGAAAACCTTCATCGCGGCTGGGACCTCGATCTCACTTGCGCCGCTGTTAAGAAGCTAGGAATGGAGTGTGTCTGGATTGAGGAAAAAGGTTGGAATGTTCCGGAGAAAGGGAAGGCCACGATGACGTACTATGTGCTTTCTAGCACCCAGCTTGTAGCTTGATAAGTTCTGCGAGGTTGGATCACACAGGCCGTTATTTCCTCCGTATATACGGCTAGTCTAGTGTCCGTAAGGAAGAAGAAGAGCCGCCTATAGGGAAAACAACAAAGAGGCCGAGAGTTGGTAAATGGGTTACTCAATGTAGTGTAAAATCTAGCCATAGCACGCCCCCTATGCCCTTCCGGGGACAACGGGATCTATTTACTACGTAGAGATCCGGGGCGTAAAATACACCTCCTATCTACCTACCTTCTTGCATCCATTCCAGTGAAAGGGGAGAGGCGCGAGCGCCAGTTATTCTCAACATATTCTATTCTATAGGTAATGAGGGAGAACAGTTTATACATACGACCTTTGAAGCGAAAGGACACTTACCAGGTGGCATCAAGATATAACGTGTATCCCCTATATCGTTTAGTTCTACCTAATATATCAATCAACCAAATCATGTTCGCTGCATTGCCATGCCTATCTTCCTACAAATAGTCGACAACATAGGTCGCTTAACTTTACGCTCACTTCGTCCGGTCTCGATTTCATCAATCTAAACTTGAGGCTCTACGTTGTCCCTAACTCAATAATTAAGATTCTACCTTTTTTATACCCCTGAGCTCACCTGTTAAAAAGCCACCCCCCAACCAGTTATCCGCCCGCCATATAACGTAAGCCACCTCTCCCCATATCAAATATACATAAAAATTCAGATCTCCTCCGATCCCACTTACATAACCCCATTTACACACCTACACAATAGGAACTCCGCATACTAGCGATACCAAGAAAAAAAAAAGCCAATGTTCTAGAACCACATATGCCGTGCTAGCCGAATGTCTTGGCCTTCCTTACATATCTACCTACCTACCTAGTATTCCGGGTGCAACATTGCCGTCCATACATACCTCCCAGTATAAATATATATATACCTAGGTAACTATCCAACGGATCTCGGCTAGCTACCTAACCTACGCAGTACCTACCTACCCAAATATGCAGACCTCAACGGGCGGACCTATGTATGCATGTAAGTATGTCTGTATGTACGTCAGCACAGCTGCGCATTCGGCACTACGTAGCCAGATAACGTATATCTAGACCTACATACATACATATCTATATACATACAGCAGACCGGAAAGCCGGCAGACAAAGCAGGTACCGATTTTGAAGCACCACACCAAGCAGCCCTCCGAATTCCGCACCATCTCTCCATCAATCTACAAGGTCCGCACACAATCCCCAATCCCCAATCTCCAATCCCAGTAGCCTAGAGTTCATTAACCATCACTCCAAGTATCAAGCATTAAGCATTAAGAGCTACGCAAAGAAGCGAGAGAAGATGTATTACTAATATAACTATCCTTCCAAGTCTGAGTACTCCTGATCGGTGATGATTGATGATTGATGATATATATATAAAGCAGGCCCGCAGCCACTGCTACTAGCCAACCTCGTTCGAGGATCTCTAAATGCCACCGAAACGCCCCAGGGGAAAAAAAAATCAAAGCAAAGCGAAAGCAAAAGTGAGGGACCAGAGCATAACCCCTATCTAACCTACCCTATCGCGCTCGAACTCGCCTCGAGTGAGGCTGGGGGCGAAGGGGAATAAAATGCCAGACCATCCCCCAGGCGGGAGGGTTGTTGTTGTTGTTATTGTTGTTGCTCACTCCAAAATAATGCTGTGCCGATAACCCCGGACCCGCCACCAGGTGACCTCCCATGTCTTGGTGTATGGTATGTATGTGCAAATGGGGTTATTGATATATATGTATGTATGCCAGTCCACGAAACGAAACGCAACGATCCAATCACCGTTCTGTATAAAACCCCCAAATCAAACCGTACCGTCCGTCGTTGTCCCTATCGGTCGGTGGATATAAACGCCTGGGCGATAACATGCAGGTATGTGTGTTGTTTTTCCTAGCCGTTATCGAATTCCGTCATGCCGCGGAAAAAAATCATATAATCCCCTTCAAGTCCCATTCGCCCTTCTGCGCCCTTGCGAGGACCTCGCGGCCCTTCTCGGTAAGATCGGGCTTGCCACCCTTATCCGTAGCTTGAGTGAAGAAGACGGGCACGAAAGGGTCGTTTGTTCGCTCTCGTTCCCGCGCCCTTTCTCGCTGCTTCTCCTCCAATTCGACTTTGACGTTTGTGGCCTTCGAGTATTGCTTTGACATGATGGCTTGGGTCACGCCGTCCCAGAGCTTCAGGGACTCATTCTCGGCCTGTAAATCCGTGGGTGGTAAGGTCTTGGGCGCAACTGCTAAGGGGTTGAGATCAATGATGGTAGTTTGTTTGTCGGCGGGGTGGGAATCCTGGTTAATTGTCAGTATTGGACGGTCAGTATAACAAACGACCCAACGGTATGGTACGCACCACTGGCTTCGGTCCCAGGGTGAAGACAATCTTATCCTTCCATCCACCACCTAACCGAGCGACAATATCCGCCTCGGGTACATCCCTAATACGCACTTTGTCGTCGTTATCCGGGTCGTATTTGAAAATAACACCTTCAACCTTGTTCTGTGCACGACCAAGCCATCCATCTTCCACGTAATTTAGAATTGCTTTTAACTTGGTCCTGGTACAGGTGACGTATGCAACGTCACCGACGGTAACGCTCAAAGCACCACGGAAAAGACCGCCGAGGTGTGCAGCAGGATGTTTTAGTTGATATGTTTCGTTATCCCGTCGCTCGAGAGTTATAAAAATGCCGAGGTTGTGCTCTCCTGGAGAGACCTTGATAGCCGTACCGGTGAACTTGGCACTAATCTGATCATAACCCCTAGCGTGTAGACCCTTTTCCGGGCAGCTTACGTAGAAAGCACTGACGGGTGGATGATGTGATGTTTGTTCGGTGAGATACGATATCCTGACGGTAGGTCCGGCCGGGTTGGCAGGTGTCTGCACGACAGACACGCTGGAGGCGGTTCGAGGGTCTATCTTACCGGATTTGACCGAGGATGCATCACTGCTGTCACCGCTTTTTGCCCCATTCGCGCCCAGGCCCTTGGTATCGATAGGTGGCGCATTGTCCTCGGCTTCCCAATTACAACGGAAGAACTCGCCCAAGCAAGAGTTGTAGGGTTTGCAAGGCTTGCCCTTGACGTATTTCAAGTCTTTTGTGAACCAGAAGCGGAGGACCTCGAGCATGCGGTCGAGGGGTTCGTCGGATGTGCCTATGGCGGCGAAAGCGCTGGGGTTGTCCAGGTAGTTCCAGTATTCTAGATTCGGGGTGGGTTCGAGGAGCTGGGAGGGGAGAGAAAATCGAACGGCGGCAAGATCTGATACACCCATGAACCTAAGTAGGAACATCACAAATTAGCCAGTCAATCATGTCTTTGAAGGTTAAAGGCAGGCTTCGAGCACGTGGGTGGACAATGGACATCGTGGTAAAACAAGGGGGCCGAGAAATCGAGGCCAGTCGTGGGTCCGATGGCGGACGAGGCGAGCCGCGCCCCCAAGTTACACGGCGGCGGTGTGGTCTATCCCCATACAATGAATGCTTGCTGCTTGTTTTGTTCACACTTACTTTCGTAAGATGGTAACGAAGGTTTTCAATTTGGATCCATCGCTCTGGGGGACATCCTCCTCTGTGGCGACAGCTTGCGGTGACTCTGAAGCCATGATGGCAGTGTGGTTGTTGTAAGTGGCAAGCGTTGCTTTGATAGAGGGCTGGCCGTGTGTGTATGTGTAAGAGGTGCTATTTAGAGGGGCAAACAGTGAATGAGAGAATATAGATGGCTTGGGGACACTAAAAAGCTTAGGGAAGTTCGATTTGGCGGACTAACGATTCACCTAAACCTAAGATAATAAAGTGGTCATGAAAGAAACCAACAATATGAAGCAGGCTGAGGTTGGAGGGGAGCACAGAGAGGTAGATAGATGATAGATGGGTGATAGAAATGATGGTTACAAGAGCTAAAGTGACCTGGAAGAGGATGGGAGTGTTAGGTTAGTTGGAAAGCGGGATACCGACAAGCAAGTCGACCATTCAGGAGGGTTACGATAAGCTCCAAGTAGTCTAGATAAGTAGCTCTATTGCACTGATAAGCTCGGAAATCTGGGGCCGTGCTGGCTTCTCTGCTGCAGTACCAGACTATCCTTTCTGTTTGTTCACCTAACCTTGTGATGCCATCGCGTGCACTAGACCCGTAGGTTTCAGCATACCCCCAGTGCTGAAACTCAGTTCTGTGGTGTGTTAGCGTAGGCTTGGCGCTGGAGGACAGTGTGCGTTTAGAATTCTTCTATATAATGCTAAAATAGGTACTGTATAGTGGGGGAGGCGTGCTAAAGGCTTCCAAGTACCGCAGTAACAGTGCTGTACTTGTCGTATAGCGAGCAAGGAGGTACGGTAAGGTACGGCAACGTATGTATCGTCTAGCATAGCACGTGTTAGCCAGGTATATTAAGATAGATACCGACATGATCGGGATCTCTTGCATTTGACTTAAGACTATTTCTTCTTGGTAACATAGCACAAGCATTGCAAATCTCTATTCTGTTTAATATAAGAACCAATCATTCCACCACGAGTGCCAACGCGGCACAATTACGCATAGAGTGCATGCCATAACGCTCCCTTGCTACTGGCCGCCCTAACCGTGCCCCCCCGATAAGCCCCCCGACCAGTATGATCTGGGCTATCGTCCCCGCCTAAGCCAGTCTAGGAAAATACCTAGACTGGAAGAAGTGCTACTACTGCGTCCTTATCAGCCCTGTGACCAAGCCGCAAGCCGGAGATGATGAGGGGTTAGCGAGCGGAGGAGGGCATGGTGATTGATGGGATCTGAGGGTGACGTCAATGCCTATTCTGCCTGACAGCTATCTACTCTGGTGACGCCCTTTGCCCCTGGATCAGTGCAACAGGGGAGGGGGCAGCATAAATAGGTATACTTAGTAGGTATATGCTGTACCCAAAAAATAACAAATTGCTCGACCCTGTCGCATCGAGTCCAAGTGTCCAAATGAGGTTATAGATCTCGCGATTGTATTAATGAAAATAAGCCACTGAAACCACACCGTCAATGGATAGTCGGCCGCTTCCATCCAAGTTCTTGTCGCCTCTAGGTCTATCTCGACCCCATCTTTCACGTTGCGACTTGTGCTCCAACTTTGTATAACTTGTGGGAGTACTGGTTCACTACCTACAATCTAGGTGTGCAGGGTAGCACTCCAAGTAGTTTATAAAGACGACACTCGATACGTGCACGAACCCTATGCATTCCCACTGGTAGTTAAAATAACAATAGAGGCTTCGGACGACGGCGATGACGACGACAACAAGGGAGAGCCCATCTGGCTTCTATAAAAATATGCGCAATGTCTCACTTGAAGGCTCTGTGCTTTTCCGGGGTTAGATGGAATGAGGACAGGAAATCGTTAACGGACCTATCAAACAGTGTTATAGGTAGGCGTATACTATCATACTTATACGAGTAACCCGATTTAATATCGGCTTCGGCTGTGATCAATGTGCCTTAGGCATCAGCATATCAATACAGCCTTCGGATGTACCGAAAATGATTATTATGTCGTCAACTGTCGACTGATTGTTATTCAAATGCAGTAAGGTTAGGTAGTCAAGTGTGTCAGAAGGCCACGTGCAGATGATCAGCATGGTGACAGCAAGGATGCTAATACCATATCTGGTAACAGAATGAATGTATGCATGTGAGTGAGTGTTTAAGTAAACAACATAGTAGATAGAATATTATATAATACAGTTCTAGATGACTCAGAGACCATGAATCATAGACTTTAATACCGCGTTGGAGAAATTGCACAAGAGTCAACAACCTACATACCTCATACCTGCAGCAGAAGAATGGTGGTAGAATGGGTAGCGAGTATTTTGGAGAGGCCTCCTGAGTCATGTAGTATCCAGACTAGAGCAAATGAAGCCGTGGAATGGGAAATGAGAGTCTAGCGGGCATATTCCCTTTACGAGCATACCTCCCTGTCTCGATGCCTCGATACATGGCCAGAAACATGGTTTGCAGGGTCGCAACTAACTCGAAATATCGACACTTTCGTTGTGACTCATGGTTCTTTGCGAGCTATGAAACGAAACCCATCGAAGTAGATGACGACGACGAATAGGCAGCTGAATTAACGGGTAACCAATAACAACCAGGGGTTGGGCATTGATTGATATATATTTAGCAATTGGCCATGAATATTTAGTTCTTGCCCCAACGAAAGCCGCCGTAGAGCCCACCCATTATTTGCATTATCGCATTATCTCACTAGCGCATATTTCATTATTAATTAAGTCTCCGACCTACATAACCCGCCTATCTCCAGTACCTCAAGTGCTACCTAGGTATCTACCTCCTTTAGGGAGACTTCACCTAACCTAAGTAACCTACCTAATCTAATCCCTACACCCTCTCCGCGCCGTGCCCAGGCGGTACCTACATAGAACACGTAAACCATCCAGTTGCCTAAGGCTACCCTACCTGCATAACATATCTTACCTAACCTATCTCTTGTCTGTCTACTAGTATAGTCTAGATAGATAGGTAGTGGAGGTAGTGGGAAGTAAGGTACTTCTGCCAGGTTGTGTTTAGTCTATGTATGGCTGTGCTGGTTGGTTTCCGCCGATTACCGAAGCCGAATTAGAAAGTCGGATCTCACCAAAGTCCGACTGTAACCCCTCGATACCTACATAGGGAAGTGCTTAGCAGGTGCTTAGGTTATGCCGTATGCTGTTCGCATAGGCAAGGGATAAAGACGTTCCGTGTCAGGTCTCTCGTCAGCCTTAGTCTACCTAACAGAGGGGAGAGAGAGAAAGAGAGAGATCCACCAACATTGATTAATCTTATCAATCCCGCAGAGAAGACCGTCAAGTCCGTTCGAACACACTTCACCCAACAAGACAAAGAATTCCAGCAACAACCATCTCATCCCATCCCGTAGCATAAGTCCGTGCGAGACAGGCCAAAGCTCGTCCGTAATCGCCACTGCATTTACTGTACACAAACAATACGAGGCCATTTACCCTGAAATACGCCGACGTCCCGAAGCAGCAAGCAAAGTATATGTGGATTTAGACCCGATATCCCCGGATTTTCTGGACTTTATCGCAAAATGTCAACTGCGACAAACGCCGCCGCTGCGGCACCACCACCACCACCACCACCACCATCAGCATCAGCATCGTCGTCACAACCCCACCCTAAGCCCACGAAGATTTTGGCATGCGTGCACTGTCAATATCGCAAGATCAAATGCGATCGCCAACAACCATGCTCAAACTGTGTCAAGGTAGGTAACCGTACTTTATTTTATTGATTGTTCGTTCTAGTGTTTGCTATGTCTCGTCTCGTCTCATTCATTGTAGATCTCGTGAGCTTGAGCCAATGGGTATGAGTGTTGACCGTTGATGTCATGGAACGTCGGGACTTTGACTGATGCGACCTATCATCTCATCTCGTGGCAGGTCACATGCTCGCTCTCCGAAATTCACCTGCATACTGACACCAAACCTAGGCAAAGATTGCTTGCAAACCAAGCGTCCCAGCTCCACCGCACAAACGCCGCCGTCCAAACCAGGATCTCCTCGAGCGTCTGGCACGCTGTGAGCAGCTTCTCAAGCAGTATGCCGACGGCAATGTGCCACCACCCCAAGGAGTGGAATCAAGTCCAGCGCCGGCTCTAACACCACCATCAATTTCATCCTTTGCTGAGCCTAGTAGGAGTAGCAGTAGTAGCCATCTCGCCTCGCCGCCAACTCTAAAGGTAGAAAATGAAGTCAAACCGGTCGATAAGCCTGGCAAGGTTTTCGAAGAGAATGGGAACGTTCGTTTCATGGACAATTATATCCGAATTAGCTTTCATGATGAGGTATGGCCCATGCTATCTCTCGACCCATTCAAGGTCGCCGTCACTGATTCCTGTTTGTAGCTCTCAGCGATGAGAAATATTATCGACGATGATGACCAGGAGTCGGAGTCAGGTACAACCGCTCTCTCACCAGACAACAACGCCGACCTTTTTCTAGGCATTGAGGATGCAACGATTGATCTACGGGAACTACAGCCAGAGTGAGTATTTGATTCTTCTCCAATGTCAACTCATTATTTTCAAGATATTATTAGTCCTTTGTATTCACTAACAATTTTAATCTAGCCTAGTCAATGTTTTCAGGTTATGGCAACTTTTCATCGAACGAGTTAATCCCCTAAGCAAAGTGATCCACGTCCCCAGCCTACAGCCATATGTCATGGACGCCGCCGCCGACATTAATAAAGTTCCATTAGCGTATCAAGCTCTCCTCTTTTCCGTGTATAACATGGCTGTAGTGTCTCTCACCAATGAAGAAGCAATTCAATTACTTGCCATGACCCGGGATGAAGCCTTGAACCGATTTAGTCGAGGCGCAAAGCTTGCTTTAACTCGCTCCAACTTCCTGCAAAACTACAACATGACTATATTGCAGGCCCTTTTACTATATATGGTAGTTTCAGCCTCTCCAAACTATAGGTTCTCCGCTAACCAATGATCACATAGCTCTCATTAAACGGTCGTCATGATAACCATTCGTCTTGGATCATGGGTGGAACGGTTATGCGCATTGCCCAGAAGATGGGCTACCACCGTGATGGCGAGCAATTTAATCTCTCACCTTTCGAGACAGAGATGCGGCGAAGATTATGGTGGCACGTGCTTACGCAAGATTCCAAGTACGCCATGTTGTCTGGTCTGAGCCACACTTGGGTACCCTCGAATTGGGACACCAAGATGCCCCAAAACCTTAACGACGAAGACTTATCCCCGAACTCCTTAAAGCCTCTAATACCCCGCGACGGCCCCACAGAAATGGCGTTTGTCCTTATCGTTTACCATTACCAGCGATTTACGAATAGGACGCACCGCGCCTTTGAAGCCGCCTTCCTGGCGCTACGCGAGGGCGGTAGACGCAACTCCGACCAACTCACCCCCGGACCTATCGAGACATATCGCGCCCTCGTCGAGGAAATCGACGTAGAACTGGCCGAATTCGAGCGGAAATATGTAGATCCATCAGCCGGTGGTGTCCAAGCAGCAGCCTCGATGATACGCCCTCTTTTCATCGATAAAATGAGAGACGTGATGATCCCTATGTGCGAACAACCTGAATTCGGTACCGAGATATTCGACCAGATCGACAGTTTATTTAAATCCTTCGTGAACAACCACTCGAGAAATCGCGCGGTGTTCAAACGCATGGCCAACACAGGGTTCTTGTGGTTTATCAGAGCGGGCTTCCATACCGACGCTATGCTCCTCTTTGCTGCCAAGCTCTACAAGAGGCCAACAGGCAAGCTGACCGAGCGCGCCTGGGTCGCCCTCGGCTCCATGTACGAGCTCCATCCGGACTTATACGACGTCTCACAAAAGAAATTCGACCGCCAGGCCCAATTCACCCTCAAGGCATGGGCGGTCCGCGAGCAAGCGCTCGCGCAGTGCGGCCAACAAGTCGAAGTCCCCGAGTTCATCACCCGCCTGCGTCAGCTCCTCGCCTCCTCGCGCACGGGGTCCTCCTACACGGCCTCGTCGTCCCCCTCCTCGGCGTCGCAGCAGTTCTTCCTGCAGCAGACGTCGACGACGTCGCCGTACCAGCAGATGTCGCTCGACCTCGGCGACATGAACCAGTACCTGGGGACGAACGTGGACGCGCCCAACTTCAGCCTCGACATGTGGGGCAACCTGATGATGGATAACGACGGCGACGCCAACCAGCCGGCTTTGCCTTATGGGGGCTTTGACTTCTCTAAGTTGGACTTCGGACCTATGGGCTTTTCGGGATAGGTTCGTCTTGCTATTTAACTAGTAGCTGATCGGGACAGTTGGGTCTTTCTAGAGACCCTTGCTTTCGTAGACGCGGCGCGACTACGATTGCGTCACCCACCCCTCTCGGCCTCCTATATACGAAATATGTATGAGAGGGAGGAGGGAAGGACGGGGGATAATCTAACCTTGTAACATGGCATTGGAGTTTAGGGCCGGCCTCGAAGATATATATATATATATATATATGTACGGTGATGGGATGGGATGAGACGGGACGGATGAGCGGGATTACATTTTCTCCTCTCTTTTGAAATTGTGTACGAATAGAACGAGATCGAGAACGAGCGAAGATGGGCGCGGGATCGGATCGCCACCGTTCGAGAGATGGTACTTGAACATGCATGTGTATAACAGGAATTTTAACTCAGTTAATTTTGATACCCGGCTCATTAGATGCAATGCATGTGATATGACTTTGGTAAGGGGATTGATTAATTGTTGCGCGCCCTCTAGGTAGGAGGAGTTGAGGGGATTGGGTAAGCTTGATGTGTAGTTGGAGGTCTCGATGTTATAGATGCGAAGGCATCTTCTCTTGTAGTGTGCCTTCTTATTTAACAGAGATATGAGTTGTCTTTCGAGATTGGTGGAGTTGCTAACATGCCTATTTTACTAGATGCCATAGAATAGTATCTATTCAGGAGGCAGCGTCTTATGAAGATTATGTATATTTAATTAGATAGTATAGTGTTAGGGGACAATAAACTTAGAGTCTCAAAGTCTTGACGGTTCGGCTGGATCTTTTTGCTAGTTATAAAAAGGGGCGTAAGATTTGTGTTCATTGCTGTAGGAGAACTCATTCTCTGTGCATGAACTAGCGATAGGGGCCTCTCCTTGCTAAATATCAAAGACCTGGAATAATGCCGCATGTTTACATGGCGTGGAAGAAACTAGTTTAGGATTACTTAGCCAAGTTTTAATAAATTCGTTTATTTTAGCTAATAGAAGCGTTTGTGTACCTAGACGCAAGATTCATCTAATAGTTGAGATGGCGGAAATGATAGACACACGTTACCCTAAGAAAACCTTATCTAGATGAGTAAGTCAGGACTTAGTAAGGACGTCGCTTCACGATGATTTCATAAATCTACTGTTACCTTCAAATGCGCAGTGGATTGAATAAATCCTTCATGTTAATTGTGTAAAACTACAGGTATATTTTACCTAAAAGTCCGAGTAATAAGCCCCTGAGCATTCTGACTTTTTCGTTTTGATTTTCAACCAGTCACTTAATCCTCATATCGATCATGAAAAGCACGCAAATATACAGACTAAGCAGCCGCGCCCGATTTCCCAGCTTTTACCCACAACCTCATTAATTCCGCCCAACCAACGAAACCTCCGGCCACTCCTCCGCGCCCTCCCCATCCAACAACTCCCCCCCTTCCCCTTTCAAAAACCTGCCAAACAGCGCATCCATATACGCCGTCTCGATCGCAATAACCCTCTCCCCCCTAATCGTCCCCAACCCCGTATCCAGCAGCGGCGGCGAGTCCGCCCCCAGGACATCCCTTATAACCGGGAAATCCGTAAACGCCCCGTGCTCGGTGTCGTCGACGGCATACTGCCGCTTGAAGCCGCGCAGGTTCTCCCACGCGGTGGTCCACGTGTCGTCGGCCATGCGCGGGTTCGTGCCGAAGAGCACGAAGGGGGAGGATGTGCCTGTTTCTATGACGGGGCCGAAGAGGATCCCGTCGAAGTTCGCCCCGACGGAGAACCGGGGGTCGGAGAGCAGGAGTTGCAGCGCGGTCGCGCCGCCGAAGGAGTGTCCGAAGACCCCGACTTTGTCGGTGCGCAGCTTGGCTGATGATGATGATGATGAGCCAGGGGCAGGGGCAGGGGCAGTACTGAGCCCGGGGATCTGAGACACAACAGAGGTGTTCGACAGCGCGTCCAGCACGAAGCTCATATCCTCCACCCGCACCGAGAGGTACAGATCCGCGGTCCCGTTCACGACCACCGAGTCCCGCGCGTACACCGCACGTCCATCCGGAAACTCGACGATGCCAGCATCGTAGGGATGGTCGACGGAGACTATGTTCCACCCGTGGCTCGCGATCTCCTCCAGCTCGGCGGAGTAGAAGGTCCGCGCATTGCCTAGCCCGGGGCCGAAGAGGAGGAGCGGAAGCTCTGGGTACGAGAGCGGGCTGTCGTGGCAGGATTGCGTGAGGATGCGCTCTGCCGAGGCGGTGGTGTCGTTGTACACGCCGTCGATGTACGCTGCTGTCAGTGGCGGGAATTGCAGCGCCTGGACGCAGTTGTCATTGCCATTGTCATTGTCATTGCCACCGCCGCTGCCGTTACCGCCTTGCGCGCCGCGGGTTTGCGTGGGGTAGAAGAGGGAGATGGCGAGTTTCCTCGCCTGCACGGTGGGTGCGAAGGGGTCGGTGCGCGAGGAATCCACAAGCTCGAGGGCAGTGGTGCCGACTGCGTACGGCCCTTTTAGCTTTGGCAGAGGGACCAGTGAGGCGGCGAGGGCCTGTGAAGCGAGCGCGGAGAGGCAGAGTATGGATTTCTGCATTGTGGCAGGCCCAATACAATAATTGGGAGTGTGGCCTTCACGAAGAGCGAGAGTGCAAGACTGCGGAGGTTCCGGTGGCTCCGCTAGAAGGATTCTTCATGCTACCCATTACATACATATATATATATATATATATAATTCTAACCCATGCCACTGCTACGTTGCGCCGCAGCGATTACGGACACCGCGCACCCGAGATTATCTTATCAGATCCGGATCTTGATCCGAAACTGGTACGATCGAAGGCCCGGGTCATACCTATTCCATCGTTCCTGTTAATAATAAAAACGCTGCGGGTGGGGAAAGGATCGTCCGTAAGCCCTTTCAGCTCGTGCGCGCGAGGGACTTGGCGGATCCTTTCGGTGTGGAAGGAATGGTGACTGGTGCTTTAGAGAGCATGGGAATTGAGCGCCGAGGCTCGAGGAATAAGGGGATGGACAGGGAGTTTAATTAACCCCTCATGGACGCGTGGAGGTTTGAAAAATCTGCCTCTCTTGTCCGTAGTAAGCGGCGACTCTGAGGAAGCTCTGTGACGGCTCTAGATGTGGATTATGAACCGGCGTGAATGCCGCTTCTGGAATCTAAGTCAAATAATGAGACTTTTAAGATCACGAACTTCGTTTTTATCGGTGTTAATATCTTTATTAAAGAATCCCATCTTAAACGGTGGCGTTGTATACCTCTAGGCGTATTGTGTCGATAGTACTTGAAGCAAATGGCGATTCACACTCACCATTACTCTAGTATTTATATCTTGTTGGCCATTAAGTCATAGATAATCCAGTAGTAGTTTCTTGATAATCTCCTGCTTCCTATAGATGGTAGACTTTGATCCCGATTTTCAGTCCTTACATCAATCGGCAGACCCATGCCATGAGCTCTATTTTCGATATCTCGCGGTACCTTCCACGATATAGTGTCTCATGTCTCGTTTTACCTCGTTAACGGGGCGATTCCGTCTCCCGGCCCAATGACGTAGATTATTCAGCTGCAGCCTTGCCGCGCGGTCTGCCGGGGTGTCGGAGAGTTCGAAGACCGAAAAAGTGACAGGTCGGTTCCAGGAGAAAGGAACTGTAACGGCGGTGCATATGCGAGGTCCTTTTCTATTTCACATGAGTTAAATAGGCTATGATGCTTTTATAGGCTTAGTCTATTTATAAATTCTTCAGTCTCGCTTCCGTTGAGTGAGAGAAATGAGACAACTGAGTAGGAAGTCGGACTAGATATAGACCGTAGACTCTTAAAGACTCCCGCCGCCAGAACAAATTATTTCATATTAGACACCCTTCCAAGCCTTTTAATATACGACACGATGCTAGGGTATTCCCTTTTCTAGTCTCTTAGTTCGCTTCTTGGAATAAGACTAATAGCCATCCCTCTTAACCACACCGATCATCGACTCTCTTAAGATAGTCTCATTAACGGATGTAAGGCATCTTACAGTAATGATATATGCATCAGTGGATAAGAAAATACGGAAAGCGAAGTAGTGCCTATTTCCTGCCCTGATCCTCCGTATATCGGCCTTGCGCATCTACTCTCAGAGCTCCGGAATCCGAAAATACATAAAATGAGACTATGTCTCTAGAGAATTATTACAATCTTATAAGGACAAGACCTAAGGAAACATAAGTAAACGCGGATTTCCTAGCGGTTATCTTTAAGCTCTAAAATATGACATGGTGGTGTACTAAGAGAAAGACAGTAAGTCTCCTAATGTTTTCTAAATTGCTACGACTGCATGATTACTTAGGATAATGAGAAGCCTAGTAGGCTGGTGCTACTGTAGAATCCCACCTTGTAATCATTCTTTGCTAATACTGACGCTCACCTAGAAGTCTTCCCCGCGAATGACGTCCCGATCACATTTGATCAAAGGACAAGGAGTAACAAGTCAACCCCGGTAACGTTCGACAAAGCGAACCAAAACGCATAAGACTCGGCGAGTAGATTTACTCATAGCGACGGAATCAGACTGAATGCCATAGAGTCGAAACTCAGCAAGGCAGTACCAGTACATTGATAGGTAATTCATACCCACGCCGTGGTCCTGTTCCTACTCATGTCTTCGGTCGAGCTTGCTGCGTGATCTTCTCAACAACACATTCAAGCAATCCCTTGGTTGTCTAAAGCAAGTCGTTAAGCGCTTCATGAAGCCCTCCTTACCCCCTATGCAATCGAGCAGATATCTAATAGAATAATATAGCGCAGGAAGGGTTCACCATAGGGGGCTAGCTATGTAGCCAGCTTAGAACACGCCTAGGTTGACTGTTTCTGAAGAGACTTACAGCAGTTATTATAACTAACTAGATGACTATTTCACACAATAAAACCTGCGGCCACACTTGCGCAGGGTATACTACCGAGGGTCCGTAAGCCGTTACGCATTCTCTTGAGCATACATGCCTACCTGTACACCATTAGCGGCGACCGCGACCGCGACCGCGAACACCAAGGGCCGCAACTACCGCATGAGTGACTTAACGGAACGGGTGGCGCAGCCGCCACTGCCACTGGGCGTACCGGAGCTCCGGCTCAACACCGGAAGACCGTGATAGGGACCGTATCGGTGTCCGGTCCGAGCGGGATTCAACGCGGAAGGCGTTATTCACCATTTATAAGTTGGTGTGCACCGCACCGGCCGCTAACTACATAGGTATTCGGGTTAAAAGTATAACACACTGCTCAAGCTACGCCAAGCTAGAACCGATCTTTTAGAACCGGGCGCAGTATAGACATCCGGCCGTAGGATACTATCTTCAACATTCTAAAAAATCAGGCAATCGAGGCTTTGTGGATTTTCGGAAGTGCGAATTAGCTTTGATATTCTCTCTAGGTAGATACCTAACGTAATCGTCACGCGCCCTAAGACTATCTACGACAGATTTGATTTGGGCTGCCCTTCTTAATATTCCCGAGTTGCACCCAGTATGACTATCCATCCCACCGAGCGTGAGATTAGCAACACTACAACGCCGCGGAAGACAGCCTGACGGTCCTCGCGAACATAATGGTACCAACGACCCGAACAAGGCAAGGCTATATCAGCTCTTCTAAGCAACAAGAGGCTAACAATTAGCCTAACAAACACATACCTACCTATACTATATAAGACTACACATTATGATCTAACACCATCCACGCACGCCAGCTCCTCCGGAATCCCGCGCGCCGCCTTCCTAGCAAACAAATATCCCGAAGACCATACTATCACCATCATGTACCTATATCACGCCGCGGCGAGTTTCCTATCTCAGCTCGTTCGTCCTCGTGTTTCCCTCTAGACGGCCCTTGGCCCAACACGCGGCTGCTGGTCCCTGCTCCCTGCTAGAGTTAGGTAGGTAGGCATAAGTGAAGCTATATCCGACGCGGTCTAAGCCCCTCGTTCCGGCCTAGTGCGGCGGCGTGTGTCGGGAGAATAGGCGGCCCCGTAGCGGACGGGGTATGACGTAGTTGGCTCCGTAGTTTTGTTCGTGTCGGGCTGGCAAGCTGGGGGTGAGTGAGATAGGTATTGCTTCATTGTGAGTGAGAGATTGGGTAGGCAATTAATTACTGTATGATATTAAGCTAAGTAGAGATAGTATGAGGCTGTCTCGGCTGTTTACACAACATGTTTTCTAGAAGCCGCTAGCCTCGGTGGAAGATGGGATACGAATGTCGATCAATTGATTAATTGTATACTATCTACTATCTACACACGGGTGGCGAGAAGGACACACTGCCTCTACTAGTAGATTCATGCGCTTCTGTTTACTCATGATAGGAACTGAGCTTCTACCTACAACACTACGAAGGTAGTGAAAATACGTTCGACCTTACCTAAGCTAAGCATATTAGACATTTCTTGCTTTTGCTGAGTAATGAGCGCTACAGAACCGTTAGCACAAGTAACAATTAACCCCGCTATCGCCGAGCCCCAGAAGTCTCATCGCACATCTCCCGTCTCCCATCTCCCATCTCATCTCCTCACCTCATCTCACTCACAACTCGCGACAGACACCCCATCCATCGTCCACTATCCAACCTCCCTCCCTCCTCTCTCCCATCTTCTACCATCCAATCCAATCTACACAATCCCCTCTTAACACCCTCTAGCTATCCGAAACACCATCCGACGAATAGAACGAAAAGTTCCGTGTCCAGTGCATGACCTGACTCGAACGGCAGCCCCTAAAACAGACGCAAGTAAACACATGCTGACTACGCACCTACATACAGGCATACCATACCCTATACTACCCGCGTTATTAAGTAATTAATTAATATACTAAAAGTAAGTTAAGGGTAGTAAGGGTAGGTTAGTCTGTGGGTAGTAAGGTAGGGAGGGCATGTCGATAGCACCACTTGGCTATAGACTATATACCCCCGTCTGCTAAGTTTGGGGACGGCATAGTTAGGTAGGTACACGTGTACTACATGCATACGGGTATGCAAGTAGCGAGTAAGCGGCGCGAACCCTGGCTGCTGTGACGTCACTCGACGACCTGCGATGTTCGTCGTCGGTGGTGGTTGGTATGTACATACTAGTATGCATGTATGTATGTATGTATGTATGTCGGTTTGTTATGTAGGTAAGTAGGTAGGTTATGTAGGGATGTGTGGATGGTATGTTATGTATGTATGTAGGTATTTTACCCCTTTCCAAGATTCTTCCTCGCCTTCTAGACTTCTGTACGTGCGTCTATATGTGCATATTCGCCCCCTCTCGCGCCCTTCCACGTGTATCAGATTCCCGCAGCGGCGCACTGAGACAAAAAGCAAAAAAGCAACGCGGACAAAAATAGCAGCAAGTGCAACGATGCGTACAGTAGTCTGGGAGATTTACGGTAGCAGTAGAGAAAGTATGTAGGTGGTAGGCAGGTGGGCAAGGTAGGGAAGATGGTCAGATCAGAAAGACAGATCTACACTGTCAGTCAGTATGCCAATGGACCAAAAATGTCATTTCCCCATCATCATTCATCGATGAGCAGAGGATCGGATTCCAGAAGGGGGCTAGTGCGAGAGGCAGAAGCAACGCCGTTGTAGATAGGTAGGGTAGGTGAGTCGGTAGTCTAGCTACCGTTACCGTTACTACTGACGATGTTGCGACACACACACACACATACACACACTCACTCTTCTTACACTCGCACACACATGCGCACACATATAGTACATACATACATAGACCCAACTGACACAAACTGACACATACAACACAACATCATCACACATACAGTAGCGGCGCCGATCCCTTCCTGTCTGACTCTCATCAGCCACTCGTACGATTTCGCCCTGCACGTCAAGAGGGCTCGTGGTTCCGCCATTCTTATCAGACCCGACTTACATAGGCTACTATCTACCGTAGACCCTCGTCCAGCGGGCGGGAAATAAGAAAAAAGTAAGTATTTACGTCAAGAGGCTGTAGATCCCCGAGATGCTTTTCAAAAGAGCCATATGGACAATACGCCGGCAATAGCGCGCGCCCTAACCTCGAGCGGCAGGTACGCGGTTTACCGTTCGGGGCTTTGATCCCACGGGCGGAAATTGAATAATACCTAATTAGATGTGTATTGTGTATGCGTATAGTATCTAGCTGCGTAGGTAGGTTAGTTCCCGGCGAGCCGTCTCGGCCGGATTTACCCAAGCAAACCCAATAGCGCCCCTCCTCCCCCCGCGGCCAAGCGGCCAAGTGGGATTACCTAGAAGTAAAAAAAACAAGAGGTCTCGAACGATGCTTGCCCCCACCGCCGTGGAGTTGGAAGGGAAGGCCGTAAACGGCAGCTCTGTCTGCCGATCATTTTCTGTGTGGGATGGGGATGAAAATTCCGCCCGTCCAGCCAGCGGCCAGCACCAGCCGCAGCTCGGTCGGTCGCCCCAACCACAAAAAAAGCAGTCTAAACCCCGAAGAGAAAGAGGACGAGAGGCAAGGATCAGCCTGGGACGACTCGCCCAATCGCCAGTCCGCTCTCTGATCGCGTGAAGGGCTCGCTGCGTAGAGAGGTAGTAGATTGCTCTGGTCATTTGCATGTAACAAAGAATGCCCGCCAGTCTGACTGGCAACCAGTGGGCGTGGAGGGAACAAGGGACAGCATTTTCATTTTCCCGGCGCGCGGTTTCCGTAGGTTGTAGACGGGTCCTTTGGGGAAGAGAAGGGATTGGGGGGCGGGAAAGAAACAAACCACCTAGATACTTGGGAGGAACCCAAAAAAGCGACCGTAGGTGAAGCCAGAGGTAGGCTCGGTAGGGGACTAGGCCTCTACCTGCCTGAGCCCGTGGCGAAGAGTCTTGACTGCCTGATGAGGAAAGTATAGGGCGCAATAGAGCGTACTCATTGGCTATGGCCGCGAGTTCGCCTGCGTCGGTAAGTCTCTCGTTTATGTGGCTCAGGGGAGTGGCGAAGACGGCTTCTTTTTTATCTTCTGGCTACATACTGCTAATGCTACTATCCTAGGGACCGGCATGGAGGGAGTACCTACATACAGAGGTACTCATTGAGCCGCACCGGCGCAGGTTGTAGGTATCTTTTGCCAAGCGGGCTTCGGAGCTTGTGGCTTGTAGGGAAGTGATCGGCATCGTCGTCGCACAGATCTCGCCGAGTCGAGTAGCTACCCCGGGGCGTGATGGGAACGGTGTGGCTCATTCCCCCCATCGCTACCTGTACTACCTCGTACTGTATACAAATCGGTCACAAGGAGCCGGTGCTATGGTTATGGTTGGCGCTCAGACCTTATCGTTCTGGGAGATGCTCGTCTGTCCGAAAACCTTCATTGGCCGAGGGCACCGTCGAGTCATCGTGATATCTGTGGCTCGCGCAGGGCTTAGTTCGTGTAAGCCACTTGTGGCGAGAAAGTCGATAGTGTCGAATAGATAGACGGTGGTCTGGATAGTACTAAGTAAGTCGCGATGAGATGTGGGACAGTCCGATGCTCTGGACACTTCGATCCGCAAACTCTCCCCTCCCTGCTCGGCTGAAAATGTCCCGTTTGCAAACTCTCATTGGAAGACCGCTAGACATGAGATGAGACGATATAGGCAGCAATGGATATGACGACTGCACATGTTTGGAGGCCTCTTTTCGAGGCCGCGATGGTTACGATGAAATGCTTCGGACAACCCCCCGCGAGCAGGCCATGTACATGTGTTACGCAAATGGGAAGTTGACTCGAACATCCGGTCACGCAGGTCCCCTTTTGAACGCTATTCCATTCGTCCTATGTTATTCTTAGTCGTCTTCTGCGGCATTTCAACAGTGCGCGCGCGTGTATCAAGGGGGCGATGCATTATCTGGCAGAATCTGCTGTAGCCTGTAGGTGTTAGGGCGTTGGTTGCAGCCGGCACTCCGGAAACAACGTGTACAGCAAAACCCCGTTACTCGCCACCATTGTCCGTCCGTAGAACCGTTGACGTGGGGTGGTAGTGTCGGGGCTCCACTCGGCACCTAAGCCTCCCGCAATGTCCAGCAGCCATTAGTTGATCGTCCGTTACTTACTTACTTGTGGCGTAGATGATGGATGGATGGATTGATTGATTGATTGTCTAGCTTGCGATGGTGCGAGAATACCACTACACCCGTACTAGTCCAGTACTAGGTAATAGTCGTAATCGACATTGAGCTGCAGGATCCGGCGATTCTTTTTTTCTTTGTTTTTATTTTCTCACTTCCCTTTCTTTCCGTATTTCCAAATACCTATACGGTTGTGCAAGTATGGTGCCACCGGCTCGCCACACAAGCTGCAGTTCGGTGGGAACAGCGTCACGTACACTACCTACATGATGTTATTAGTAGCTTACTGCGTCTTTTTTGTCCACTCCGCTGATAGCTCGCATACTGGCTGTTTGTTGAGTTTGGATTTAGACCGGCTGTCTGCTGCTGTCGATCTCTGGTGAGTGGAACACGAGGTGCGAATCCAATACCAGATATCCTCCCACACGTGCATGATAGGCGTATAGCGGGCGTCGTATGTAACCCTTCAAAGTTTAGGAGCCACATTGGAGAGGGGGGGATAGAGTGAGAGAGAACCACTCGGCGAGGCGAGTCATACATCGGTAGAATAGTCTCCATCGGTTGTCGGCGTCGGCGTGGCTGCTGGAAATCTTATATCGACGCAGCGTGGGGCTGGAGGGTGTATACGGGTGGGTGGATGGGATAATTCAAGGTGTTTTAGAAGTTGGAGCTTCGCAGTACCTATAGGAATGCCTGCCCTTGTCGACCGACCGACCCAAGCAGCTTGCAGCGCCTAGTCTACCGCTGTTAAATCCAGCTTAGCGGTGTGTTTGAGGCAGGGGATCGTTGGAGTCGAGCTGTTACAGTTACATGAGCATGCCGTGGCGGACTCAGGTATCATGCTGATGGTATCGTGATCGTACGATAGCATACGATGTAGAGACATTGTTGCGGCTTTCCTGCGTCGGAACAAGGCAGAGTACAAATTAGGGTGGTGGTTGGCTGGCAAGCTGCGAGGTAAGGTATGCCATGAGATCCATTAGCGGCATCTTAAAATGTCAAAGTTGCGGATAGGCAAGACAGCGGTATCCCGGTAGTTGCAGTGTAATGCTATAGACCCTGCCTACTATTATGGTGTAGAAGACCCATTGGGCTTGCATACCGGCCTAGGGTATGATGCA
This sequence comes from Nemania sp. FL0031, assembly GCA_022432375.1. NCBI lineage: Eukaryota > Fungi > Ascomycota > Sordariomycetes > Xylariales > Xylariaceae > Nemania > Nemania sp. FL0031. The sequence goes on from JAJKKK010000043.1 coordinate 282,945, forward strand.
GATAGCTATATAAAATTGATGGGTACTTCTACCGTATGCATCACTTGAGGGAGGCAACTAAAAGCCACGCGTTCTCCGCGGCAAAGGAAAAGAATGACAGCTAAAAAAGCAAAGGCTGATACATTCTGGGTCAGCTGAACTCGAAAGCGGCCTCATGATAAAACGTTGGCCGCAAAGGTTCAAGAACATCAGCCAAGACTAAAGAAGCTGACGGCTCTGGGGGTCCGAGTGGATCGTCGAGGTTCTGTAACGTGGCTTTACACAACATATCGTGGCTCTAGGTGCCGTTATACAATACGTAGGTACGCTAGATAACTTTTAATACCTATTCTCTTTGGCCGTGGCCTGCTCGAAGAATGCATAAACTGTTGCACTAATCGGATGGTTAGTGGTTCAAGGCAAACTTACCTAGGCATACGGTCACTTTATCGTTTGCCAAGGAAGACTTCCCTTCAATAATTGCAGCCCAGAAAGCACCTAAATTAGTCGTAGTCGCGGCTAGCTAGCTCAGATCACAATTGTTAACCGGATCGGAAACTAGATAAGAATTGGTGGCGGGTCCGTTCATCGTCTTCGAATTCATACCTAATCTCTCCACCTACATACTCTTCCTAGAGGCTAAGCGACTGGCGCAACTAGCAAACCGCTTTGCTTACGAACGATAAAGGCGTGATATCGAGGAGAGACCGTTCGAGAACACCTATATGCCGGTGACAAATCTCTTAAAATATGAAACTATCGAGTGACATTTACCCCCCGCCGAAAATGGCCGTTGGACCGTGGATGGAATAAGTCGGTAAGCTCACTGATTGCAACGATCGGGCCGCTATTCACTCATATTATGCGGTCACGTCGCAATAATAGGTAGATAGTGGAACATAGTATAGATCGGTATACAGTATTTCGATGACTGATTCCTAAATCGAGCACAAGCTATGTAGCTACCAATCGTCGATGATCGGGATGCAGAACTAGACAGGTAGGCTGGGTAGGTGGTTTTACCATGTGCTTAAGAGGGCGAAATCCCAATAGGATGGGACGAAATTAAGTACCGTCGTAAGATGAGATGGTGATTTCTCACAGGCCAGCTTTGATGTTTCATGTTTGCGGGGGAGATGCCTGGGCTCTAGGCTGGACCTGAGTGGCCGGATGAATATCTCCGCACGGGTCTAGATTCAGCACACCGTGGACGCATGGAACCCGCTAGCGACGGATGGATGATCTAGCAGCTTATTAGCCACGCCACCATCTCACTCGCTAGAAAGCCACCGGCGGGAACGTGAGATTCGAAGGATGATTAATACAGAAATATTAGATGCGGCTAGGTCAGTATCGTACGTTTAAACGGGAAAGGGAGTCTCACCGACCGGTTATCTAGGAATTACGATTACAGTGTGCGAACGCGACCGAGGTAAATCAAGTGAAACGTAGTTCACTCACATGGAATTCCTACTTTGTAGATACTATATCCAGATCCGTAGATAAAGCCTGCCGTTCATGTAGTAACTGCACCAAGGGAACTGCCGTGCCAGAAAGCCGTGGGTAGGGTAGTGTAGGGAACGGAAAGCCCTATACGGTACTGTACGTAAGCCTCTATCATCTGCTATTCAGCGATTTGCGCCAGGGCTGGCCAGGGCAAGCCGGAAGACCCATGCTGACAATTCAAGGCTGCTGCACAGCTAGCTTCAGCAGAGTCTAGACCCGGTGTTCTAGCGTATGGAAGCGCGCCCTCCTCCCCTGCGACACGACGTCACGATTGGATAAGAACAGGGGTTGGTTGGGACGAATTCGCGCCGACTCGCCCCAGTATGGCGGCACAAGAGCGCGGGAATCGGCGGTTTGTTCGAACGGACTAATTGCCCATACGGCTAGGTGGCTTTAATGAGAAACATGTTTGAAGGGGTTAATTGCTCGATGGCCTGAGTTGATGCTTGTGAATGATCTTGCTGACAAAGTCAAGCGTAGAGCTCGCATAACGATATAGCCTCCAACTTGATCGTTTGATTCGTCGATTAGGGCCGGTAAAGTTATGGATTAATCAAATAGAATGTACATAACTTCCTGATTAGTGAAATGTAATTAAATCAGCGCCCGAGTGCAACTACAATTCCGAGAACGTAACTCAATAATTGTTGCGGCGAATGCTACCACACGGTTGATGGATTGTCGCCACCACTTGATATCACAGCTCTGATATACACTAGTAGCCGCTGCTAACTGGCTTGGTGATGCATGGATTATCAGACGGCAGTTATAAAGAATTATCATCTACCTAGTATTAGGTATACTTGACATAAGGTAACAATCCAAGGATACTCGCAGGTAATATCAGAAGCTATGCGGCGAGTGTTTTGCGCAAATAAGACGCCATGGCCTTAGATAGACGACCTTTGCATGTCCAGCACCGTGAATAGAGTCGAGATAGTCTCTGGCTGTACGTGATAAGGTTTGCGTGTCTGTACCTATTGGTAAGTGGCGCGTGAAGTCCAATTGTAAGATATCCACGCTATACTTCGTTTCCCATCTATTCATCGAAATGTATCGGACCAGAGAACCATTCAATAAGGTAAGCACGCGGCCCCTGAAGGGGATGGTATCTTTGAATGCAACCGCTCAAACGCCAGAGAAAAAAGAATCAAAAGAAAAGCCCGCCGTAGTCGTGTGTTCATCAGTCGATTGAATTAAAAATCGAAAAGAAACCTCTGCTTCTATGCCCGTAAGAACACAATTTCGCCCACCAAAATGTCCTTCATTATATACGGAGTTAGAATGTAAGTCGTAGCTCATAGCCAGTCGTTGTACGGTATGCACTGTGTGCTGAGTTTCCGTCCCCTTCTGGGACGTCAACCGCCATCATTTCCCCCCACTCTGTCTTGGGCTGGGGCACATTGAAATCTACCTCAGCAACTTCGAGAATCATGTCTTGGCCTTCTGATAGTTCGCGGATTACATCATCATCCATCTCAATTTCGAGACCGCTTTCGAGCACGTGGATCGCTCGCGTGATTCTTGTAGGGTCGATGTTATACTTTGCGGTGACTCGAGAAATAAAATTTGATAGAGTCCGCTCGGTTAAGTACACTGCCCTGTGTAGTTTTCTCTCGTCCTGATCTACAGACTGCTTTCGCAGGATGTAGAAGCATGCGATAGACTTGGGCAGCGCTTCGTTCGGTGGTTTGTAGGAAGGGTCTACTCCGAGCGCTTCAATCCAACTTAGATTACCGTCATCATCAGTCCTGCGAATCTTGATGGGTTGATCTGACAGTTGACGAGAATCGACGCCTGTATGCCCCCCCGCCCATGGAGCTGTGCCTGTGCCTTGGGACTGTAGCGACAATGAACTAGGTGAAGGCGAAACTAGTGAGGATTCAGCAACAGAGTTTCTAGCACTTCGAGCTTGCCAAGCTGCGTGCTCCTTCGAATCTACTCTTGATAGGTCGGCAGATTCTCCGGGGAGGCTGACAGGATGAAGATCCGGGTCGTCCAAATCTTCTCCACGTAGGTAGAGAATGCTCACAGGCCGAGGGCTGCTGAACATATCTTGTAATGTTTGGAGCTTGAAGTTTAAATCGTCTTCAAAAGACGGTCGCGTATTACCGCCACCGCCGCCATCGGTAGAGCTCACCGAAGACATGGACCAGGTTCGCTTGTGTTTCGGGGCTTTACCAGGTCGCTGATGATCTTGGCCCTTGTTATGTGCGCCCCCTCGTTTCCGCTTCCCAAAGTCCTTTCCACCACTTTCCGCTTGCGTTATCTGTTGTTTGAGCTTATCGATCGTCTTCTTCACGTGAGCTACGTCGTTGGATAGCTTCCTCTCGGCACCATGGTCCCTAAACAACTTTACTTTACAGTAACATATTTCTGAGACTGGCTCGGAAGGTGGAGATGACTCGGGCGTAGACAGGACACTCGTTTTTGCACAAAGCCGTACGGGAATGCCCTTCACACCTTTCGAGTGGCTAAAATCAGTAGAGAGAAAGTTAAAGCGGACCGCAATGTTACACTCGGCAGCACCGTTGACGCCGGGTGTCCACGTCACACAAAACCCATCGAAAGAGGAAGATTCGAGTTCGATTCGAGTCCGCTTGTCGTTCCCTTCGACCGGTTGCCCTGCCTCAACATATTCGACGGCTTGAAGTTTACCCCCACGTTGATGGGCCTCATTTGTGCCACGGCCCTCTTTCCATAAGCTCCAGCAGACACCGGGCTTTTGTCGCTGTTGATCGTCTTCGAACGAAATACGTATGAAGGTGCGGTACTTGGTACCAGGGACAGGAGGTAGCGTGGGGTTTGTGTCAACAATGGACAAAGAGTAGGCCTGTCCTTTATTGAGGTACGTGACTGGAATCTCATCAGCGTGCTTAATCATGGCGGTGGTGGCATTTAAGGTGCAGTGGAATCGGAATTTGTCCGCCGAGGGTGGTAGTGCGTGGGCCATAGAGACACCGAATTGTCTGGATTGGTACCCCATCAATGGCGGCGAGTTGGAATGGAATGCTACACCCATAGAACCCATACGCTCCACCGGGCCCTCCGAACTCAGTGGAGATCCGTCGTGGTCCATCGTCTCGTAGCCGGTATCATGGTGAACGAATGTTGATGGTGCGAATGCGGGTTGCTGGGCAGCTGGTTGTATGAACTGATCGAAGGGTGGATGGAATTGATGTGGTGCCATGGCAGTTTGGAAATGAGTTATGCCCATCATCCCGGGGCCAGCGTGAATGGTCCCGTCGCTCGTGGGCATAGACAGCGGGGTGTTAAGACCCATCCCGAGCGAGAGAGAGGGCGTGTGTAAGTCGCCAGCCTGAGGGTGGTAAAGCGTGTTCGTACCGCCAGGCGTAGGCGTATAATAACCCGGAGGCTGATTCGCGAAAGCACTGAACGAGTAAGAGTTTGGGTCTAATAACGAAGGCGTGAATCTCCACTCAGCCCCAGAGGCCCTCGGCGTGGGATCTTGATCCCTAAAAGCATCTGGAGCAACATTTTGGTGCCTAGAATTTACATTCGTAGTTAGTATTTGGTTTTCATCTTGAGAACATAAAATTTTATTTCATTTCCTGGGTAGCTTCTCGTAAACTGGGTAAGCAATGCATATAAGAGACGGTGGTGGGCTATCGGGATTACCCCGCGCGTGCGCTCATGCGCCAGGGTAAAGTAGCTTTGGTCCCAGTAACGTTCCTCAGCTAGCTAAGCGTGATCGCCTATGCCGCGCGCCTCACTCATACTGCCTAGTGAAGCAAAATAGCCGGAAAGGAAACAAAACACAGTCGCTGGTGAGAGAGGAGGGCAAAGAAAGCTCACAGAATACGTATTGTAAAAGAATAAAAGTCATACGTACCGTTCTGGTGCTGGACCTGCAGGGCCAAGAATCGGGTTGTCTATTACTAGGGGTGCTTGAGACGCCGCTGTAGATGATGCTGGTCCTGCTGTGCTGATCTCGGGAAATTGCTGTCGAAAATTGGCAAGCAGCTCGTCGCCAGGCTTCTGCGCACTGGTTCTACAAGGAAAAAACATGTTAGCAAAGCATGGAACAAGTGCCGAGGGAGATAATCGAGTGCTAAACACGTGCACGGCCGTATGACTGTCGACCCAGCACATAAGCGCTCCGTCAGTCGTGCGACTACCACAGTCATGGGATCCCCCGGGCGTGCCTCTATGAGATCGTTTGGGAGAGTCGTTATAAAGCCGTGCTATGTCGAACTCACAGGCGCGCATGCGTGCATACTCGGTTGTTTTTACTGCTAGGGATGGAAAGAGAGGGCATATGATGGTTATGTAGATCTAGAAGCTCACCTTTGGCGGAACATGGACATGGCGGAACTAGACGGTTGCTGTCATGAAGACAGCAAACCCGCGGAAGAGTGTAAAATGAGCCGGGCTGTAAAAAAGAAATTGGTTTCTAGATGGGGAAAATAAGACGATGTCCTATTTCAGGCACAGCCCCGACCCGCGTGCGTGTATGTGTATCGTAATGGCTTATTCTGTATGCGCGGCGAAGCGGAATGCAGCCAGCGGCAGTGAGTGCGGTGAGTGCAGTTGAGCGCAGTTGCCGCGCGGTGTGATACAGTTTGGTGTATATTCACGTTGTCGAACTAACTATGTGCAAGTAAGAAGATAGGCAGATAGGCCGGACCAAGGGTTGGCGTTGGGCGCAGCGTGTGTGGCTGGCTAGCTCGCTGGCTGGCTGTGTGTGTGTGTGTATGGCGTGTGTTGTATGTGTGTGTGGGAGTCCCGAGCCTCGTCGTCAAGTGCAGTGCGGTTTCGTGCGTATGAGTGGCCAAGGGAGAGAAGGGCCGGCCGAAGAGACGATGAAACAGCCGGCGGACAGGCTATTATTGCTTTAGTGTGAGATGGGATATGAAGCTGACGGAGAGTTTGCTGTGGCCGATCAGATCCGCGGGCGGAATATGATGCGCCAGCGGAAGCTCGGTGAGAGTGAGGGATGAGAGAGAGAGGCGATTAAGTGGTTGGCCGGTGCTCTCCAGGCAGGCAGGCAGAGGCAGGCAATCCAGTCCAGGCCAGTCAAGTTAAATCAAAAGTCATGGAAGTCAATGCGGTGTCATTCGCGCGTCTCATAGGCTGGGGGACCGGGGGGTGCTGAATGGCTGGCTGGCTCACTCTGCACCTTTCGTTACAGCGACGCGCAAATGGGATAAGGCAGTTAGGCGTAGTAAGTAAGTACTGTAGAAATAAGACCGACAAGCGAGCGCGGTGGTGAGGGGTGGTGGGTGTACGGTACCAGAGCGGTGGGATTGCGATTGGGACTGGGAATGGGAATGGGGACAAGGACTAATACATATAGAAATCCCACGATGCCAAAAAAACATGCAACGGCAATAAGCAACAACAGCAATAACAACAACAATAGCAAGTAACACAGTAGTTGTTGTAGTAGTAGTAGTAGTGGTAGTAGTGGTAGCGACAGTAGGTCAGAGAGCAGTAGTACTAAATATATATGTAGATATATAAAGATACAAGGAACGAGCGCGACGTTTAAGTAAAAAAGAAATAGCGAGCGTGATAGGATTGATTGAATGAGGCAAATAAAACGCCGGGGGTGAAAAGGCGACCAACAACTTGATAACCCAGATGGATGGTTATGCTAAGAGGTGGTAGTTGCAGTAGGCAGAGGTAGGTAGGTATGTAGGTAGGACCAGGGACATAGGTAGGTACCTTATGTATGTATCTGCGTGTGTGGTTGTGGTGTCTCTAGTCTACAGTAGTGAGGTCTGAGGTGTGCAGATTGCAGAACGCAAGACGCAGGACGATGACCCGCCGTGGAGCATTCGATGGAGTGAGCGAGCGAGCGGGTGAGTAAGTAAGTGAGGGTGTGTGTGAGCGAGCGACAGATAGACACAGACACAGCTGGACTGGAGACTGGACAATGGAGAGAGAGAGGGAAAAAAAAAAGTGAAATCCACTGGACAGGACTAAACCAGTAACAGGTTCCTTCCGTTGGAATTATTATAGTAAAAAAGCTACTATGTAATAGCCGTCCGTCGCTAGCAGGTGCAAAGGGCAAAAAATGATGTGTGGACATGGGAGTGTGGATACAAGGTTATTGGTTGTTGTATGGATGTATGTACGTATGTATGTATGTAAGTACTTATATATATAAATATAAATATATATGTAGATGCAGTATAGGTACCCGCGTCTAGCATACACATACTTACCTAGCTCCTACCTAGTGTTCGAGTTTCTCCAGACCCGGCTTTTGCTCGACGTTGTTTCCGTGCGTATGTGCCTGCCATGTAGGAGGCGATACGGATGATGTGAGTCGACGAATGCTAGTGCGCCCCAACTACTGTAGGGAAGTAGGTAGGTAGGGAAGTAGGGACTACCTAGGCATGTAGGTCTGCATGATAGTCTTGAAAAGCAGCTTCGAGTAATTTGATCCCCATGACCAGGGTTGGAAGATAGGTAGGTAGAGAGCAAAATTAAAATACCTACTTCACCTCCTACAGCCTGCGTACAGACAAGCAAAAACAGTTGGTGAACGAAGTACATTCATTACATACATTTACATTTACATCTACATTCTAACATGCCCAGGTTTATCGAATCCTACCCTACCCATCCATCTATCTATCCATCTATCCATCCGTCTAAAAAAAATAAAGACGACATGTTCTGTTGTACATAGGTCGCCCACTATCTTACCCATCTAACCCAGCAGTTAGTCGGTTGGTACATCATGTATACCAGGGTCCCAGAAATTGCTGCACTACTAGTTCGGTACTATGTGTCTTTGTGGGTGTCCCTCCATACCCATCGGTAGGTATCCCCAGCAAGTACAGCACCGTATCTACTGGCCCGTGGCGCACCGTGCTGGGCTGAGGAGCATGGCGTGTTGATAGCGGAGAGGGTGTGTTTATTAGGAGAAAAATCGGTTGCCCCCACCTCGCCCACCTTCCGGTCCTCCCACACCTTAGCTTACATAGGTAGTCATTGTGGCTTAGGTATATGAAAAGTCATAGGTAGTTCTACCTAGATACTTACACATGGCAACTATACAGCTGCATGTCTCCTTAGTGGTGAAAATGACCTTTATAGCTTAGGTACATCAGTGTGTTTATTTCCCCTTTCTTCCTAGTTCAATCTCTTATATGTTATTATGTTGTTGTTTTTATGTATTCATTATTTATCCCTCTTTTTCTATTTTTATTTTATTTCTGTTCAACTGACCTGTTTTTCTTTTCCGTTTTTTCTTATTCTTTGCTTTTTTGGGTTTGGTAGGTATACACAAATCCACAATGGTATTGTGATTTTATACTACACTCAACTCAGTTGGGTATGTATCTCGTCTCTCACCCACATTGTTCTCCGCGGTAGACTAGGCTGCATCTAGGCGACTTCCGGCTGTATGTAAGTACTAATGTCTCTTGAAGTTATGCCAAGTGGTTTGTTTGTTTCTCCCTTGATGCTAGCAAAAAGGAACAAGTGTTTCCGACTTAGTAGGGATCTATGCTATCAACACGTTTCCTACCACCCATGGCTATAATAAATATACCCATGCCGGAGCTCTATATGTACAACAAGAGGAGCTGCTAAGAGGTTGGTACATTATGGGTAGACAGGTAGCAGCTTGTTTCATTGTAAGACTGACTTAATTGTATGTACATGCAGAAGTCATATAGCCTCCGTTCCCCATTTCCTATTAGGTAGGCCTCGGTAAAGTTGAGATGAAGGAACGTTATCCATCGACATTGTCCCGTATCCATGTAGATAAGCGTTGCCGCGTCAGCCCTACTTCTATGAACTTTGTGCCATACGATGCCCTGTCGTAATTCATCTGCCTAGATATCTACCTACGTTGGAGAACTAGATGTATCTCACGATATTATGAGAAGATGCGTTTAGTTGAGTCTCTAGGAGGCGATTTCGGTAGGTACATGCAAGTGTGTCTACCCCTGTAATCTCAACGGCTTTCATAATAAGCTAGGCACGTAGCTATCTAGATCGCGTATCGTTAGCATCCGGGCCATCTGGTTAGTGGGATATAAGGTGAGATTTAGCCCATTTTATCACCTTTCTGATGTTATAGCGGGACTTGATGCATAGAAAGCATCTCGCGTAGAGGGAGATATGTACAATGCTAGATAGATAGTACGCGGTACCCTTCATCTGCCGCCCGTTCTCAACTACGGCTTGTTTCGCCAAGCTAGAGCGTATGTGGACGCTCTGGACGACAATCGGATAGTGCTGAAGCGCCACGGTTTCATCGAGCTGTACACAGCTCGCTGTCCTCAGTCCAGCATCAAGGATTTGATGTTTTGAGAAATCTATAATACAGGTAAAGACCGATCATATCAGTGGCAGACGTTGACGGAATCAATGAATTCCTCCGTTTGATCACCGTGGACGCAAGCCAATCGTATTGGCTCCTACGGTTAATATGGACCAGAAACGTAGATGTTCGTCCTCCATCTAGGTATTAGTCATGCAGGCTCTCTTAGTAAACATTGTGCATCATATATGCACCGGTATCTGTACCACCATGTTAGAAAAGAAAAACACCAACGCATACAGGAGATTAGGCCGCAGACAAAGAAAGTCTCTCATACCAAAGCCCTGCATCGTCTTCGCGCATATTGTGGGCATCACGGGCTCGATCTAATGCTCCTATCGGCATTTGTCAAAAGATGCTTCTAAGCCCTCGTAAAGACCTGGATCGATTATTTCGCCGATTCGGTATGACGGAACTAACTAGCTTGGTTCGGCGCGTTAGTATATTAGCAAGTAAACACTATTAGCAGTCCGTACTGAGGTGGCAAATGTGTAATTCGGGGTAAATCACGTTTGTTAACTTGTCGTATATGCCATTGTCGGCCAAATGGACATAGTTGAACCCTCGGTTTGCTTCCATCTTAGGTTTATAGTATATATTGATAATGGCGTATAGAACCCGGGACTTTTCTATCTTGCCTCGAATGGGGGATCTTAGAGGCTTTTAGCGCCAATACATTAGATTGGTGGCCTCGAAAAGTATGCATCGTTTATGCAAGTTGAAACCTATAATGCGACAGAAGTTTTATGTTATTTCGGTAGCGAATTCAAGTATCCGTAAATATAATCACATATTACCGGGCTACCTATGGAAAGGCTCTGGCTTCAATAAGAACAATGCGTAAGCATCCCTATTTTCTAAGCCTCCATTACAAACAGCCCCCTGCCTGTTTAACCGCAATATGTTTAACTGCGATCCCAAGATCTCATTGCAGTGTACCAAACAACGAGTTCAGCAAAAAGAAAAACAAAAGGATAACCAGGCCTAATAGTACTTGTCAGCTAACGATATTGTTGTAGCGTGTATTCCAGGGGCTAGGATGGGTCATCGCCGCTAGCTTCAGTGCCCTTGGCTTCTTGAAGTAACGGTTTTCTTCATAGCGCATTTCATATCGGAGGCAAGGTAGTCTACACTAAGTATCCTGCGTCTAGGATACCTCCCTAGACAAGTAGGTAGGTAGTCGCGCGACTGTGAGGCTCGACGAAGTTCAACGGCTGCGGCATATCCCGCCTGCCTAGTCGATCCTATTATCGCACAAGGAGTTAATGGTGATGAGTGACAATGATGATCATAACCAACAAGAAGCATCGTGTATCGAGTAAAGCACAACAGAATCTGGAAAATACTGGGGACAACCGTGGAGATGAACTGAGAATGAGAAGCAGGTACCTGGGTGCTATAGTATCGTATACTATAGTTTCACACGATAGTTCCTGTTGTACTCGACCTACGCATATCATTCTCGGTGCAGATGGTTAGAATGCTTAATCCGACCCTGTAGAGTTCCATCAGGAAGGGTTTTTCTGGGCGCCCCATCTTCTCCAGTCCGTTTCTCTCACCTTATAGGACCTACCTAAGTTAGGTAAGGTACTCTGTTTAGTATCTAATAATAGGAACGTGATATAGTGTATACTACCACGTCTGCTCGGGATTTCCCTCCCGATGCTACCTCTCGGTGCCTCCCTACATGGGTGATTTGATCATCCCTCTCTCGATCATGATGGACTCTAATAAAGGACACATGCAACCCCCCGCCGCATCGACCTTCCGAACCAGTCTCTGCTGCTGTGTGACCCGCTACTATGTAGGTAAGTATATAGCCCATCTTCCGTTGCATGCATTACATTACCTCTGATTCAGTTCAACTTCAATATGTACGATATACCTGATTGCACCTCGAACCGTCTATTGCGCGTGTCTCGCGCTTCTGACCTCCTTACATACACAGATGTCCACATAACCTAGCAAACACCGATGTCGATTCCCCAGTCTGCATTAACATCCAATCCTATTTCGGCTGCATTGTCCGGAGCCTAGTCGCGCGATAATTGGCCGGCATCCTTGGCGACACTTCCGCTGCCACCAACCAGCGCGTGCGTTTTTTCACCAATCGAAATCCGTCTATAGGTAGCTATAATAGGATGGCGAAATCATGCATGCGCAGAGATAGGTACACAAAACACCCCAAACCACCATCCCAGGTTGACGTCATACCTCCCTGTCGAGACTTTTGCCGTTCCTGAATTCCCGGGGATATTTCCAATCCGGACTATGCTTCTTCTTGACCCTGGCCGCTTGCCTAGTTTGGCACCCATGAGCCGTCTGTTTCTTCCCAAAGTTATCGTTTCGAGGAGACGCGGTTCAACGTAAACGGCCATTTAGACCGCAATATTCCCGGGTGACAAGCACTTCCCCGGTGAAGACCCGGAGCCTTGGGACATACAATCAGGCATATATGAGTTCGTGCGGCAATCGGTTGATCGCATCTGTAACACAGCATTTGCTGATGTGATGTTTTTTTTTTTTTTTTTAATTTACTACAGTACTCGAGAGAACGCCTGCGTATTTGGGGCAAAATACTTTGATAGCCGAGGGCCATTCCGGTTATCAGGAGCCAAGTCTAAGACAAATGTCTCCGTAGCAGGCTCGAACGCATCTCAGCTGTCGCTTTTTCATGATTCCAGTTCATATCGTCTTGATTGAAGCCGACAATGCATGCGGACCACTATGGCCCTTACACGATGTCACCGGAGGCATCTTCCGTGCAGTGTTCCGGAGGGCCGTCCGGGTCATTCGAGAGGCCTACCCCTTGAACCCTTGAACATGACACCGTCTCCATCCTCGACGCGCGACTTGCACGGTGTGTTGGGGGCCGCTGCGTACAATGGATGGCATGCTTGAATATCTTACGACAAGATAAAATTCTGGTGGCAGGTGTCTACGTGGCAAGTGAGCGTGGTGCTTTTGCATTACCTTAGTCTCTGCTCGAGACAGGCGAGCTGTCCAATGGCGTTGGCGCTACCTGACTGCTCATGGGTGAAACCGCTGCATGATGCGGCCAGTCGCAGCACGACATCCGCGTGCTACAGGCCAGGCTTAATCTGAAACTTGACATTGCCGCCAATGCGCATTAGTGCAGCATAGAAGAAACATTCTATAGGCGTCGTCGACAGGCAGACGCCGAATTTTCATGAAGAACTTCTTCGCCGCGGAACAACATGGGAGACTGAGGTCGGCGATGTCAATGAGCAGCAGCATTTCGACTATCTCGGCAAATCGCTCGTTGGTGAGGGAGAACAAGTGCCAGCGGCACCCTGCAATCCTTCGCAGTCCGCAGTCCGCATGCCAAGAGTCTCCTCCATCCGTAGCGATCTTGATCGCGGTAGTCGTAGTGTACCTACTAGTGTCCGCCAAGACTATACCGTCTTTTTCAGCCACAGATTTCATCAGCTGGATAGAACTTGTACACACACTGCGGCAACACTGCGGTAGCACTGCGGTAGTACCTGTGTGTGTGTATGTGTGTGCGTGTATGTGTGTGCGTGTGTGTAGGTATGCGTACGTTCATTACGGTGTACAAATTAACGATTTAGGTCACCCCAAATAGCTGGCCGTTCGAGTGACGGCATGCCCACGTGGGAGAATCTAGGCTTGTTGTCTTGATACAAGATTCGTAGCGCTTTGGTAATACTACCTATGTACGGAGTACTTCTCACCCTGCATTCGTTTTCTAGAACTCGTCAGTGATCATGAAGTGCCAAATAAACATCGGATTTCTCTCAAGCCGCATCAGAAGAACTTTACCATTCGAATCATTACGGAGATAACTGCCATTCCGGGTGTGTAGTGTGCAATCCTACCATTCCCATCTGTTAACCCTGGCTATTATACATGAGGAAAATTGATATAGATATCCAACATGTCAGCCTAGCGTCTAGTGTGGTGACACTATACAGAGTATTCATTACCAATAGCGGATTCATTGGACACCACCTGGCAGATTGCATGTAGCGACGGGGATGCAGGACAGTCATCGTGACCGTTCCAGCCAACTGGTCCGTTAGCTTCGATTTCTGCTTAATTTGCCCATTTCCACGATCGCTACCACGACGTTGCGCGTGCGTGTGCATAGCACTATTGATTGTGAGAGCGCTTGGTCAGCCGTTGACATCCAAACACGGCTAACTTACCCGCGACCCAGCAGCTCTTTGCGACATTGCGTCGCAATCTAGCGCCCGCCGGCTGCAATATCACCACCCGCTTTCCGCTGGTCTTCCAGGGATCGTGAGTTACGTGCCCATTGGCCCGGTAAGCGTTGGCCCTCCCTCACCTACCACTACCATCACACCTACAGTACCTACATCCAGGCGTTCCGAGCCCGGTAGAGCTCTTAACCATGCTGGCTGGCGATGCCGCACTCTGTACCTCCCCTTATCCTCGCCCCTACGTAGCATCTTGGATAATAAGCACGAGTGCATCTGCATACATTGCCGACAATGTTTGACCCCGGCCTGTCAACACCTACCCTTGTCTAGTTTATTCAATGGTCCCTGTGGCGGTGCTCGATAACCGTTAGTGTTAGAAGGGGCCTTCCATGCCTCTTCGGCTTCTTTACCAAGACAGGTCCAAAACTTGACGATCTTTCAACCACACCGTCGGTTTCCCAACCTGTTTTCTCCCCCAAGCCAGTCCTTCGAGGTGGTGCATTCCCCCGAGTCGTTCAGCCAAACGTAATCGTTCATCACGCACGTCTCCTTTTTTTATTTTATTTTTAGGAAGTTCATTATACAACCAGGTAATAGCCTTATTTTATAGTGCCAGGTCGTCGGCAGCTTCACATAATGCAGTACCTAATTTCCTTGATCACGGGGCGGCCAATGCTGCTGTTCCAGCGTATCAACCACCATCTGGTGACCGTAGCGACCGAAATTCAACTACGTCGTGCTGCTTCCGGCTCCGCGAAAGATCCGAGCCACAATGCGCCGGCGCTCCGACGTTTTACTCTTGTGTTTGACGACGACGCCGTAGATTGAGAAAGGAGCTCGGAGAGGCCGGTCGCCTATGCAAACGAGCTCGTGTTCGGCGCCCCGGCGGCCCCCATCCCGTCATACCGTAACACAACGGACGGCTTCTGCCGGAGGTGAGTAGGCCTTCCCTGTTTCTATCGCATCATCGTGCAGACTAAGTGAGCCCTGCAAGGGCTCTGCACTGCCACGATGAGACCCTTTATCTATATAGTGCGCGATGGTGATGCAACCCAACGAGATCATGTCGTCCCAAACGAGGCAAAAACGGCTGTCGATCACTTCTGTGGGACAGACATTTTCCCCATGACAGAAGCCCATGACGAGAACAATCCCCAGATGTCCCAAGGGTCCTCCACCCCTTGCAATGTGGAGGGTTAATGGGACGTCCATATTATCCAGGTAGTGGATGGACCCTGGAATACATCCGAGTCTATTCTTGGTCTCATTAGCACCCTCACGGAAGCTTTCCTTGACCCTTCGCGCCCGAGCTTGGGACCTGCAGCTTTCGCTTCTCCCCTGAATACACCCACCCAACAACGGCCTAGTACTAGATTGGACGAAGGACCCTGATTTTTGCCTGTCCCCCATCATAAGATCGACCTCTCAATATGTCGTTTCTATCAGGGGGCTTCGTATAACCGCATGCAAGGGAACATTGACACCCACTTGCCGCATTGATCGACCTTCGGCACCATCATACTGACGACACGGCAAGGCTTTGCGCGACGCCAAAGCCGCGTCTCCTACTTGATTTTTTTTTTTTTTTTTGCTCGCGAAAATTTCAGCCGTCTATAATCCCTGATCATAATATGTGCGGCAGTCGTGTGGCAAGCTCCATGTAGCGATACCTCCTTGCTGACAACCACGGCCACTATGTACTTCTTTCTTAACCTCACCCCTCGCGAATCTCACCCTCCCCTATCTAGCGATATGGCCAAGCGGCCGGATGATATCGACGGCTTCGGACAAGGCTGTGAGGCTACCTCGGACACGAGAAGATCGTCGCTGAGGCCTCGTAACACAGTATTGCTGTGGTGCCGACGATAGCTATCATTGCGGCGGAATTCTCCGTGGTGTCAGCAGTCTGACATGTTGTTCTCGAATCAGATTGAGGAGCTTCGCTCTCGTCATCGCTAAGGGGTATCAATCGTGGGATGTATGGCCTATCGGATATACTACGTTAAGAAGCGGTGAAAGAACTCTTTGACTCTCAACCAACGTGCCCGCACTGGGTGTTTTCGTTAATATGTACCCGAAATGTACTTGGCAACTCATTATGTCGGAAGGGTGAGCCTTGAGCTGAGGCCCTATCTATTGCTCTTCGAAGCGAGCTCCAGGAGAAGAATCCTATGCCCGCCGGGGCCTTTTACTCTAGGCCTCACTAGAGCAGTACAGTTGCAGCAGAGGCGGAATAGGAGAAGTCACCGAGAACAAAGTTATAGGTCTCTTAGCCGAAAAAGAGTATTTATTTTCTACAATTCGCATTAGCTCTCAATAAAGCTCAGTCTAAAGTTATCAACTTTTCAAAGAAAACGAGTCTAGACAGGGGAATGATAATATGCATCAAACCCCCATTTGTACTATCTGTAGCGATTCTCACTACCTTCTACGGTCTTCAGTTTCCAATCAAGCCTTACATAATGACAAGTGATCCATATCACTTTATTCCCTAGATTTAGTGTGGTCTGTGGTCTGTTGAGGAATCAATTGATCAAATAAAAATCATCGAAATTAATATTACATCCTAGCTTGTGGCTATACATAACTTATCCCTTGCTAATCCTTTTGGCGCCTAGCCGAGTTTGCGAGCTTAAATGCTATCGATGTGACCGAGGTTGCGAGCAAGGACTCCTCTTGCCTAAAAGGCCACTAAAGTTAGAGGAATACGCTCCAAAGCGAAGATAGGTCACAACAGCGTAGAGGTTACTTAAGGTAGCAGCTCGGGCGAAGTATAGAAGTTCGGACTCAATGTTATTGATTCTCTAGTCCTCTCCTAAGCATAAAGAAGGATTCCTCTCCCTATCGTTTCAGTCCTATCATACAATCCAAGGGAGATTCAAACGTCCCTCCAATGACCTAGTTAGATAGTAATGAGAGATATCCATTCAATCAGATACAACTCGACTAGTTAGACTGGACATTAGTCGCTTTATTCTATCATCTGACTGCGATACGAGCCGATCAAGCCTTGCCACGTCTCCTACGCTTGGGTCCAACTTCGGATGGCGGAGGAGCATTTCAAGAATGGCGGTGTTCCTTTGGCTAACTGCTTCGTGGAGTGGTGTTCTTTTATCCTTATCTTGACAGTTGACTTCAATCCAAGGATGCCTTAGCAGCATTTTTACCGCTGGATACCGATAACTCCTGATGGCAATAGCAAGCGCAGTGCGTTCCCAGAGATCTTGCGCGTTGACGTCGAGATCCTCAACAGTGAGCAGAAAATCCACAATATCATCGGCACCCCGCCTGATTGCAAGCATAAGGGGCGTATATTCTTCCAAGCTGCTCGGCTGGTTTATCTCTTTATTAAGACGTGGGATAAGGTATTCCATCATTTGCCTAGTTCCAATAGACGCGACATAGCCAAGTATCGTCATACGGTTGGTGCGGCTAGGTTTGGGGGAAATGATACTAATGCGACTGTGTCTGGTTGAAATGCCTAGACTCTGCGGTATTTCTGCATCTTCACAGTGATTATAATCCATGCTCATCGTATAGTCAATGAGCGTTTGGACTACCTCGGTCTGACTATATTGTAACGAGACTCCCATTGCCGTATTCCCATCCGAATTCTCTGCGTCTATGTCAACTTCTGTATTCTTGAGAGAGATTAGAGCTGGTTTGTCGAGGCCATATGCGGCCATGATATGGAGGATGGTGCTGCGCCCGGCTATTCGGCAGGGGATTCCTAGACATTTGGACAACTAGATTAATGGGCTAGAATAGGGAAAGCGGGCGTTCAAGTGAAAGCAGCGAAGTAGCCTAAGTAATAACGAGGGTTCCACGCCATTTTGTTGCGCAACCCAGAGATGGCGGTGCCATTGTGACAACGCGTATTGAATTAGCGGCAATCGATCTTTAGTCTCCGAGGAGTTAGAGAAGTAACAGCTTTCTATATCATATTGGCCCCCTGGTTCCTTCCAGTTATCAACATTGTCGTCGTCGTCGTTCCATTTATAATCTAAGAATATATACTCTGAGCTTGTATCGAGAACATCTTTACAGCACAGGTATTTCATACAGGAAGAAGCTAAATGGAAATGGCCGCGGCCTACTAAGCTGCTTCTTCCAGAGACTTCCCGCTCCAAAGTTGCTAGGTATTCTTCCTGGATGAGAAAATCTTTAACTGATTGATGAATAAACTGAACAACGCCTCCACCCTCACATTTCGGTTCAACGAACGTGAGAGAAGAGGACCGCATGTTATCGACACTTCTTATGTGTTCTGAAGTACTGTTAACCGGAGGGCGGCTAGTCCATTGGGTTTTCTAGGGTTTTATCCTTACTAGCCCCCTTGTCATATCGGTTATGCGATCTTGTAGGTCGCGATCGCGCTGATAAAAGCAATCGCTGTGCTGCCAATCATCCATTGATGCCCACTGGACGTTGGCATCTATAGCTATGATCCATCTTATTTGCTCTAGAGTTAATGCACTCGAAGCGAAGCATAGCCAGCTTAGGAGATAGAGCGTCATACAGGGAGCATCCTCATGTATATCGCTTAAGAGTCTGGTGTAGAGCTCACCCAGTTCCTTAGGAAGTCTTTGCACTTCGAGGAGAATGGCGTTGAGTGCATTACCCCTGCGCAAGGCGGCAAGTACTCTTGGGACTACTAGAACAGGCCATTGAAAGACCCCGTTCGCATTGCCGATTATTGAGTCAACTAGTGATAGTCGATCGTCATGCCTGTGGCCTTCACCGCAGAGCTTCTGTTTCACGAATTCCCTAATATCCATACTGTTCAGCTCCTCCATGACGATCTTGAGCCCATTGAGTGCAAGGAAAGGGTAGTGGCGGCAGCTGAAGCAGACATGCAGGGAACACCCATGAGCAGCAAGCCTGTCTACTAGAGAGTCGAAGTAGTTCGCGAGATCGATAGCTGGCTCTTCTCCGCCTTCGTCAAGAGCATCTATGTATAAATGGACTCGAGTATTACCGAGCGATTCAAGCAAGACACTCAATCTATCCCTGAGTTCTTCTTTATGCCAATTCCAAGCCACTCCGTATTCGCCTTTCGTGGATATATTTTCCAAGTATTGCTCAGCGAATAGGAGATATTGGCTTTCCGAGAATCGTAGGAGTTGATGAAGTAGAGAACGGTAGAGCCCGACAAGTTGATACTCTATCTGGGATCCTCGGGCATTGAAGAAGAATGTTGCCCGGATCACCTCAGGGGGGCAGTGCTGAAAAATATATTTCATTATAGTGGATTTACCAGATCCCGGTTTGCCTTGAATCCAGAGCAAAGATGAGGGTTCTCTGAGCCACTTTTGATAGGAAGGGTGTGTCACTAGCCATTTGCAGGTGTTTTCTGCCGCATTCTCAGTGTCGTAAAGTCGTCGATTTAATTCAGGAAACCATAGAGATCTTAGGGACTCTTCTACTGTTACTTTCGTTTTCTCTAGGTTTGGGATGTATGTTCACGAACAAGGTGGACTTTAGCTTACGTGTTTTGATATCTTCTGTGCGCCATGTGCTATGGAATTTCAGTTTCTCTTCCGTTTTAAGCGATGATATTCCGAGACGCGAGAGACTCGACTTGTGGGTTTTTGCCGTCCACGCTGCTTCGAGTAGAAACAATATATTTTGCGAAACTTGTTTGAAGATAGGATCTCCCTCACTCTTGAACTTGCAGATTTCCCTGTGGTCAGCGTCCAATCCAATCTGAAGCTCTCTTGTTCCTGGTAAACCCAAAGTTGCGGAGCGTTTGTCCACAATCTTAGCTATTAGCTAGCGCTTTACTCCCATCTGAGGGTAACTTACTATTCCAAGTTTACCCATTGGACGAGTTTCATAGAAACTGAGGATTAGATAATCTTCTAGGTGCTGTCGGAAATCGTCGATGAAGGTATCTGCGAAAATCGAATTTCGCTTCAAGGCTTCCATAAATGTGTTGCTGGGATATAATAGAACGCCCCGAGCAATCTTTGCCGCAACATCACCTAAGGCAGCGTGGTTACCACCCTTGTGAGGTGTTGCGAAAAACACAAGCCCGGCTGTCGAAGTGTGAATCGGTTCATAATTCTTATCACTCTTTGCATGCACTAAAGCCTACATAAAATTTAGTATCCGAACTAAAGGGTTTCGCGTTTAGTTTGAGATAAACCTCAGGGTCTAAGTGCTCCGATGCAAAACTCACACGCTTGACCAGGATGCCTCCCATGCTATGACAAAAGAAGACCAACATACGCCCAGGGTCATTCTATCGTCGGTTAATATGAGCTGCGTCAGGAGGTATGATGCGAATACCTTGCGCTCGATATTGAGCCAATTTAAGAGGTTCTCTGCTTGCTCCCTAATGCCAGCGGAGGATGTCTCGAATGCCACATTGGCATTGTATCCAAACAACATTACCCTCGTCTTGGGAGAAAGATCTGGGAAGAAATCCCTTAGCCACAACTTGTCGCCTGATGTCCACGTAGCTTCGGCATGATTAGGAGTATTCTTAGGGTTGAGACCGTGCACGGCGACGACACTTTGCTCTTCGCGTTAGCTTAGTCGCGGCAATGCCGAGGCTTCATTCACATACTCAAGATTCGCATCCTCTGGTCCTACGATGGTCTTGAGAAAGCTTTGATCTAAATGCCGTCAGGGTTCTCCGTCTCCTCTGATTTAATGGATTTCGCTTACTAATCTCATAGTCTCGCGGCATTCTATCGTTGTTGATCGTCTGTGAATAGGAAATATGCTTAGTAGGTTGAGCTTGGAACAAGGAGGCAAAATACGCCAAAGCTTGGAGTGAATGAGACCCAGAAGAGCTCAGTGTAGAGCCCTTAGAAATATGTGATAAATACTACCCATCCAAGAACCCTTGTAGCTGCCGAAAGGCAGTGTGCGCGAGCCACAGTGGTCGTGGGCTATGCTTAGCCTATAGAATTACCTAGGCATGTAGGTATGCAGTATCAGCGTCGTATAAAGATACATAAAAGGCAAAGACGGCCAAGATGGTGGGGTGGTGCTGTTATATTCCGATAACGACCAATTAAAATACGCGCCGTGATAGTTCATATTTGTTGACTATGACGACTTACCAATACTCCTACTAATATATAGTATTGCTTGAAAATAAAGAGAGCGGTTATGATTCCTAAACACGTACAACTTGAAATTTAACGCCATTGAGTATGGAGGATATTCCAGTAATATAGGAAATTTGGTAGGCGCAAAAAGGGACTCCCAGGTGTGTATCTAGGACCCTTGTTGCGTCATTAGTTGACAGTTCTCCTGACCCAGCTGATTTGCGAACTTATAAACACGAATAAACTCCTCTCTCTGCCATAGAGATAATGGCGGAGTCATCAAGGACCATGTGTGCTCGAGAGTCTCAAGCTGATGAAAAGCATTCCTCATTAACATGGCGAACGTCTCAGCGTCGGGAATTCCGCGGGCGAACATAGCCATAACTATAATCGCTTGGGCAGATAGCAGACTTGGTCTTTGTCCTATAAGCTGAGGGAGCACTAGTCTGGCATTCCTGTAGAAGCTGAGATGAATCGGGGCCATATCGTCTTCCGATCCCGGCGCTACTTTAGACATCCCGGCTAGGGCAATGACGCCGTTGACCACTGCCCACCTCACGACATCTTGGCCCGGGGATACTGTGTTATCATCGTATTGGGATTCGAGAAGTTGCGTGAAGCTTTCGAGACTTAAAATATGAGGCTCGGGCATAATCTCTGCGAAAGAGTGCTCTATCAGGTGCTTCGATATATGTCGAGGCATGAGTGGTGAGAATCCTCCTCTGGCGGTAGCCTCTCGGATCTCTGATTTGAATGTGCTGATATATTGAGCGAATGTATTGGAAAGTAAGAAATAAGGAAATATCGATAGAGGTTTCTTGTGATGTAGGTGTGTTGGGGATAGATCTATCGATGAATCTTCGTTAGTTAAGCGTGGTTCTGTCGCATTCGTAGTGCCTAAGTTCGCATTGTCCGGTATACTATTTGACGCGCATGATTCATCAGTTTTCCTTCCCTGGATTTCTGCCTCCTTATCCCTATAATTATCCGTTTAGTTGCTTGGGCTTAATGATGCTAACAACGGGAGGTAGCTGTACTTTTTCCCTGGCCCTCTCGTCTTTCGCACAGCTGCATAATTGCATTCTGTATTGTGGGCAGCGCAGTTGGAACATTTTGGTATATTCCCATCACATTTCCTTTTGCGAACTTTACAACGCGCACATGCCTATTCTTCGTTAGGGAACTGTGGTCCTACGGATTCCGGATCTGCTAAACTTACTATGAATATTCTAGACGAGGGCTCAACATGAGGCTCCACCATCTTTATTCGAGTGATGATATTTCAGTTTAGGCGTCATACAGTAGGAACTAATTCCCTTATCTTACATATTCTATAAATACTAAGGAACAATGAAGTAAAGGATGGGAGCTTTAGGATTATTATGATAATTACCTACCTACCTAGGCACCAAGGCAGTATTAGTAAGCTGCACCATGCAAATGACTGGCCCACATTTTGGCGGATGTATTTTTATGTGGAAGTGTTGTGTAGAACCATCTAGGACTAGCTAAAGGTTATAGGATTCGAAAACGGAAATCCCCAGACCACTTGCGACCTTCAACTGGAGGTTTTGATATGACCGTAATCCCACGAGATTTACCTAAACAAAATCATTAATTTACAGAAATTGCCGCAAGATTTGATTTATAAAGAATAAGATTAGTAGAGAACTATGGACTTTAATATAGCAGAAAGTTTCCTAACCTGAGGCAAGTAGGTACAGAACGCTAAGTGTTCGGGTAGTCCCAAATAGGCTAATCATGTACCTGGTCGAGGCGGGCTCTTTCAGTTGGACAATATTCCCTGTCGACCACTTTTGATAAGGTTATCCGACACGTAAACTACCAAGTAGGTAGCTGGTAGGGTCTGGTAGGAGTGTAACCCCTGATTGCTTTCTTGGAACACTTGCCAATGATTTTGAAATTTCTCTTCACGAAGAACACATTCAAGTTGAGTTGTTTTGAGTATTTTCAGCCGAAACTCTAAAATTGCCAAGTGAAAGTGTTCAGGTCTCTAGAGTACAGGGAGATGTGCTGATTCACGTCTCGCTTCGATGTGGGATTGGATTAGATTTATTCCTACGCGACGTCATCCACACTTTTGACAGCACCAGAATGACGAGGATCGACTACATATGAAAATTACTAGACACATCCATTTCTGCATTGGCTTCGCTTCATGTCAGGGACCAACTATAGGGGTGCAATAAGACTTTATTGACACGCGAAGGCTCTGAATACCTTCAGGGCTATCCCTACGTTATATACACATCCAAAGCCTTCTAGGGTCTCCTCTAGGACCTTCCTATGAAGGTCTTGTCTCACCAGGACGTATCCTCACTCCCTACCAGGTGGTGTGTCTGCTAACCTAACACTTCACATTGCGAGCAGGCTCATAGCCAGCATCACCGTGTCAATCGTCTTGCCTATATAGTTAGGCGACCTATAGGCTATCACCTACAGTTTCGAACCAGAGTTGGGTTTGCGCGAGGGATGCTCGCGGTCCCATTTTTCCTTGAATTCTTTCGCATGCCTCGACTTTTCCACATACGCCTCGTACAAGGTAGGCCAGCCACCGCCTAGCGTCCGAATGTCAACAGGACGGCCAGTCTTCACGTCCACGTAAGGTGTCCAGCCCGTGACATTGGCAACGATGGCTTGCTGCTTCAGCGAGTAGAGAGAAACGGTGCCACTATTACGCGTTGGCTCGATTAAGCCTTGACGATAGGCTGCGATGATCTATGACCCTGGGTCAACCGGGATGCATTCGTCGTGCTAGCGGGGGGAATACGGACCGAGTCTGGATACTTGACTTGCCTGCGAATATCCATTTCGTACTTCCCCACAACAACGATGACGTTTTTGCCTTTGATCAAATCCTCGATTTCTTGTTGGCTGAGCCATTCGCCGTAGGCCTCCCTGATGCGATATAGACAGGAACCCGCCCAGCGCATATATTGTGAATGCTTAACGTGCCCATACGGGTCCTGGTCCTCGGCCCAATCGACGCCATGCTCGACCATGGTCGTCGGGTCGTACCCCATGGCCTCTAGGGTCGCGAGGGCCCTGGAACGGAGTGTCGAGTAGGGGTCGGAGTTTGGATGGGGAGTCGGGGCTCCCGCGCGCGAATACGGAGAGTTGTACGCCGACTGCGCTAGTTTGTCCATGGTGGCCGTTTCAATCGAAGGGCTTCGCGCAGTCAATCCCGTCCTCGTCGAGCCAAACGACAGGCCTGTGAGTACGAGAGATAAGGGAGAGATGGGGGGAGTGCTGGTGAAAGAAAGCAAGCGGCTTTATCGGGCGATTTAGTGGTCACGTTACTCCCAAGGTGACCAGTCATACCTACAGGATTAAATAAAGACAGGCAAGCGACGCTAAGCGTACCCATCCACGAAGTCGGATATACTCCAAGCCTAATTGTTACTTCACTTGTTTCCGGTGTTTCCGGTGTTTGAATATCCAGTATTATCTGATCAACACCGCGCCAGCTTCTAAGACTTGCGTTCAACACTAGCTAGCTGGAACGCTAGGTATGGCGTCGATACCTCCTAAGCACGATGGCAGCGAAGCGGCCCCTGCTACAGAGCCTGCGAGTTCGTCGTCGAAACTTCGTGGCAATCAATGGCTCCAAATCCAGAGTACAGTCATTGTCTTTTTCAACACCTGGTATGTTTTATGTGATGCCACTCTCATACTTGCTGCTTATCACTCTAAAATGGTGCTAACCCGTACATTTGAGGGGCTTCCTGCTGACCTCTGGCGTTTTCTAAACGTATTACTAGCAGGTCCTCGTCCCAGACTACTCAAGTTCCGACATATCTTGGATATCGACTACGTGCGCTTTCATCGTTCTCTCGACCAGCGTCATCACCAGCCCACTTTACGACTACGGCTTCTATAGAGCTATACTATTGTCGGGGAGCCTACTGTAAACCGTGGGCCTATGTTGCCGAGCCTTTCGAGCCAGTACTATCAGCTGTTTCTCTGTCATGCCGTCTGTGTTGGCCTTGGCGCCGGAATTGTATTCACGCCCAGTGTTGCTGCTGCTGCTGCTAGCCTGCCGGACCCTGCCACTCGTGCCAAAGCCATGGGCCTTATGGTCTCTGGCAGTAGTATTGGTTAGTGAAGTCTTCACAGATCATTGGACTCTTCGAGTATCTGACACTTGTTCGTTTCAATTAGGCGGAATTGTATAGCCTATCATGTTCCGTTTGCTTGTGCCGCAAATTAGCTTTCCCTGGACTGTTCGCAGCATCGGGTTCGTGGTATTTGGCCTGTACCTTATATCATACCTCGTGCTTGTCAGCCCGCAAGAAAAGAAGTCATCGGTACGCCGGTCTATTGACCGCACGGCATTGGTGGATTGGCCCTACATGACATTATGTGTTGCGTCGCTCCTAAGTGCCATAGCATTTTATATCCCGCTTCTATACTTGCCCCTATTTACGGAGAAACGAATCCCTGGTATAGATTACAACCTGACCTTGGATCTCCTTCCCATACTCAACGGAGCTTCCGTAGTTGGTCGACTTTTGGCGGGCTTCGCTGCAGTAATTCTTGGCCCTACGGAAACCATTACCATTTCTCTTGTTTTCGGTTCTATCATCCTGTTTAGTTGGATTTCTGTCGATACCATTGCGGGGACCGTTGTGTGGTCGGTTTTCTGGGGCATGATTTCCGGTATCCTAGTTACTCTACCAGGGGCTTTCATACCCCTCTTTTGCCCTACCCTGACCGTTCTCGGCACTCGATCAGGCATGTATTGGATATGGGTAGGGCTGGGAATTCTCATTGGGAGCCCTATCGCAGGTGCAATCTATGACCCTACATCTACGAGTACAGATTATTGGCGCCTGCCGGTTTTTGCCGGTGTCTTCATGCTGGGGGCAGCGATTCTGAATCTGTACCCGGTAACTCATATACGCCGCAGGAAGAGGGAGATGTAAGATACTGAAGCTCGGGAGACTACGAGCGGTTGAGTATTTCTGCTGATGAAGTAGCTCTTCGAGGTACAGCAGAGATTCGCGGTTCTGGACGATAGTATATACTCAAGCGGTCAATGTGGGCAGGGAGTGTCGCTTGTACAACAATCCGTAGGGCTGCGCAGCGCTAGAAGCCTTAGTTCTAGGAGTTTAGGGAGAGAAGATGAGTGGAAGAAAGTTTCTCACATGTTATGGTGACGGTCTAGCCCTAGGATGTAAGAATCTATAACGACCTTAGCCTAGTATGACGCGATGGCGCTATTGTAGGGGCAACTAACCACTATCGGGCGATCAACTTGGGATAACCCTTTGATGAGAGTAAAGTGATCGTCACAGAGAGATTTTCTTCGTTTACCGGGTCCGTCGTCTTGAGCTCATAAGTCCTTTTTCTTGAATTGAATGGAGACAGATGAAAATCTTTATTACAGGTCTGTTTGAACACACCGCCGGTCTCCGGTGCCTAGAATAGGTACATACGTTGCTCATCGAAGGTGTTGTTAACCTCAGCAATGACATAAGGGAGCTTAACATCGTTCGTGTAACGATACCAGAACGAAGCGGGATTGAACATATAGCCTAGGAAGCGTGCCGACGTGAAAAGATACACATTCGGGTATGTATCCGGGTCCAAATTCTATGAGAATTGCAATCATCAGCTTAGTATCAATGATATACTACAAATTCTGTATAGCAGCTACTACCTTGCGTCTCAAGTAAGCATCTATTTCAGCGGATAGGGATTCTAGATCCTCTGCACGGTTCAGATGATCCTTAGCTGTCACGTGAAGGAAACCACATCGCCACCATCGTCTTGAGTCTATAGACAGTAGCCAATTTGAATTCGGCGATCGCATTGGAATGCCTACTGATAAGTGGCTGTATTCGAATCCGCACTTCTTAGGAAAAGCCCGATAATGAGAAACTTTGCACCCTAGCGTCTGTGTCTTATGAATTGAGATACCATGACTGCGTGGGATATGTCGAGTCCGCGGCGATGCGCTGTTGTGTGGAGTGCGTTTGTGAATGAACAAACCAGCTGCGATAAACAACAATAAGCATATAGTGAGAGACCAATGTAACGACCGTACACTCAGATACTGGTATTCTATCATGATGCACGAATATTTGGGCCTACAAGCACGTACGAAGCCTTAGGACAAAGCTAGATAGATGAACTAGCTCTTGGGTGAGAACGCCCTGTGAAGTACCAGCTCGTAGCACCGCGCGAGACCAAATATGGCGTGCCGGGCGGCAGACGTGCATATAGGCTTCACATAACGAACCGCAGGCATTGCAGCCCGTGCGGCCGCCCTGGGGGTGGCGTTGGAATAATCGGTGTTGCTGCCGTATCATATGTCGGAGTATTAGCTCCCTTCTGTGTGTACCTACTTATTTATAGAATTTCAAGACTTAGATGCCTAATTGGCTATCTTAAGTACCTACATATGTTAGTATTCCTTATCAGGGCCCCCATTACCCTACATGTATATGATTCCCAGCCTGCTCAGGGAGTGAGTCTTCCGAGACCAAATCCAAGAGAATGTTGCAGCGTTGCAACTCTCTGCTGTCATAACATAACATGCATCATTGGTACGTGATACCATGATCCCACGCATGTTATAACCGGAATGGGCCCCCGACGTGCACTAAAAGCCTCACTTCCCATGGGGCGATAGGAACACAACGTTACTAGGACTATTACACATGGGCTATTGCTGTATGTTAGTACATCGAGACACTGGAGGTAGCAGTCCTATTCTGGTTACCAACACGGCTTTCCTTGGTAGCCAAATCTCTAGCTCATTAACCCTCACACGCCATAGCCACATCAGCGCTGATCTCGGATCGTCGCTCCACTCATAGCCTTGCCAGGGTCGTACCCCGATGGTAGGAGAAGCATCTGCACCGCATGGCTGCATCATAAGCGAGAGAAAATCACACCCTGACATGAGCTTGATGACTGGCAAGATTTCTCTGGGTTCTTGTGCACATCTAAAGTCTTGTATGAGCTTCTTATTCCCGAGCTGCTGTGGCCCTAGCCCGTCGGCAGTTGTTGAAATCATGGAGACTTACATGCATTATTCAAAAGCTGCCAACACTTCCAAAATCTAGACCCATAGACATTCAAAGCAGTATGGAAGATTTCGCTGTATTATTCAACTCACTCCCACCCGAGAAGCAGAAGGCATTGCTTGATGGCCCTGCTATACCCCCGCCTGATGGAATTACGTCAAATTTTGACAATCCTCCTAACCAAAACGGCCTCGCCTTCGCCGTCACAACCTTGGGCCTAGTCATATCGTCTCTAATAGTGATATTATGGATATTATCGAAAGCATTTTGCCAGAGGAAGGTTCATCTCGGAGATGGTAATGCTGATAAATGGTCTAAATGGACTACCTATCGACTGTAGCTAATAAGAGGCAGGTTTTATCTTCGCCGGATTTGTATGCTCTCTTTCGTCTATATGGAACTCAAATCATTAACCGTGTCGCAACAGTGTATATTCACTGGATACAGCTACTGTCTTTATCACTGGATCAACTTGACAGGCATGTATGTCCATGCCTGGGATGTTCGCCTGAGAACTGCTTTCGACTTCGCCTATGTTTGTTGACCTCCCACCAGCACGTTACATCATTGAAGGCTAACGAAGTCATAGATCGTATACGTCGGCGAGAACCTCTATGGATCAACTCTCATGACACTCAAAATTGGTGTACTTCTCGAATGGGCGCGCATCTTCGTTCCAACGGGTACACGCAACAGTTTTTGGTGGCTATGTAACGCTACCTTGGTCGCTAACGTACTTTTCTACGTTGCAGTCAAGTTGGTAGACAATCTTGCATGTTTCCCGCATGAGAAGATATGGGATCTCACTGTAGAGGGCCACTGCATCAATCAAAGAGCCTCGGCACTGGCCAGCGCTATTGTGAACCTAGTGTCAGACCTTGTGATCCTCGGTTTGCCACAGATGGTCATTTGGAAGCTCAATATGTCCTTTGCCAAGAGACTTGGGGTCTCATGCATTTTCGCAGTAGGGGTATTGTATGACGCCACCCCGTCCATTGCGCCAAAGGTTTTCTAACCCGAGGATAGTTGCTGTGTTGCTGCCATTTTCCGAGTAATTACATCTTATCAGTATTATAAAAGCATAGATCAGGTCTATGACCTATCTCCAGTTGCACTCTGGGATGTCGTCGAGATGACACTGGTCATTGTAATCGCTTGTTTACCCTCCATCCCGGTCATATTTAAAGACCCCCGGATTCGCTCGTTGTGGCCACTAATGAAGTCACCGGCTAGTTCGCTCGGGAAAGCCAACTCCAGTACGAAACTAACATCACACGGAACGGTGGACTCATCTAACCGTAACGCATACCAACAGCTCGAGGAGCATAGTCTATCAACACTGACAGCAAATATGCATGGAAACGATCTCATTGTAAAGAGTTACGGTGCCGCTGCCCAGCTGTCAGAGCCAACCCATGATCAAGCGCAAATGTCGATCACGCTCACCAAAAGTTTCACAACTCAAATCGACCAGGGCGACGGTATCGCCTTTCCAAGCAACCACGACTTCCATATACATCACCCATGGGCCAAGGAAGGTGTTTGACTCGATTTTTCATAAATCAGTGGGTATTATCCAAGTATAACCGCTAAAGGATTCCAACTAAAGAAAAGATTGCGAATTTGGCAATCCCAGAGGCCTCCCTAGGTATTGTTCTTTAGTCTGCGTTAACAGTTAGGTACATCATTTGGTATGAGATTTAGTCAACAGTATGTGTTTCAGTAGTGGCATGGCTTCATCTTTTCAATTTAGTATATATTTGTTTAATAAATCGAAGTGCAGTGATGTTGTCATCTCCCACCATGGTGAAATCCATATCAACAAAACTTGAGGCGAACTAAATTTTAAGTATTATCTCCACAGAGAGTGCAGGTTGTCGTGTGGCGCCTGCATTATGGAATGGGGTGAGTGACATGTAGGGCAGTATAAGCTCTGAGGGTCACTGTAAGCTATCCGTGCCTCTACCAATAGTAGATCCCTCCACCACAACGAGGAGTATTTCCCGGAACCTTTTACCTTCGTGCCCGAGAGGTGGTTGAAAGAGGAGACTCCATATACCCAGGCGCCGAACGAGGATATGCGAGATGCGTTTGCCGCATTCTCAACTGGCCCGCAAGGGTGTGCGGGAAAATCGATGGCGTATCTGGAGGCGAGACTGGTGGTGGCTCGCACTCTATGGTATTTTGATTTTGAGCCGGCGCCCGGCAAGCCCGGCGAAGTAGGTTCTGGATTCAGTGGTGTTGGCGATGGTCGAGGGAGAGATGCAGAATATCAGCTGTACGATGTGTTTATTTCGATCCACGATGGACCAAATCTAGTATTTAAAACGCGTGGAGATGTCTGAGAAGAGTTAGAAGTCGGAAGACAGCCTCGGAAGACAACCTCCGTAGGTTACTCCTAGGAGAATATCATGTAGATCCGCAATTTCCAGCTCCCAGGATAGGGGATCTAAACCGTAGCAACAAAGAAGTTTAATAAGTAAGTCGCTAGGTATATGATGCAAGGAGAAAAGCCTGCTTCCCGACGCTATCGGTCACTAAAAATGATCCTATTTCTGGAGAAATCAGTAAGCGGTAGCGTATACGACTAGATGTATAGGCTAAAATTGAAGCTGCTTGAAAAGAAAAACAGACAAAGCCCATGTCTTCTCCTCACCAATATTTCTTATACTTCATATAGGGTTATGTTTCAATGGGTTTCGTGTTAGCTCGATGAGTTGGAGAAATGCTACATGCCTCGGGAGGTCTATGAAGCGCTTGTGAATGTGCCAAAGATGTTGGACGAAACAGACGCTAGAATTATCGTCATTATACCTCCGGAGTGTAAGCAGAGACTTGCAGTTAATTGCACCATCTCACGAACTGTGGAGACAAGACGTGGTGTCAGAAATACCACCGAGTTCCGAATATTGCTTCCGCCGCTTACGAAATCCGCTTCCGCCTCATAATAAGCCCCGCTATGCCAGTGCAACCTCTCAGTCAATTATTTGACTCCGGGGGCAGGTTCCTAATTACTAATAAACATGGGGAGTCTAGCCTGCTTATGAGGATGGAACTCTCAAATCGGGTAACGGCACGCTCTCTTAGGAGCACAGGGAAAGGTTGACGCCGAGAATAAAAATTCTCTTTTCCTACCTAATCTAAAGAGTACATTTTGGAGCTTACTCTTTCTCATCCAAAGGAAGAGAAGATACCACGATTGCATTTTAATTTATTCATGCTTCAAAAGGGAGTGCCTCCAACTCTTACCATTACGCCGCTAGCGGAACACAATGCATCTCTATCCACGAGGAAATGATGCGCTCAATATAAACCCACCTACGGGAGTCTCCGACACCCTCAGTGTCGCAGGTTCCGATTGGCTGTGGGTTGTGATGGCAATCTACCTAGTTTCTTTCGTATGTATCTCTGCCTCTTTCGTTATAGCATCCCAACTTTATTATTCACTCGTGCTGCGCGTTCTAATATACTTCAATGATTATACTTCGGCGTGCTAGTCCCATGCTTTACCTCACGCAAGAGTGATAGAGTGTTTCACTACCTATACACTCTCACTATTCTTGTGGGCGCAGTGGCTTACTATGCGGAGGCGTCCGATCTAGGATGGAGTGCTGTTGGGCCGCATCAAGTTTTCTTCGTTAGATACGTGAACTGGGTCATTGCCTTTCCCTCGGCTGCATTGGGGCTTGGTATGCTATCGGGTGTCTCTTGGACGACTATCATCACCAATATTGTCTGTTCCTGGGTATGGGTTCTCACCTATATTGCCGCTGCGTACACGACCACGGTTTACAAGTGGGGATTCTACGCGTTTGGCACGTTCACGTACCTCATCCTCGCTATGAGTACGCTCAACGAGAGCCGCGAAGAGGCTCAGCGTCTTGGAATAGCTCGCGATTACATCATTTTAGCCGGCTGGGTGAACTTGACTTGGCTATTGTACCCTATCGCCTTTGCCTTAACCGATGGCGCTCACATTCTCAACGTGACAAACGGATCTATCTTCATTGGCATTCTTGATATTCTAATGATGCCACTTTGGAGCATTGGTTTCATCATTATGTCACGCCGTTGGGACTACAAGAGCCTCCACCTTGATTTCAGCGCGCAACGATTCGATCTAGAAGGCAACGGTTTCCATGGAACGCTTAAGGGAGAACCAGCCTCAACAACCAACGACCCTTCGCATTCTAACTAAGCCTACCAAACGCCTAGCCAATAATACGGGTGTGAAATTAGCTTGTTAAGAACTACCACGTTCTACACTTTCTTTCAGATGGGTTGTTCTATTCTCCAGGAGGTTAGCGCCACGCCCGGGCCCCTGCAAGGGGCCCCCTATAAAGGAGTCCTTTGCCGTGGCTGAACGCGTGAAGAGCTTTTTCCTCGTCACATCACTTTTCCACCTCCCACGAAAGGGGTGGTTTTTCGTGGCGGTCGGACGTTTTTTAGCCCACCCACCGTCCCTTTTCGGGTCTAGTTAGCAGTTGCTAGTCGACGCGTGCTCGGCTCGAGGTCACTGTTTTCTAGGTCCAGGGGCGGGAGGGCCTACATGGCGGAAGGAAGGAATAGCTTTTTCTGCTGTTGGGTATGTATTTCTAGTTTGGGCAGTTAGCCAAAGGCCTGGTTCGAGCGGCCGGCTTACGTAGGAGAAGCACGCCACCAGGCCCTTCGGTTAAAGGCTCACGCTCCCCCCCCCCAAATATATGCACTCAACCACTGCTGCCGTAAACCTCCCAGCGAATAGAATGCTATCTAGGAACTTTGTCGTCATGTTTTCTACACCTTTCCCAATCTAGCCATATAATCTTTAGTTATTTTACGCTTCGAATCCACCAGCTTCATACAATCTCGAACCCTTTTACACTCTTATCTATTGCATCCCATGCTGCTTGATACATAAGTCCAAGCCCGACACGCCTAAACTTCTTTAAGGTGTTATCAACTGGCTTAAGCAATCTTGCATAATAGTATGAATCGTCAAGTGTGATCTTCCATGAATGCATAGAGGGGTCCTTTATTTGTTAGCTAGACAAGCCCTGTGTAACAACCACGAGACTTACTGCCCCTAGTGATTCGGTGTTAGCTCTTATTCTGTCCTCTGGAGTCAGTGAACGCTCTCGAATAATAATAGTTTGGGACTCGAACGGTTCCCTTTTAAGCTATCAGCAACTTTGTATTCATGAATAAAACCTCATCTTGCTTATTCTGCTTTTGGACATATGCGCAACAAGAGGCAGCCATAATTGAGTTCCGATATCATGCTGGCTCTACGGTGATTGGTGCTAGCCTGCTTATATACAAGAATGGCCCTCTGCTGAGCCTTCTATGCTCTACAATAGTCACCTTCTGAAGCCTCACAGTTATCTCCTATGGTGTGGCGGCAGCAGTGGCTGTGCCTTGTGGCAACTAGGAGCAGAATATCTTGTAAATAGCGTTTACTGCAAGCACGGCTATAAAAGATACGTAAAAACACTTGTCGGAGTTCCGCTGGGTAAAGGCTATGCTGATGCGCTTTAATAAGGACGGGTATCTAAACTATTAAATACAATGGGTATGTCTATATACAATATTCCGACCGTGAGGGCATTTTGTAACCGATAGCATGCAATGTTTATTCCAACTCCGACGATGCGATAACCTCTTCCTTCCGTTCCTCGTTTGTCAAACCCTTTTACAACGGATCTCCCAATATCCCTAATGTTTATTATAACAGATTTCTTCATAATCGATTCGTCTCGAATCAAGCTAGACGGTCTCCTTCATCCCTGGTTCTGCCGTAGCATCAGAGGACTCGGCAGCAGCTTTCTGCTGCATCCTCTCCTTCCGTCTCTGGGCCTTGGCCGCTCTACGTTCGATTCTCTCTTGGTCTTCCCGTAGGTTACGGATGGCCGGACTCTTGGCGCGGATCTTCTCGCCGTACCGCCAGAACACGAACGGGATGGGAATCAGGGCAACCTCAAGCAGGCCAAGGAAGGTACTGGCCCACTGAGGGGTGAGTGTTGCGTAGAGCTTGGGACCGGCTAGGGGTAATAGGCCACCTAGTAGACTTCGCGTGACGGCGTTTCCGGCTAGCGCCGAGGCGGCATAGATGCCGTAGGCACCGGCAAGGTAGTTGGATCCGTAAATGAAGCTAAAACTATTGCCAAGGCCGAAGGGGATTCCGAATGCGATGGGAACGGCCCAATGCGTCGGCGGTAGAGAAGTCCATGCGAACACGAGCTCGCCTATGGGCGTTAGGATTGATCCGATGATGAGGATACGCGCGGTGGCCTCTGGAGGGATGCGCCCTGTTTGTGGGTCCTTGGGGTGTCGGTTAATAATCCGGCGCCAGATGGGCTCACCCGCGATTCCTATCGTCGTGCCGATTCCGATTCCTACGAACGATAGACCCGTGAGACCAGGTCCCCAGCCGCGATGGTCCGTAAAGACGATGGGGTAGGCTACGAAGCACAAGTAGAGGATTCCGTAGACGATCGAAATCCTAGATGAGTATTAGTCGCGCTTCACAAGTACATGTACTTAGCGGGGAAACACGCACCATAAGTTGAAGAACCACAAGATAGGTTCTGTGAAGAAAAGGACGAAGGGCCGAATGAGGTTTAATTTGACAAGAGCAGACGGGGAGATGTTCATATCATAACGAGTCCACCACCGATCATCGCCAGTGTCTTTGCGGAGGCGGGCTGCCTTGGCCTTTAGGATGGCTGGTGCGTATGTCTCCTTCGTGAACACCATACAAACCGTCGCAGCGCCAGACAGAATCAGAATAAGCCAATTGTCCCATCGCCAACCGAGGTACTGGTAAACGAATCCACCGATGACGGGGCCAGTGACGGGTCCGTTAAGGGGCGCGATAGACCACAACGACAAAACCAATGCTCGAGTTTCCTCTGTCGAAATGTCGACAACGGTACCGGCACTATTCGCGATTAAGGCAGAGCCGAACAGAGCGCTAAAATGGTCAGCTAAGAGGTGTTCCACATAGGAATGGCGGAGTTACATACCCAACAAACCGGATAACGAGGATCTCGGTGAGCGAAGTCGCGAGACACGCTGGCAAGATCAGGAGAGTGAATATGAACAAGCAGACGATGTATACGGGTTTACGCCCGTACAATTCGCTAATTGGGGCCCATACGAGGGCGCCAATGCCCAATCCTATCAGATATGTCGTGACACCTAGTGTCGCAACCGTTTCGCTTTCCACATGAAACTCCTTGATCAAGCCCGGAATGGAGGATGTACTGCGGGGTTTGGAGTCAGTAAGTCTATTATTCTCATTGAGAGTTCCATATGCCCTTCTAAAGGCCGGGAAAGTTCTAGGATGCGGCTGTGTCTGAAAGAGGGAAGGACGTGGCTCTGAAGGCTTACTATGTTGTGCTGTATAGGACGATTACCCATGTGCTAAAACTGACGACGAACGTGGTCCAGGCGCGGAACCAGAATGACCATTCTCTCGGATTGTCATCGTCACCAAAATCGACCTCGAACTCTGCTGGTCGCGCTACCGAACTGCCTACGCTCGTCGCGGTCTGTATTTGTATCACTTCCTGGAGGGCCGGCGATATAGCGTGATCTAGAGGTTCCAGGACAATGCTGTCTTCCGATACGCGACCAATGGAGCTAGAAGAAGCATTACTGTGGCTCGCCGTCTCGTCTACCGTAAGTGACACCTTGCTCGCTGCGTGGTCGTGCTTATGCTTGTGCTTGTGTTCGTCGATGTCGCTACTCAGGTCGCTCTCAACCTGAGCTACCTTTTCTAGATCTCCAGATCTGCTCATTGTGATTCCCAACACCCTTTAGCCAGACTTTTAGTACAATAGGTAGGCGTGCCTAGGTTCTAAATAAGAAACTATAGGCTTCTTTAGCCTATCCTAGTGGGGTAACAAAGGACCCGACAGGAAGGGAAACGGCTCGCTGCAAGGGACACTTGGCGAAGGGAACTACGGGGAACCGGTATCGTCACGAAGCTTGAGGGAAATGTTTGCGAGTAGGCACATAGAGACAACATGGTTCATTAACTATAAGTAAAGGGCGCGCACGCCCTTGTGGATGTTGGAGATTCTGATTAGTAAAAGTTTAATCAATCAACCAACTGTTGTTAGGACACGGCTAGGTAATACCGTTATCCACCCTTCTGACCTGGGTTGATGGATACAGTCATGCCTATGCGGTATGTCTTCGCCCATTTATGGCGCGCTTATCCAGACACCCTCGTTCGGAAGGTCACGCTAGGAGGGTCGGAGATAAATCCCGTTCTCCGGATGTGGAGTGCTAGTTTGCGATCGGGTACATGGAACGGGTTTGAATCCTACCAGCTAAAGGAGGGATGAGTCCTTCGTTGCTTGACGGCCGCGGAGCTAGCATACGTTGTCAGAGCTAGGTACCTACTCAAAAACCCGGCTGTACATAGTATGCTGTTGCTTATCCTCTGAAACGGATTTAAGGCATCAAGAGTGGGCTTGAGTTTGCGGTCCAACCCGTTGAGGTACGGCATAGACTACTGGCAGTCTAGTCTAGCGTAAGTTGTTGGATGAGGCGATGCGCTGAAAACGCCGCCAAGGCTAGTAACCGACGATCTTAGCTTCGCGCCTCGGCCTTAACTGCTACACCGAGAACGAGGGGTATAGTTGATCAATGACGACGAACAAAGGCTCTTGACGTGATAATTGTATAAGTATATTTTGCCGGTGAATATGTGGTTCATTTTCTCTATTTCTTTATAACGTTCTCACTCACAGTACAGTCTCTCTCTCTCCCCGTGCTATGGAGTAGTTCGAAGTAGTCCAGGTTGAAGGAGCGTGGCAATGAAAATTTGAGGTGGGGTTTGCAACGCGTGGATGGCGCATGGTTTCTGGCGATACTCCACACTTGGCCCCCTTTTGCCTCGGGATGTGGATACGGTTAATACACAAACTAGGATCCCAAGTCTATCTAGTGGAGTAGACATTGATTCTACACACGAATTATCATACTACATAGTAATTGCCGCTCTCAGCCCGTAAGTTTGTGTTTCCAAGAGGTAGAGATAGAGTTGTCGCTGAAGAAATCTCCTTCGTTTTTGTTGTTGTGTATAATTGATTAACTGCCCACGGAATCGCCTATCTCCATGGCCGATTGAGTCATAACAGATGATTCATGCTCAGATCATGATGCAAGTTAGAAGCATTGTAAGTGGATATACATATGCACATCATGCATAATAATTGGAAATTATTGTTGTCTTCTACACTAGAACTGCAATCCGTTTCTAGTGCTTGAGCCGGATTCCGTAATGAAACCCAATACACCGTACCCCGTACCCATCCAATAATAGTACCAAAAGCTTACCCATGCTGCACGTCTCGAATGCACTTACTGAGATAGCATGCTGGAGAGGGGAAAGTGATCATCCCCCTCGCATAAATTCCAATCCTCCGGTATCACTCAACGTTGCGCATATCCATGTAGAAAGTCCCATACTTGTGACTCTCCGGTTCTTTTTTTCGCCGCCGATACCGCGTGCGTGCCGAACTACTACGGCCGGACTTATGCGGCGACCTATCACATCTAGTCCCCGCAAACCTCTGTAGGCTTTACCAGCGACCGACGCCGCGGAGAACTGTCTCACTATATACCCCATAACACCGCCGCTAAATCCGTCGATTGGCTGCGATCAATTGGCTGTTTCTTACTCGACAACTCGGTGTGCGCGAGTACCTTCGGCCATTGGGATCACAACTAACGACCGCTTATCCTATCATATCTATATGCACCGCAAGGCTTGGTGTGGTCGCCGAACTAAGGAGCATCATTCGTTAGCAGCATACAATATGTAGTCGAGCCCATATCATCGGAACAGTGAACACATAATGTTCACCGCCGGTATAAACAGATGCCTGCGAATGACTATGTGGGATGTCTAGGATCTCGGGGCTTGTCATTGAGACCAGCGGTAAGTTATTTGCTATACGAATGGGCAAGATAAAGAATTAAGTATTTCGGCGCCGCCGTGACAATTTTCTATTCTTTTCTATTACGTGATACGATATTTGCAGTCACACGGAATTGAGCCGAGGTGACACAAGATCCTCACTTTTAATGGAAGCCTTACAGCTCTTTTTGAAAGTGAGACATGTACTAGAGGCGAGGGCAACCATATGCGACAAGCCAGCACCTACCAGGCTCCAATCCAAGGAGATAAGGGCTCTGAAGAACCATCCATTCTGATTGCGAGTGAGCCCCTCTGAGCCCTTGAACTGAAGATACTTTATTAAGCTTGCAATTAGGCGCCCCAACTGCAGATTCGGAATCTTAGCCTGGTTCGAATCGCTCTGGAACAGATTGCCTTCCGGCTTTCATGAGTTGTGAAGACAACGAAAGTCTATGGGATCTCGTTAAATCAACTTATTAAAATAGTGATCTACGCAATTTGACTAGTGGTATGGTTTATACGAGAGGCTCAGCATCGTGACAGAGAGTAGCGGAGAGTAATCGTCGAAAATATATCACCAGCACCAGAGGCGTACATCGGTTACCCAAATCGGTAAAACAACAGTTTTAAACAAAGCTAAGTCCACCATATTTCACACGCTTACACTCGTCGAATCGGCAGTGTGTCCTTGCTAAGATCGCGAATATACTTAGGCATGGCACGAATAATAATAATTAAAGTAAATCAATACAATTTGGTGATAGATTCGTGAAAGGAGACCTATCTTGCGCTGAAGTAAGCTTGTATGACTGGATTTATATGAATATGCGTAGATTCATGTATGAGGCTGTACTAAACCTGGGTTAAAAGAGTGATATCCCTGCCTGTGCGATATTTCTTTGTATATTGTACAATGACTCACAATAAAAACAATAGGTTGTCGTAAAATTCGATTATATATGTAAGATAAATCATCGAAGTGAGTTGAAAACCGAATAGACTAAGCTTATCGTGCATGTCATAGCTGCTGACTAGACTTGAGCACAGCCCCAAGTCAGCCGTTTTAAGATGAAATAAGTTTATTAAACTTCAGGAACTTACGAATCAAGAATCGCATCAATTAAAGAGACTTTTTAATTTTGCGAAAAGCCCTTAATGTCAAAGGCCAACAAGCCGCTAAGCATATGTGCTGGCCGAAGACAACCCGAGTCCTCCATTTTACTGCATACGAGCTAAACAGTACTTACGAATGCTTGAGGCCTGCATCATATAAAGTTAATATATATGAGTAAACACTTAGAATTGGAATAGGTAAACAGGCTGTGTGAATCAACAACAGCTTTTAAAGTCTTAGTATTTCGTAGTGAAATATCTCGGTCGCTAGCTTTATATAAAGACGTAACGTGATTTACCTCGTCGTAGTAGCGAAACGGAGGCCGCGCGAATCACCGACGGAGCATCATGTGGAAGCGGATGCCAAAGGCGACTTCGAAAATCCTCTGATAGTATTCTAGTACAATGGCGCAGATATGAAAGTAAGATATAACGGTTAAACAATGAGAATTTCCTTGAAACTTGACTAATTTCCTAGACTTTCGCCGCATGAGAAATTGCCGCTTCATTTTTGCGATGCTGTTATGAGGCATTAATATTTTTGTCTTGGCCATCTCCCGACGGCTCATCTCGTCAAATCAAGAGCGTAGAATGAATGATTGGTCTCGCTTATTGAGGGAGGCCTATAGAAAACACCGACTCGTGTCCCCCTATCTAATATTATGTAGTCTTCGCCTTACTTGAAACGAGTTAAATAATGAGGGTTGCTGTAAGTTGATTACATAGGATTATAATGCAGAAGCCCTGGGCCTAGATAAGGGAGATTTCCCCGACCTGATAGACCATTGAGCCCCAAGCGAAATATTGGCCGAATTTGAGTCCTGTCCCAAGCCCTTGGGTCATGTTGCACAGGCCCTAAAAATTTCGTTCCTGCGTTATTTGCATATCCTGGAGTGGCATTTAATTATGGATATCGGCGGCCCATCATTTAAGAAGTTCTGACATGCATATTGTGGGGTCGAAAGGGGGTAAATGGGAGGGTAGGTCTGATTCTTTGGGGGCACGACTTGGACAACGGTGGGGATTAAAGAGGAAAGATGAAAGATGAAATATTATGAATAGTGATAGAGATAGCTGTGTAATAATCACAGCATAGAGAGGCTTGTCTTTAGGAATGCCGGGAATATATCAAGTCTTAGTATCTCCACCCAGAGTAAGTAGACTGACTAGCTTGGGGGTTTCCTATCATGAAGACTATTGTGTGAGATTACCGGTTACATGAAACGCAACCCCATAACCTATTATATCCCTCACCGAAGGAAGCGTCAGGTAGTTGACCTGGATATAATACGTCGGGAGTACAGCCATTTATGCCTCTACAATGAATGCCTTAGAGGCTCTTGCCGTAATGAAAGTAAATATCAACATAAGTGGCACCTTTAGTGGTCAGGCAGTGAGTTATTCGTACGGCGATTCTTATCACTGAATCTTACGAAACAGACGTTACGCCTCCATCCGGATTTGCCAGGATAGAAAGCCCAAAATTTCGACCACGAGGCGTCCATCTCATAAAACAGACGTAGCAGAGCATTGATGACGCTTAAATACACTCATCCCCGTAGAAAAACTCATTTGATTCCCGTTATTCCCTTTTTTTTCAACATATTTCTTGCCCAATAGAATATGTGGCTCGCCTTTCGAAGTCTTAACTTCATCATCAAGAGCAGACAGGATGAAGACGAAGAGATCTACACAACACCGCAAGATAACATCAATGGTTCCTTCATCTATCCTCGGACATACCCCCTTACTTTTACAGAGAAAACTGCGATTAATGTTACATGGAATACACGTTTCGAAAGCGTGAATCTGTATTATTATCAAAGTGGAAACGTTGCAAACTCCAGTCAGCTTGCTAGTAAGTTACCACGTGCCGGCTCTGATGTCATATTAGGAACTGACTGAATACGTTAAAGGAAGCCTGAGAAGTAGCTGGTTCTACTGGGAAGTGTCTGCGGTTGGAAATGATTACGCTTTGCCTTACGTATTTCGAATTGTCAATTCCCATGGTACGGACTACGAGAGATATGTACAAGGCTTTTGGAGCACCAGCTTTTACATCGTAGGCAAGACGCTGCCCGCGTTGACGATGTCTACGCCGGGAACCCCTAGCTCTACACTACTGTCAACGACATGTTTATCTACCTCTGCATCGTCAGCAATTCTCACCACTTCTACATCGTTGTCAACAACATGCCTATCCGAGTTCTTTAGCTCTACACTATCATCAATAGCTGGGGAACAGACCTCTGCTGCGCCTGGTAACAGGCTACCAAACTCGGGTATCACCAAGCTACAGAGTC
The DNA here is from genome assembly GCA_022432375.1 of Nemania sp. FL0031. Taxonomy (NCBI): domain Eukaryota; kingdom Fungi; phylum Ascomycota; class Sordariomycetes; order Xylariales; family Xylariaceae; genus Nemania; species Nemania sp. FL0031. Next base: position 324,385 of record JAJKKK010000043.1, read on the forward strand.
CGGGTGTCTTAACTGGTATAATTATTGGGGCTTTCTTGGGCGGAATAGGGCTAGCTGTGGGAGCTATTTGGTATAGGGGACGAAAGAAACGTGCCGGCGGTCCACGAGCCCAGGCTCCAAAAGTTGGAAGCGGAATATACCCACAAACAGCAATTATGGCCCCTAGGGAACTCTATTGTCCACCGCCGGAGTTAGAGGGAGTTAGGATGTATCATGAAATGCCCCCTAATGAATCGTAGGCTATCGCTGGTTTGCGCTCTTGTTAGATGATATTTGAGTGAAGTTACCTCACGAAGGCGTGGAGTCGATCGTAGTATGGCTAGTAGCCAATACCTCATAGAACGGGATTGCTTGAGTCTATCAATTGAGTCTAGGGACTGAGTTTTGATCTGTCTTCCTTAAAATCTTTAGCTCCTCTAATAGACTAAATACTCAGGTATTTGGACTATTTAATCCGCCTAATTAGAGAGATCCGTCCTATCTAGGTCCGAATAATCCACCCACTGGTAACGATTATCGGGGGTTTGGTTATTTTGTCCCCTTTAGAAGATGTACTGCCATATTTCGTTGGACGGCCCTTCGCGTAGGAAGTAGTAAATTGGGAAAAGATCGCGATATAATCATCCTGAAATCTCCCCTTTATGGAAGAATGGCGTATTGAAGACTCGGTACAGAGAGGCCTCTGCCGGCTCGTCACCAGGGTGCGTCTTGTCTCTTTAAGCTTAATTTCGCTGTCGTCGCCGATGTTCCATTCGAGCTTTGTATTAATACAGGACCCGTCGAACCACTCTAGGATTCCGTCTCTGCTTGCCGACGAGATGGTGCCAAAAGTTTCAAAAACAGAGCTATGCCGCGGAGATGATACTAAAAGTCCGAGAGGGACGATATCTCAGATTCAGATTCCGGCTCCGACTCTTCTACAACAGTCTTTCCATCTTCGTCCCAGCCCATATCTTCCTCCATTATCATGGTCTTACCAGTCAAGACGTCAAACGATTGTACTTCTAACTTCGGAATTGTAATGCTTATAATCCTTACAATTTTACGAGACGCCATTCGGGACGCTATAGCTTCTGCCTGTTCCTTCATATCAGCTTGCAGTTGAAGTACCCCAACCCTAGAACCGCATCGCTTAGAGTGCATCGCAGCCGTTACATCCGACACCAAACTCAGGTTGACTACTACAACTTCTAAGCGTAGACGATTGTCAGAATCTCGGGGCTTTAAGACGTCAGGGCAGATATGGCGCATGCGTAGGTGAAGAGTTCGAAGAGTAGGAAGAAGGGTGCGGATAACAGAGCATATATGTCCGCCTTCCCCTTGTTTCCCAGGTGGACTCGGAAAGCCGACAAATGAATCTAGCACTAGGGCATCTAGATTCTGTAAAGAGAGAAAGGCTTTTATCGTAGATGATAATAGGTAGTTAACCGAAGGATTGACGGCATCAACATCGGGAGGTAGAAGGCGCCTGACTCTTATGCGTAAGACACGTAACTTGCGAGATTGTTGGGCCATATTAGCTAGCTTAGAGAGGTCGTTAATCAGGCCCATGATCGGGTTCTCGGTATTTTCTTCATTGACCGTCTCCTCGAAGGCTGCGGCTTCCGACAGGTATTCGGGACTAGGTGTAGAAACATCCCTTAACCGTCCCCCCAGTTCGACGTTTAGGTCTTCTAAACTGTCTTTGAGCTTGGGCTTATTTGGCGTTTTCGCCGCCTCCGAGACAACCAGTGTGCGCAGTGTAATTGGAACCACTGTGATGCGTTTGAGACTAACAGGTACTGCGAAGTCGCACCACCATTTGCAGATTGTAAGGCGACCTAAATCTTCATGGAAGAAAGATGAGCCAACTTCATCAAAGATTTGGCGCAAAAGCTCGGGAGGTAAATGCAGAAGCGACATTATGATGACAGAATGCTGGGTGTATCAAGCTGTCGCGGTAGAGAGTACAATGGGTACCAAGAGCGAAAGGTAAGTATTTAGTATATTTGATTCGTGGGGTGGTGGGTAATTTATTGTATCGAGCTTGGTGACCAGTGACAGCGGGGTATCCCGACAATTATTCTACGGAAGTGGGGCAATGGGGCATAAAGAAGTACCGCTCAGCTCCAGAATATAATATGGAAATGCTGAGTACTTCCTTAACATTTAGTAGTGCCGTGGACTGGCTACCTATCTCGCTAAACTTTAGTATGGTCCTATACAGGGTAGGCTAGCCCTTTTAGTTTTATATAATAATTGGTCTGAACATAATGATTATATGCCGTACAATCAATTACAATTGAAACTATCCTTGGAATCTTAGACTATTATTGTATAGGCGTACAATTATTGTACCCCCCTATAAATTCCCGCTACGGCCTAGGTACCCAGTCTGAGGCTATTACCTTGGCGCATTAAGCACGGCGCAGCACTGCAAGGGGTCTACTATCTAAGTACGTACGGTAGGAGATTATGGAGAAGGCACATGGACGGTTAGGAAACCACTGGGTATCTTGTCTTCCCAAGTCTACAAGAGCCGATAGAAGGCATAATTATGTCTTGCACTAGTCAATATCCAGGATGAAGTCTAAAGAACTTGCCATGGTATGACACGGTATATGGATTGAACGAAGAGGTAGCGTAAGCATATTTCCGTGGTTAATTCAACATCAATGTATAAGGAGTGTGCTTAGATCTATCTAGAATTTCTGAACCTTTCTCTTTCCGTACTCATTTAACCCTGCCTCTCACTAATTCGCCTTAAAACAAGTTGAACAGCAAAGGAAAGAAATACATCATCGTCGTAGTAACTAGAATGCCCTAGTAAATTGCTTAGGGCTTATAGGTAATTTGAACTCGTAACCTCCTCACACGAGGAAGGGTATGACAATCTGGAGAAGCCGAATCAACCGAGGCACAATAATTAAAGCACGCCATCACCTCCGCCCTAGCTCCTCCTCCCTCGTCACATCAGCGGTATGGAACCAAGAGGTACTAGCAAAGACACAAGTATGCTCCAATCAGCGGTTAGAATCAAAACACACATAGTAACCGACGAAAAGGGAAAAGGGCGGGAGTAAATCTAGGCTCACCAGGCACAGTTCTCGATCCCCCAATAAATACAGTTGACATTGCGGCACTTGAGATTCTTGTCCGCCAGCCAGCCACACTCCATGCATCTTGGATAGGTTTGTGGCTTCGCGTAGTTAACGACACCGGTGGCTTGCGAGGAGTTGGTCATTGTTGATTAATCTCAAGTATTGTTTCTAGGGGAGCTGCGTAGTACTAATAGGATGGAGAACTTGAGTGATATGGTAGATCGGTCGATTTCTGAGTTGTGCTGAGGAGATGGGAGTATTTCTTGTTCTACTCGGACATAGGAGGGCATATGCCTCTTTTAATATCATATCGCCAGACTTTAGGCCACATCGTAGTTCTAACCAAGAGGACATAATATGTCTACACATTATGTGATTCCCTTACTAGGGCGGACTTGTTCATCCACAGCATGCCTCGCCGGGCCTCCTAACTGCGCCTCGCCGGCCGATAATATCAACCGCCTGTAAAATCATCTCCTAGATGATATGAATCCTACAGATATCAAGGCAAGTGTAATAACAGTTATGGGCTTAATTAATACTAGTGAATATTATTCTCATGTTTCCTACTGCATGGGCATATACGCGTCAAGGTTGTTATTAGTTTATTGGAACGCTATCCTTTTGGTGAGGGCATTATTCGACTAAAGCCTGTCTATCAAGTGTAACCCATTTGCTTCGAGGCATAGGCACAACCACACAATAAGGCAGAGCTATTGCAAGGTATCTACGTAAAGAGCCGATTCTTATGTGTAGTCGGCACCTAGGAGGGTGAGTTTGGAGGACCTTCTCAAACAGCAATGCTCTATCACATACTTTAAGCATATTAGGGTCCATAAACCTTTTATAGATTCTATTTAACCTTAGTAATTCTTAACAGTCTGAAGGTTACCTAGCTTATTGAAATCAGTCGTGTAGTGGCTGCAATTGTTATCGTAAGGACCTTTAATGTGGATGTGAAGCTACGCTAGGTTTCTCTTTCGAAGGACGCTTCACGTGAAGCATCAATAATAAGTTGATATCGTTGCGTTTTTGTGTATAGGAAGGTTGTAATGCAATTTTCAGGCAATATGCAGGAACTATTAACGATTGATATAAACCGTACTTTGATTCGGGATGGTGGCTGTGCTGCGCAGGGTATAGGTTAAGGGCCAATAACAAGAGAGATAACGCCATAGGTAGGTAATTATCTGAGTAGTTATCGTGTTGTTCCGCAGTATAACCCAAAAAGCGACCCAATGTAAAAACATGGGAAAACCAACTTGGCCTTCCGTGGTCAAATGACTCCTTTGGTGAAGGTTATAATACTAGCAAGCTAGTGTGCATGCTTAGCGAGATATAATGCACCCCTGCTGCTTCCCATATTTTTAGAGGCGCATGACATCTGGACTAACAGTAGTTAAGATGTTGGGTGGCTTGATACACCCGGCTAACCTGCAAACGGATTGCTCCACTAGCAGTGGCTGCCTAGAGCATCTGCGCCTCTCACCATTTGTTTGGTCTACCTATTTACTTTTCTTCAACTTATAATACGAGCTGGTCGACGAAATGTGACAGCTAACTGAGAAATTGAATCATCAGGCAAGATGGAGCGACCACGAGATTATTGGCATGGTTTCGCAGACCTCGCCTCAGATTCGGAAAAGTATAATCAAATTCAGCTACTCCTCTCCTCTGCAAACTTCAAGTATCTTGAAACACGCGCAATAGAGTGTCGAAGGGAATACCAACCCGACTTGCCACCCGATGTCAATTGCGATGCCAATCTCACGCATTTCACATCTGGCTTCAATAATGTGGTCTTCGAGCTTGCATTTTCGGACAACGTGTACTGGATTGCTCGGGTCCCGTACAAAACACTCAACACGAGCCAAAGAACGTCACTACTGAGCGAGATCGCTACCATGAAAATAATTAAGGAGCATACAACTGTCCCTCTTCCTCAAGTTTTCGACTCTGAAGCAACGGCAAACCAGCCCTTTGGCTACCCGTATATTCTCATGGAGTATCTAGGTGGCCACACCCTTCCACAAGGATTAGCATTCTCTATACCTCCCCAACACCGTGCCAAAGTAGCTAGACAGCTTGCCAATGTCTTCGCGGAACTCCAAAATCTGACATTCAGCCGTATTGGGCGTCTTTGGTGTGGTGAAAACATTGACCAGCCCGTCGAGATCATCGCTATGGACTGGCACCCTTCTCCCGGTCCCCTTAACACTTCACTCGAATACTTCTACAACCAGAGACAGCACGAAAATCGCGAAACAATGGCCATATATCCGGATGTCCCAGACTGGCTAACGGCATGCTGGGTGCTGAAGACAGCTCTAACCCACATCGTCCTTGAGGATAGGGTCCGAGGCCCTTTTCCGTTGTGTCATCTCGACCTTCATTACGGCAATATGCTTTTCGATCGTGAATACAATCTGACGGGAATCATTGATTGGAGCAGCTCTCAGGCTGCCCCCCTTGAGCAGCTGTCGGTCTGCCCAGAATTGTACACCTTTCCAGGGTTATCGGATGAAGAGAATCAACCCATCGTCGAATTTCGGAATCTTGTGATGGAATCTTTGAAGGAAATAGAGAATCAACAAAAGCAGAAGCCGCCCCTAGATCACTCAGAGGTGGGAACAGGACTCGGCACAAGTCTTACACCTCTGTCCACCTACCTAGCTTCCAATAGCGCGGTGATCACCTACCGTCATTATATGAATTCGCCGAGACGAAGTCTTGGGACTGCCAAGAGAGTTGCTCAGCTCATATATGGAACACACGTTACCTGGGAACAGCTGAGAGAAGTATACGGTACCATGCCGCTTTTTTAGAGAATTTTGATGTCAGTAACTACATTGGTCGTCTTTGATAAACAGTGTCTACCTCTATTCCAATGCTTACTTCGGTATACCCATGTTCTTATTGTGGCAAGTACGACTAGTACAGCGACAACTCTATTTTAGACCTAGATAGTCTTTCGGCACAATAGATCTCCATTTACCAACTTTGCATTCCCCCTTAAAGAGAGTACATACCTACCTACATTACTACGTAGGCTGGCCTACAGTGTAGGCACTTTGATTTCTACGATGCCTGCCCCCCCTGAAGATAAGGACTTGCCAAGTTAAATGCAGCTTAAACTGAAACCATAGGCTCGTCTTACCTCATTCACTCGAAATTTATTATATGTATGGAATTGCAGAATAAAGGAAGGAATTCTTGAGCGCGATGTTGCCCCTTCAGCTATCCGCTAAGGGGATCGAATGCGATATTCTAGCAACCGTTATACAGACGTAATGCAAAAGACAGACTTGTGAAATTTAGGCCAATAGTGTATTTGATTTGTAACTTATTCGTGTGATTTAATTTAGCTTGTTATCATTCGCTGATTCAGCTCACTGCGTAATTAAAGCGCCAAGGCTTCCGAGCCCTCAGGCATGCACTTTAAATTCCATGTCAAAGGTAGTGGATACGATAGGAAGTATTATGACAGTATATGGCATAATAGAGTGTGAATTCAAGGTGAAGTCTAGAGTAAAGCCCTAGGAGGGCAGCGGGATATTTCATACTTTATATATACAAGAGGTGTGGAGCGTCCCACACGCTATATTTAACATTCTAGGGTTGTTTCCATACTTGATCATGAAATACCAAGTTTGTTATTTGACATACCAATGATCTTACTATGTAGATCTGGCTCCTTCAAGTCGCGATCAAAAGGCCACATTGGTCTTACGATACGCTGATGACCGAGTCGCGCTAGATCCTGGTCGACGCTGCCAGGCGTGAGACCCAGCATCCAGTCTTTAGCCATGTCATAGAGCTCCGGCTCCAAATACCCGATCTTGACAATCACGATACCGGCGGATCGAGGAGCGAGATTGAGGTCGGTAAAGTCTCGTTCTAGGTGATAGGGCTTTCGCAGTTTAGTCAGAATGGCATATACGCTTCCCACCTGCAACACGACTTCAGTGGAGGCATGACGGTCGCCATGTTTGATGGCATGGACTCTTCCTGTCATCGTGAGCGGCCCGGCATGGAGGTTATCCACTTCGGCGCCTGCTGTAACGGTGATAACAGCGCCTAAACCCGCCTCAACCGCTTTCTCTACGGCTTTGGGCCCGGGAACACTGGCGTAAATGACTACTGGTCCCGTTCCATCTTTGAACTCGGGCCGTGCGAGTAATTGCGTTAGGCCCCATGTTACGTCTCCTGAGCCACCGGCCGTTGGATTATCACCGGAGTCGGAAATGAAATACGGCCGATCATCGGATCGTAGAGCTGCATCAATGCATTCTGCGAATGATCCAGTTGGAGCAACGAACTTGAAATCCCTGTGTGCGTCCCAAAATATCCGAGCGAGTTTCTCCGCGCCACTCGATACTGCCTGCTTGTCCCAGCCCGTTACGACCACGACAGCGCGATTCCTAGGCTCATCCGCCCAGGCATACCCAACCCATATCGCCGCATCTATCACGCCTTCTGTAGCCTCAACCTCGGGAACCGCAGCATAGATATGAGCAGCAGGTTCATCACGCGTTGACGTCTGCTCGCCAGGCAGCAATATCGGAAGGGGTATCCAAGCCTTATAAGGGCGAAATGGTTGACCATTCTTCCGGCGATCGATCAAGTCAAGGAGGTTCCTGCACGCGCGCTCCTTCGTCTCTGCAACATCGACATGCGGCGTGGTTCGATAACACGTGATTAAATCCGTCTGATGCGCCAGCTCTCGGGACACATTTCCATGGAGGTCCATAGATGCAGACACCAGGACATCCGGGCCGATGACTTCCCGACACCGCCTTAGGAGCTCGTACTCAGCGTCATCGAGACCCTCAACGCACATCGCGCCGTGGATGTCGAACCACATGCCGTCGAGCGCGACCGATGACGTGATCTCCTTGAGACGCGACATGATCTCGGCTGAGAGCGTCTCGAACGCGTCTCGTATCACGATGCCGCCTGGTAATGCATGGCCGATGAGCGCGCCGCGCCAGTCTGCAGCATGGCCGAGGGGCGAACCGGGCTGAATGAAGGGGTACTTCTCGATGATTTCAGTGCCTCGGCGGGGATGAAATGCCGGCGCCTCTGTTCTTGATGGGGAAAACGTCGATGTCTCACATGCTAGGCCGGCAATGGCTATCGCGGGACGACCCGCCATGGTCAGTTAATTTGGAGGTCTCACTACGTTCGTAGCATAGGTCGAGATAGATGACACTATATATAATATTTAAGACCGATCATATAGGTAGCGGTACCCACGACGTTACCATTTGCGGGGTAGGGAGGGTCCGATACGACCGGCGATCACCGTAGTCTATGTTGGGGCTAGATGGGTATGTACATACCTATGTATGCCTTTCCTCAATGGCCTTGATAAGACTTAGCTGCCTAGTCTTACGTACAGTAAGTAGTTTAGAAACTTAATGTGAAAGCCCTGCTGCATGTTACGCTCTTAGATCTAGATAAAGATGAATGTTACACGACTCCATCGGCTCCAAACACCCTTGTTCGCTTCGGGACGGGAGAACACGAAATCGTGGAAGCATTGATAAGGATATATCTAGGGGCTTAAAGCAATTAATAAACTTTTTTATAACGAAAGAGGGAATGATGATCTAATCAAGGACTGTAACAGGGCAAAATATACTGCCACCGCTTAGCTACCATGAACAGCGCAGTTGAATTAGGAGATGGCCGAGTATAACAGGTTAACTACTTAAGTTATGCTAGCATGTCAGCCGATAGAGATCTTAGTCAATCAAAGGCTAGACTATTGCATAGTTCCGTAGATCTAGGTATATAATAAGTAATAAGCTACGATCTCCCTACGGATATAACACCGGAGCCGAAGAGTCGGCAGGGGTATTTCTGATTGGCTTAAGCGGAGTTAACAACCCGTACGCATAAAAGTCACTCTAGATAGGCGTAACATCACGTCGCCTTTGGGATGTAACAGTAGTTTGAAATGATATACTATGCAAGGCTCTCGAAAACATCGCCGCCGTCTTCCCCGGTCTTGCGAAGAATGCCGCCGGCGTAAAGTCAAGTGCGATCGAAACCATCCCTGTAGCCATTGTGTCCTGACCAAATGTCGCTGTATTTACATCGGTCCTCACTTGTCAGCCGGGCATCGGAGACAGAGTAGCCAAGAAGTATGTTCTCCGAACCAGTATATACCGCCGCACCAAGAGGTGGGTACGGGTGCCACGCTCGGTATGAACTCGCATGAACGGTTGGGTCTTGACGCTTCTTCGCCAATGCCCGACCCCACCCCTGTCCGTCCTGCAATCCGTCTGCCGGCTCGCCCGTTGGCTTCATTCCGGCCTAGCGGTGCCGAGAATACTAGGACTGTTAGTAGAGCTAGATCTTCTGAGCTACGCCCTCCGCAGCATGAGCTAGCCTCTATCTCCGAGACCCGACCAGCTTCGATTTCAACAACGTCCTCAAACACCAAACAGGACAATGAGAGAACACTTAATCTGTTTCTGAAATTAAACAAATCTAGGCTATTTGGTAAAACGCACTGGACGAATCCCGTTTATGAGGTCTGTTGAGTTTACTTATACGCCCAATATTGACCTCGGCTTATGATCCATAGTTCAACACAATCTCTACATTCCTGAACAGCGAAGCGAGGAGTTCAGAGGGCCATATGCCTGCTCTCATTCATCCACCACAAGCGGCCATACGCACACTTCTACAGCAATGCAAGCATCTATCGCAAAACATCAAAACTATACGGCCTGGGAGATTTCTGACCTGTCCAGACCCTATTGTTCCATCGTCAAGTATGGCAGATCATCTAGTTCATCTATATGAGTCGAATTTCGAGTCTGCTTTTCGTATCCTTCACAAGCCGTCATTTAGGAGAGAGTACGAAAAGTACAAGGCGGACCCGGCCAGTGTCTCTGACGTTACGGTGCTTAAGATTCAACTCGTCATAGCTATCGGATCAGGCCTATGCACGGAATTAGCTAGCGCCAGGGAAGTCCATATGGCGGCCTGTCAGTGGTTATACACTGCCCAGGACTGGCTGTCGGGGCCTGTAGAGAAGAATCGCTTGAATCTAGATAGTCTGCAAGTCTACTGTCTACTTATTCTAGCCCGTCAAGTGCTCTCGGTAGGCGGTGATTTGGCATGGGTCGCAATAGGCACGCTCCTCCGCACTGCTTTACAAGTGGGCTTGCACCGCGACCCGAAACACTTTTCTCAGCTTACTGTCTTGTAAGAATGCTTCTCACTTCTTGATATGGCGGAGCTGCGCTAACACTTATTGTTACGCAACTAGCCAGGCCGAAATAAGGAGGAGACTCTGGGCGACCATTTTAGAACTAAACGTACAGGCAGCGCTGGATTCAGGGGTACTGCCAGGTATCACGTGCGACGACTTTGATACGCGTCCGCCTGCAAATATAAATGACGAGGACATCGATGAAACCACGACTTCTCTCAAGCAACAGGACGATACGGGCGAGACTGAGACGACTGTGCAGCGTTTCCTACTACAAAACCTACCTCCGCGGCTAGAAATGCTTCGCCGGATGAATGGGCTAGGTACCAATCTCGACGACGAGCACATCCTAGCATTGAGTTCAAAACTCAACACAGCCTGTCGCGAGGTCAGTGCCCTGAATGGTGCCGGTTATGGCTTCAGGCAAAACATGGCTTCTCTCCTACTTCGACGCTTCCTTCTCGTCTTGCATCGGCCATTAGCAGGCAGGATACGTGAGAATGCGCTTTACTATCACTCTCGGAAGGTATGCTTCGACTCGGCCATGGCTCTGCTAAAACCGCCGTTATCCGACGAGGCGTTTTCGTATCTTGTCTTGCGTGGTGGCGGCTTATTCAAAAGCTGCCTCACTCATGTATCCCTGGCCCTGGCGTCAGAGCTGCTCATCGAGATTGAAGAGCAGGGCCCCAGCACTTATAGACAGATGCTTATAGATGCCGTGAGAGAGGCTCGCGAAAGATGGGTAGAGCGGTTGAAGCTCGGCGATACGAACGTCAGAATTCATATGAAACTCAGCATCGTGTTGAGCCAGGCTAAAGATGGACAAGAGACGAGCACTCTTACGCAGCAGCGTATGATTCAAAGTGCTAAGGATAGCTTGGAGACGTGCTACTCCTTGATTAAAGCAAATGTTGGCCCGAGTCTGACTGGGATTTCGTTTGAAAACAACGCATGGAGCGGTGAAGGTCCTCGCTCGGCCCCTGACGACGAGCAATTGGGCTTGCCTGATTATTCCCTTAGCTTAGGGGATATTCTACAGATGAACGGACCAGATATAGACGGAGTATTGGATCCGGATATAGCCGGAGGTTTTCTACCTGAGGTATGAAGAGACAGAAAACTTAACTATATCTTAAAGCTAGAGTAATCTCATTAATCGCTAATCTGAGAATGGCGCACTCTTACAGCCAATTATTGGGAGAAGTTTTGTGCAGTTGGCTGGACTGAGCTGGGCCTTAGTTTGCCTTACCGGGACAACCATATGGCCTCGCACTACCAGACACTTAATTCCTTACCTTTTACAGCTATGTTGTCTTCAGCGAAGACTCCGACAGCTAGTTATGATAGGGGTTTATCAAATTCACTCTGAAGCACCTAGTCTGAATAAACAACCTCGTGAATCTGAAAGCTGTACTACTGACAACTTTCTGCCCGTTGTATCTCTTCCCAATCATTCCACCTACCAATCCGCATAGGGTCAAGCAGTCGCACCTTTGCCAGCGAAGTCTTTAAATCCTCACGCTCGATAGAATCGCGGTTTCCACGTTGCTCTAGCCGGTCTAGGACGACTAGACACTCTAGAAGGCCCTGATGAACCCACCTGATGTTAGGGTAGTCTTCTAATATCCCCTTAATCTCGTCGATTTCCCTTGTTAAATAGGAAATTCGCTCTTGCACGGTTAAAGAGGGTACGATCGTTTGCTGATTGCGATCATCGAAGAACGACATTAAGAAGGAATGGTAAAACCAAAGACTTTGGTCTTCAGGGCCAACATTCAAAGCCTCCCGCATGAAGGCTAGCTCTTCATCGAGGAATGCTATTCTCATCTGATCATCGGCACCTCGCTCGTCAAGAAGCCTTGGAATGAGCTGGCTTCGGTTGTGCCAAGCAGAGAAATTTGACAAGTCGCGTTTGATCATCTTTGTCATGAATAGAAACTCATCTTCGGTCATACTCTTCCCTTGAAGCTCAGACTTTTCAAGGTTGGCAACTACGAATCTCCTATAACCCCAGGCATGGAAGTTCCGCTGATCCCGGGTAAGCATCTTAGATACTAGGCCGAGTTCAGTTTCCCATATCTTGCGCATGACCGGGATTGGCAGTCGAAGGTTAACCTGTGACAGGATCCATTTCCGAAAACTCCAGATGCAGTAGGATTTGGGAAACTTTAGAAGAAGCGGTACAATAAACTCAAGTTCAGACTGGAGTATGCCCGTCCCACTCTTGCTTCCCCGCATCTAACTCCTCATCTTCGAAATATACCGGTGATCCAGATGTGGCCGTTGATGTAATAGGTATTGCGCTACTCCCCGGGGCCGTCGGAGAACGCTGGTCTGAGGGAATCGCGTCGTCCGAGGACCAGTGTGTTGATGCGGTGTCGTACGGTATCTCAGTGGCGTTTAGAGAGGTGAGCAGGCAACGGCGACGAATGTTCCATATTGTATGGTACTCGGGATTGAGACGAACAAGCTTAGTGGTGAGGTCGAAGAGAGCTAGGCCGTAGTTTCTCGAGGCTACTTCGGAGCGTATCTGGTTCTCGAGGTTGCGGTATGCTTTAGTCTTTTCGAGTTCTTCTAGTCGTTGTTCTTCGGTGTTCGCCCGAGTGTGCGCCCGAACAGTACGGGCTATGCCATGCTAGAGCCATTACACACGTCAATTCTAGACTGGTGCGAAGGGAACTGTTGGGGGAGAGTACATACACTGGCCCCTGAAAATGTACATATAGCAAGAAATGTCAGATTTCTGTAGGTAGTTAGCTCGAACGCTAGGCAGCCCACTAGACGAATCACGTGCCACTAGACACCGCATCACTCGGCTTATGTACTTCAACAGCTTTCACCCAAAACATTACGGACAAACATCTACCTATAGCAAGTCTAAGCACCTTTACTTAGCATTTCGAGATATTTTAGTGAACGAGCTGGAAAATCGCGGAAGTCGAATATATTGAGGGAGGATATAGAAGAGAGCTAGGGGTCCGGGGGCGCCTTCGAATAACCAGAAAAGGAACAAAGCCGATTCTATAAGAAACATTCGAAAGTAAGCTAGGATACGGAAAGAATCTAGTTTTCTCGGGGAATATACACTCGCACTGACACAATGCGGACTGGGGACCATGGGGTGGAAGCCCTGTTGTCGAATACACGCCGTATCTCCGCGGACTACCCGGCCCCGGCTAGCGGAGATACTTAGGCTCTTACACGGAAAGTTGCAAATTACTCCTCACTCGTAGGCGGCTATACACCCTCTTCGCTACTATATAGCATATTGGGTATTTGCCGGGAGGATTCATGAAAGGCCCCAGACCTGTGAAGAACTCCGATATAGCCGCGGCCCCGAACGACATATTCCGTCGAGCCGAGCCCAGTTTGTGTATACGATTGGATAACAAGGTCTCATGTCCGGGAGAGAATACGTAAGGCCCTTTCTTTCCACTAGGTATATATATGTGTGTCTCCGCCCAAGAAAGTGATTATTCTAGAGAACATTGCTATATTTCACACAACATTGTCTATTGTAAGCGGGTTTCGTTACTCAGTCAGTCAACTCACTCCATTAGCGCTCATCCACCATGTCGGATATTCCCACCCACTACCGAGCCCTCGTGCTCGACCGTGTCGGCACCAACATCACCGCCAACATGCGAATCGAACAACGTGTCACGCCCCAGGCCGACACAGGCAGCGTCGTCGTGCGCATCCTGGAGTCCGCGGTCCTCTCCTACCAAAACGACATATACACCGGAAAGCGCCAATACCCAATGACCACCCCCATCGTGGGGGGCTGCAGCGCCGTAGGCCGCGTCGCCGCCGTCGGCCCCGACACCACGGCCTTAACCACCGGCCAGCTGGTGTGGGTAGACTGCGTGGTGCGCGCGCGCGACGACCCGGGCTCCGTCTACCTGTGGGGCATCCATGAGGGAGAGAGCGCCGGCAGCCGAAAGCTGCACAAGGATGTCTGGCACGACGGGACGTTTGCTGAGTTTGCTAAGGTGCCGCTGGAGAACTGCATTCCCTTTAATGAGGCCAGGGTCTGCGGGGAGCTGGGGTACTCGCCCCGGGAGCTGGTTTACCTCTTCCATTTACTCGTTCCGTATGGTGGGCTCCGGACTATCGATCTCAAAGCGGGCGAGACTGTCGTGGTGTGTCCGTCCACGGGAGGATTCAGTGGGGCTGGGGTGCAGGTTGCTCTAGCGATGGGAGCTAGGGTTATCGCAATGGGCCGGAACGAGGCGGGACTTGCGAAGCTTAAAGCACTGGTGAAGAAGGGGACCCCCTGGGCTAATATTGAAACTGTCAAGATCACGGGAGACCAAGCGGCGGACACGGCGTCGCTCGAAGCATTCGGTACCATTGATGCCGTGCTGGATATCTCGCCACCGGCAGCGGCCCAGTCGACTCATCTACTCAGTGCTGTAGGGGCACTCCGACGCGGCGGGCGGATCAGCGTGATGGGTTCAGTGGGACAGCATATTATCGGTTGGCGATTCTTGTCACATGATCTTGAGGTGAAGGGTAAGCTCATGTACGAGCGGGAGGACATGGTTTTGTTCGTGAAGATGCTCGAGGCCGGGTTGTTCGCCAGGGGTAAAGATCTCGTTGAGACTAAGTCTTTCGAGCTCGAAGACTGGAAGGAAGCTTTTGATACGGCGGAGGAGTATACTGCTATCGGTAGGATTGTGAGTCTCACCCTGGGCAAGCAATAGTTCGGGGGGTATTATCTAAAAATAATGTTTGTAGCTAAAGTTCCGCTCAATCACTCTCAAGGATAAAATTGATTCCATCTACGAAGAAATGTGAGTTGTAAAGAAAGGCATAGCGCGTAAAACATTTTACCTTCACCGGATATAAATGAGATTAGTTCGTCGTACCTTGTTTGGCAATTTCCTTAAGATTGCTCCTCTCTCAGGTCTTCCCATTACACCTCAAGACCAAACCCAGCTATAGTAACATACCCTTCGTTTCTTGTAGCTTGAGCTAACTCATCAATAATCTGTCCACTTAGTATACGCCCTCGCGTCCTTGACAATATTACATGTCACTAGCATTGATCGCTGCTAAGCTCTCCGTGACAAGCTTATTTCATACGCCTTCGTGACCCGGTCAACCTAGCCCACGCAAGAAGTGCGACCAACAAGACCAAAGATGCTGCCGCCCAGTATCCAAATGTCGCCCCTATTTGTGCAATGTTACCCGACATGGAAAACAAGGTGCCAACGAGGCTCAGGGGCACAAATAGCGTCGCTAGAAGCGTCAAGCGCTCCACCCGTCTCGAGTCCTTGATACTAATTGCAGACGTCACTACGGTAGTGAGTCTGTCGATCCGTTCCTCGTACTCTTCCATTTGCTCTAGCACGAGGCTAAACTCGCGCTTGTATGCATTCAGGGGGGAGGCCGAGGGTAGAGAGTCTGAAGAGTCAACGTGGCACACCCTAGATTTGGTTTCAGAAAGCATTTCTCGGTATAAAGGGACCAAGCGGCGCCATGTGTGCAGTTTTCTCAATATTGTGTCGATTTGGGTCTGAGTCAGGAACTCGTTCGGGTTCGTGATTTCCCAGTCTATCTGGGACAGCCGCGTTTTAATGTACTCGCTGAGGGTAAGCCATTCAGCACAGACTAGGCGAAGCAGAGCTAGGAGGGGAATATCGTTAATCTCAGGGGTAGGATTTAGCGAGGAGTTGGAGAGGGCAACAGGCCGTTGAGCCCAGTGCACGAAATCCTCAAAGAATGACCGCTCCGCTTGAGGCCCGGTCTCATTCCCAGCCGTAGCCTGGTCTGATCTCCTTGCCGACGGCATCGGATCCCAATTCCGATGCCCTCGCCATAGCGGAAACCCTTCCTTGATAGTCGGGTCAAGTAAGAGAACACCTAGCCCCAATGCTTATTAGACCTTCAACGCTACCCCTCGATATCAGATTTTACAGGGGGACTCACCAACATCGTAGTCGCCTTCTTCCCCTTTTCTTCTCCAAAATGTCGCCCTAGTTCTCATCAATCCGACCTTGCCATCTATCATTTCTTCGTGTAGCTGCTTTAGTTTGGCTTCAGCGTTTCTGGCATACGCACCTCGAGAGCCGTCGCGTTGGCTTTCTAGATCTAGTGGCTTTTCCTTCGAGCTGCACATGCCTAGCAGTGCGGACCAGTTTCCTATAAGCTTCCTTGTCTCTAGCGTGACAGATAACGGGTGCCTAGAGAGTTTTGGTGGAATGTCTGTATCCCAGAAGGCCTTGTTCTCGTCGTCGTAGAGCTTTCTCCCGATGTTGAACTTATTGGCGGCGTCCTGGGCCTGATTGAAAAGCGCGGGCGACGGAAAGTATCTCACCCTGCAGAAGCGTACCTGGCACCAATCTTTTCGCATGGAATCTATGTGTAGAAACGGCGGGTCCCAGAAAGGGTCACGGATGTTGTACCACGCATAGTCGAAGATGTGGGCTCGGAAGAAATCAGGGTCAATATCGAAGTGATAGCCAAGCCGTTCGATAACCTCTCGTGAGAGATCCTCGACAACAAATAACTTAAGCTTGACATCACCCCCCGTCGATCCTTTACTCCTATTTATACTCAACGCCGCGAGTGCATCCCCGAGCTGTTCCGGCGTTGTATAGTTGCCAATAAGCTCAGTTTTTCCGTCGCTGAGATATTCCAGCTGCCGCACATGCGTTCTTTTAACCCGATGTGACTGTTGAATTTCTATTTGGTGTATTTTATTAACGCTTGGATATTAACCACGATGCTTATGACGGCCGGAACTCACTCCTATCTTTCTCACTGTCTGGATAAGTATACGCATTTTTCTTGTCGTTGCCAAAAAAGTTTCGCCATCGAGAAGGATCAGTTCCAACCTCCATAAAGTCAACTAGTGGCCTCAACTGCGGCCATCCCGATGAGACAATTTGGAGGTACCGAAGATATGGAGCTACATTCTCACTGGGCTCGCAATGTCATTAATCGGCGGGGATCGAATATGTCCGTGGTGGGCCGACTCACGGCTTAACCTCCTATTCCTTTCGTTTGTTTGTTCGTATATCATCCTGGTAGATGTCGCCCGTGTGATAGTGGGCACTCCTCCAGTGCTTCTTGAATCCCCACTGCTCTGAGATTGTCTTTGCCCGTGTCAGCCGGTGAAGAGGTTCCATTCTAGGGCTATTGATCTGAGCTTGTTTTGAGATGTTGATTTAACTGTCTAAAGTATCTAACTAATATCATTATACTTTCGATCGTTCATCTCAAAGAAGGCTCTCATATGTAAAATTATATTCTAGGCCAAATTGCTCTTGATATACTACGCGGTGTCAGTACGGCATACTACTTAAATTAATTACCTGCTGGTTTAGGGCGGGAGTGACTGTATTGAATTGGGGGCGAAGGGCGTCGATACTACGTACTCCAAGAGTAGCGACAGGTCACACTTGGTCTTGTGGTCCTCTACCTAGTATAGATCGGGATATATCTCCGCAGCCCAATCTATCATTGACCAATGCAAGTTATTAAGATGAGTTGAGAGCGAACTATTCCTAATGGATAATGGATGGTTCCTCGCACCTTTGTCCAATTAGGTGGGCTTAGCGAGAACCCTTGACTACCTATGCGATCGGTATGGTTTGCGGCTGAAGAAAAGAAAAGGTCGACTGCTCCAACATCCTGATAAATGGATACCTAGGGTAGAATAACGTTTGGTAACTATGCCAAGACCCCCTTTCTAGAAAAATTATTTCCGTTGAAGAGCCTAAAAAAGCCGAACTTGGTGTCTTGGCTACCTAGATTATAATCCGTGTCCTACGCGCATTGGTGAGCAAGAACATGGTTTTGTATGAGAGGAATGCTACCCTGCCAGTTGAGCCGATCAACGTTCCCAGTCACTCCTAGATTGGTCTGATGAATCAAGACTCGATTCATGCTCATGGCGCAAGGTGATGTTTTATTCCTGAAATCTTCCAGTGAACAATCTCTTTACCTAAGCTTCGGTAGTAATGGAGGATGGACAATGACCCCAGCGTCGCTGGTGTTTCTGCTGACTAGGACCCTAGTCCCTCAATACACACTGGCTCACTGTCGCTACTCGATTAGGTAGGACTCCGGTGCTCTGAGCGACCCCATACGCTTTTGTGCCCCGGAATATTAGCGTTGGTGGCGGCTACTCCCGCGTGTAGTGATGCGCGAAATACTACATATGAAGAGGGGGAACCATAAGCGACCAACCAGCGACCCCTAAACATATTCTTATCCAAGCACATCTAGCTCGCGAAGCTCGTCTCTCTCTGCCTTTCTTATCATTTGACCTACGTTTATGTTTATTATTGTGCTTTTAGGTTTGCCCTAGATATGTCTCCAGCACCCGACTTGTCTCGGAGATGTGGGAATCTAGTGCGCCACCTGCGCTCACACGTGGCGCCATACTCTCGACACTTATCTCGCATGATGAATACATCTTATTTAGGGCTTTTCCTTATCATTATCCTCTTCCTTCGTCGGCATATATTCAGATATATTCGGCATAGTTTATCGTCGCAGTCATCGAGCAGTTCTCCCGCGAATCCCTCAGTCACGAAAAGCTCAGCACCTCGAGGTGTTCGCCTCTTTCAAGTTTATCCCCCACCCGAGAGTGATACCGAAACCGATATCGACATCATTGCCATCCATGGTCTCGACACGAGATCGCCAGATACCTGGACTTGGAAGGAATCAGGGAAGCCCGACGTCAACTGGCTTTGCGATGAAAATATGCTTCCACGCAGAGTTGCGGCGGCTCGTATCTTTATGTGTGATTGGCCATCCAATCTTTTTGAGAGTTCGGGCTATAGCCAAAAGACCTTTGACGAGTTTGCTCGACTCTTACTCGCAGGCATTGCAGCGCGACTTCGACCTGCCAATTACGGTAAATACAAAGAACGACCGATCTTTTTCATCGCCTCATGTCTTGGTGGCGTTATTTTGATGAAAGCGCTTGTAAGAACCTCTCCCGGATACCGTTCTGTTCAGAAAGCAGTACACGGCATCGTCTTTCTCGCTACGCCATTTAGTGGTACTTCCTTCCGCGATGTTGCCGAGTGGGCTTTACCGGGAATCAAAACATGGGCTTTCATTCGGACTAAAAAAGTTTCCAACCTGCTTTACGAAACGATATCCAACCCCGAGCTTAACAATCTTTGCCGCGACTTTACTGCGCTCTACCAAAAAGATGTCCATATGGAGGCCTTCTATGAAACAGGTGAAACTAGCCTTCCTCGCAAGCTTATTCCCTGGCTACCTGCGTTCTTAGCTCAGAGAAAACCGGTATGGAGATCAGCTATAATGAACTAAGCGCTTACTAACGTGCTTCAGTTGGTCGGCTGGGAGTCTGCAGCTCTGCATGTGATACACGATCCTTTGCCATTAAAGCGCATACACCTTTTAATGAACAAGTTCTCCGGCCCTTCTGATGAGGAGTACAATATCGTCGCGGGACGTATATGTGATGTTCTCGATAGGATTCGCAAAGGGCGGACACGAGCAATGGCTGACGCTTACATTAAAATAACTTGTTACAAAGCTGAAAACCTCAGAATTGAGCGAATTTCGGGCGATCTATTGCCAATGGAGAGGTGCTATATCAATCTCGCTATTGTTGATCAACTTATCAAAAAACAGACAAAAAACCAAGACCTCCCACAATCCTCACTTGACTATCGCCTCAACACTTTCACGCCGCATGAGGAAATGCAAGTCGATATATGGCGTCTCTTTGACGAGCGAAGAGACAACGGGGACATTATCCAACCCAGAAGAGTCCTGATCCGAGGGCATGCTGGCGTCGGGAAGTCTACTTTGTGCAAAAAGATTGTTCATGACTTCAAAGAACACGGCATGTGGCGCAATATGTTTGAGCGTATCCTCTGGGTACCTTTACGGAATCTCAAAAGACTGAATAAGTCAAATTGTAATTTGCAAGCAATGTTGTATGAGGAATACTTCACTCAGACCCCAAAGGGGAATGACTTTGCTTGTGAGCTGTGGAAGCACTTGGAAGAAGAGACCTACAAAAAAACTCTCTTTTTACTTGATGGTTTAGATGAGGTGTATGAAGGCTTGGATAAGGATAACTATATGTTCAATATTCTCGAAACCCTTCTGAACTTACCTACAGTTATATTGACCTCCCGCCCGCACGTCTCGTTAGCAGGTCGTTTGGAGCTCAAGTTCGACCTGGAGCTTGAAACGGTAGGGTTTTACCCTCACCAGGTGAAGCTATATATAGAGAATGTCTTCACCCCACACACGAAAGGAGAACCTGATCGTCAGAAAGTTGACGGCCTTCAAACACTACTTGAACACCATCAGCTTCTCAAAGGACTTGTTCGGATACCCATCCAGTTGGACGCGCTGTGTTATATTTGGAGCGATGATACGAATAGCCTACGTGACGGATCTGTGCTTGAGACCATGACTGGAATTTACCAAGCAATCGTAAACATGTTATGGGAAAAGGACATTACTAGATTGCAAAAGAAGGACGATGGAAAGATTATATCAAGACCTGAGATTCGCGGCGCTTCTTTGGAGATGATTAAGACTTACGTACATAGTGAGCTCTGTCTCCTCGAAGGACTGGCATTTACCGGAATGGTCAACGATACTATTAGCTTCACACGAAATTATTGCATAGGCATTTTGGAAGGAGGAAACTCCCAAATCTTACTCGGGAAAACGCTCCCACTTCTCTCTTTCTTACGCACGTCCAATCCTTCATCTCGAGACCCCATTTACCACTTTCTTCATATGACCTTTCAAGAATACTTTGCAGCGCGTTATTTTGTTCGACATTGGACTGCTAGAAAGCCCCTGTTTTTTAGCAAGGATGAACCCTCGAAGGGGTTGGAAATATTCGTGGCACATCATATATATGACGCTCGCTATAACATTTTCTGGCGCTTTGTCTCTGGACTACTTAGCTTTGAAGATAAAGAAATAGGCCAATTCTTTCGGCTGATTTGTTATGAACCACGCGACCGTTTAGGTACTGTCCATGCACGGCTGATCATGCATTGCCTGAGTGAGGTACCCCCGGGCAAAGCCGCTTTTTCATCAGAACGGAGAAAGCTAGAATATGCACTTGAGCGCTGGCTGACATTCGAGACTTCTATGGGTAAAGCAGCGCTCGCACGCGAAATGGAATGTCCAGAGGCACTTCTTACTAACGTACTAGAGTCGGTCGAGATTCGAGAAAGAAAAGTCCTTTTGAAGTCGCTAGAATACCTTCCAGTAATACCATCTCGGGTCATCCGCCTATTATATTCTTGGCTTACTGGTGGTAATATCGGCCATAATTTCAAGATTGCCATTCTTAGTCTGCTCGCCCTATACAAAGGACCCTTGGATAATGAGGTTCTGGATGCTATTGTATCGCACCTTGAAGATTGCAAGGTCCAGGAGACACTCATCTCTCGAAATGAAGCGATGAGGTTTTCGTTCAGAATGCATATTCTTAATGCTGTTGTAACGCGAGCTATTGACGAAGGATACCCTTACTATCTGACGACGATGAAGCTTCTTAGCGAATGCTCTCGACTTGATGACAAGGTTATCAATGCTCTCGTAGAGCAGCTTGAAAATAAAACACGGATGCAAAGCCACCAACGGCACGTTAGTGAAGCGCAGGTTCGGAGAATCATTGAAGCTCTTGCCTGCCAGCCTCGACTTGGGGAAGAGGCCCTTCGCGTCATTTCAGCGCAGCTCCATAATAACGACTATTATATTCGACGAGCAGTCGTCGAAACACTAAAGAAGCAACCATATCTTAGCGACGATACGCTGGCAACAATTACCACGGCACTTGAGGAAAAGAATCTGGATGTTCTAGAGGCAGTTATCAGAGTTCTTGGCAGCTGGCCACATCCTAATGCCAAGATTGAAGGTATTGTGAGAAGTCAGCTTAAGAGGGAGGATTGGTGCGTCCGACAGAGGGTTATGATTGCACTTCGGGAATGGCCCCAGCTTAGTCACGGTATTATCGAGAATATTAAGGCGCAATCTATCGATCAAGAGGAAGATATTTACGTTCGATGCGGAGCTATTCGAGCACTAATGAAGCATCAGCAAGTTGACGATATCCACGAGATGATAACAACGTGGCTTCAGGACGAAAAATGGGACCTTCGGTGTGCAGTTATTGAGGCATTTCAGAGCTCCCCTCAGCCCAGCGCGAAAATCGTCGATATGGTCGTGGCTCATCTTGAAGAAGACCTTTCCATCAAAATGTATGCGCTCCGCGCACTCACCAATTGGCCTCAGCTAAGTAATAACGCCCTTGACGCCATCGCCAAACGGCTGACGGATAATGACGAGGCAGTGCAAGAAATGGCTGCTGGAGCGTTTCTAAACCAACCTCGGCCTGAGGACAGTGTTATTAAAACGGTCGGAACGGTACTAAGTCATCTCTTGTCGCGAAAGTTCAACTACATACGTCCAGAGATGGAGAGACTTTTTGCAACACTTGAAACCTGGAGTCCGCTTGACAGTAATATTCTCAATACTCTTGTTAAGCTACTGAGGACAACAGGCTGTGACTTGAGTGTTAAGAGGGCGGTTCTTCGGATATTCCGAGCCCAGCATCAGCCGAATGATGGTATTATCGAATGCGTCAAGGAGTGTCTAGGAGACACACAGGGGCGTGTTCGTCATGTAGCTCTCAGGCTACTGGGAAGTTGGCCCCATCTTCAAGATAAGCTTCTCGTAAACATTGCGGTCCGCTTGGACGACGAAGAGTGGGATGCCCGACAGGCGGCTTTTTATGCACTGACGAATCGATCGTCCCTTCCCTTTAGAGTGTTGAAGCCATTTATGGAATCGATGTACAAAGTGGCCCTAGAAATCAGCCTCGACGAGCATGTCTATTGGTATATAGGGACTGAGCAGTCTTTTATAGTAGTCGGAGCTAGAAAGGTCCACTGGGAAATGAGGGAAGATAGTACAGGCTCGGATTTAGAGTCAGAGTCAAATATTAGTGTTGACGACGCGCTGTGGTTGCGTGATCGTGCGCCCAAGTGGCGCGAAGAGTACAGGGCAAGGAGGGAGAGAGAGGCATTATTGGAGGATATTTAGGTAGTTAAGTAATTCTACAGGACCTACCTTTTCTTTCTACATCGCACTTTCGACATTTCCCACCTACCATCTCTCCGGGGCTGGTTAGGATTTAGTAGTGCTTTTATCGTTTTCTTGACGTTCAGTTTTACGTACCTTCGTACCTTAGCTTAGAAAACTTGCGGCCATAAAACACTCTGTTCATTAAACACGCGCTTGGACGCCGCGCTGCTACTAGATTTTCAGTAGAAGTTCATACATCACATTCTTCTAGAAGACCTAGTCGAGCGTGTCCTCAAACTCTTCACCGTTCCCCTATCCAGTTCCGTATCCGCTCTTCTCTTTCCACGCCGCCTACCCCGTGTCCATGAAATCTCAGGGTAACGGGTCCTAAAGCGGTTGCATATTTCCATCGGGAACGCTGCCTCTATCGCTTCCCTAACCTGTTCTACATACCATGCATTAGGTTCGTCAATCGTAGAGAGCAACATGTCCGCTACCTCGGCTAATAACTCCGTGTTACAAGCTCGCAGGTTCGTGTTTTTAAGGCAGTCAAAGAAGCACTCGATAGTTGAGTGGATCTTAATCGGATGGCCGAATTCCTGGTGTAAGAAATGACTCAAAGAGACAGCGCTGCATGGGTTTATAGTTGCGCCAGCACAGAGGAATTCTTGGAGTCCCCGAAGATAGAGTGCATCGCGCGCCGTATCAGAAGACAACTCGAAAGCTAAGTTAACGTATGCGGTGAAGGTAGAGTAGTTTCTATTAATAGCCCAGACTGTACTGTCGATATTTGCGCCCTGGTGTAGCATCGTGGACAAGATATCGCTTTCCAAGAGACCCCAGAACAGTTCTTCAAGCAATTTATTTCTCCCGCGCCTCCAAAATGTCGCGTGGTGGATAAGAGCACTCCAGGGCGTCCAGCACAGTAATAAATCATCGTTGATAATCGCCGAGTTTAGTTCTAAATTTTGGGATTCTAAAGCTAGACGTAGCATCTCGATACCTCGGGATCGCCATAGGCGATCCGAGTCGGGCTGATCAGTAGCATCTCTATTAGTTAGGATATTAAAGATGATGTGAGGGCCGCACACCGACAAATAGTGTGGGTCACGTGGTAACTTCCATGTGAGGAAGTCCACGTGCTGTCCGACTATTAACTGCTCTCGGAGGAAAGCCTTGAGATGTATGGAGACTTTGCAGCTCGGGTGACACTTCATAGGTATTATTCGATCAAGCTCCTCTAGAATCCTATATGCAATGATGCTAGAGGGGTGGGAACCCCCTATCTCTGCCGTACGAGCCAAGGCAGAGGTTGTCAATGATAGCAAGTAACATTTATCATACTCGCCAAATCCACGCCGATCAAAGGGTTCGTCAAAGCGAGTTCTTTTAATCATTGCCGCGTATACCTTCAAAAGACAGAGGGCGAGGTTGAATTGGGAAGGCACTTTGTGAGCGAGGAAATCTGACATTTCTCGAGTTTTCAGAAAGTCTCTGACGGTCCGATGCAAGAAGGTAACAGTGCCAAATTCCCGATTCATTTCTAGAAGGCCACGAGATCGGCTGTTCAACCACCATACCATTCGCTCCTTCAAATCTCTATCTTCGTCTGGGGTGTATGGCGCTACTGGAAGATGGAAAACATAGTCTCCGTCATCGTAATCCTGGTCGTGGAAGTCATACGCCATGACATGCAAAGGCTCTTCGGCTGCAATCGCCATTTGTAAGGTTGTTGACATCTTTCCATGGTAGAAAGGTTCGACCGATTCTAAAATCTGTCGAAAGAAAACCTCAAGCTCTACTGGAACGCTCTCTAAACGGCGGCGAATATCTGAAAAACTATCCCTATTGGTAAGGCCTTGCCGAAGTAACCTAGTTGCAAGGAATACCCAGAGAAAAACACCGCACGCACGTTTCTCGATCTCTTCCACCAACCAGTCGCCATGAGACGACTCTGGGGCTAGCGATAACCATCTTGGATGTTCGTAGAGACGTGACCGAGTATACTCGAGAATGTCATTTCGCGTCAAATCTTGCATGTATAGTTTCCTCTGAGGGTCGTCGCCAAATGCCTGCTCAAATTCATTCCAGGGTCGGCTAGAGAGACAGAATTTGATGTTAGGAGACTTGGAGAGATCTGTAAGAGCTTTACAAAGGTCGCCATGGTTACCATCGTATTCGTCCAAGCCATCGACAAAGAAACATATTCGGGTGGAAGCCGTGTCATAAGTCGCCGCCTTTCGAAGAATTTGATACAGGGAGGGCAAAGTCCACGGCGGCAAAATGCCACTCTCATCTTCTTCACCCGGTCCTGAGCGTCTATTGCCACAAACTGATATACACTCTGGGCATTGTCGAAAGATTTCGTAAAGCAATGTGCGGAGGAGACCTTCCTGAGATTTCTGCATTGTGGTGCCAGCGCTCCAGAAGTAATGGCTTGCGATGATGACCTTTTTAGAACCCGACCACCTAGATAAAAGGGGAGGAGTTCTGGGATCATCCGCGATGAACTTCATGAAAGTGGATTTCCCCGACCCAGGTTTTCCGGAGACCCAGAACACTCCCTTACCACTTTTTAGCCACTGGGCGAGTGATGTTGCCGAATTTGCGGTATTACCGTTCGATTGGTAAACCCACCTGAACGTTTTCTGGTAGGCTCTTGGAATTGACGCGTGCCGGATTGGTCGGGTCGTGAAGCTCAGGCTCTTTAGAATTGCCTGTTCTTCTGCGACGGCGTCTTGGGACAGTGACAACTTCGAGATCTGTTGTTCGAGAGCCGCCAACTCAGCAGTCAAAGCGTCACCCACTTGTTTTTGACGCTTGAATGTGCCAATATGCTGCTTCAAGGAATCCAGTGTAGTGATAATCTGATCAAACTTGGCTGACTGATTGAACTGCAACCTGTTGCTTTCGGTCTGGAGCTCTTCCAGTTGACGCATCCGTGATTCTTGGGCATGGCTACCGTGTGATGAATCCGCGTCAACAATGGCGGCCCGCTAGAAGAGCTATTATTCTAGGGTGAAGGCGAAAACGTACCTTGCGATGGTGCAAATATGAAGCGTCATCGTCATTTGAGTTCTGTTTAGTCGCTTTTCCAGCTCCTCAATTTTGTCCTTTTTCCACAAGATGCTTAATGCAGTGCGGAAACTCCGCCAACGCTTTCTGGGGCCACATTGCCCCTTGAGTGTGTCCACAACTGAGAGGAGCTCCTCGCAATCTGACTTGCACAGAAGTGAGAGCTCACGAAACGAAATGACGCCTGGGTTCGATGCACTTCCCTGTCCGTTGAGGTAGCCACTAGCATTACTACGGCCGGACGCGAGCTCGTCATTGAAGTTATTAAGTTGTTGATAGAGGGTGTCTAAGGTCAAGACATCGGCGGTGCAGCCAGTAGAAGATCTACGAATCTCGACGGCGGTTTGGATCAAGTCTGCCGCGAATTGAACAAACTGCACAATATTGCCGGCTAGCCCGACAGCTGTGAGCGGATCCATTTGGTAAGCCTAGCATATGTGGTAATTAGAGCAAATTTTTGTGGTCAGGCAGTATATATCTTGGGTTAGTAATTCGCCAATTGATATAGCGTTGCTCAATACACTGCCACGCCAAGAAGTCTTGTAGTGAGCCTAAGCAGTGCGGAAAAGATGACATCTCGCGTAGACTAGCCGGCGATATTGGAAGTGGATGGCGTGGTAGCGGTGGTAGCTATCTCTCGTCGACGTGAAAACCCGTGATAGCACATGTGCCGCGCCCTGGAGTCTCGCGTAGAGACAACCCAACAGGTTAGAAGCGTTGTTACTTATCCTTGGATTGTTTTTTTTTTTTTTTCATTCTTCAGTACCTATTCCACGGCTTGCAGGTTCGCCTGTCACATGGCCAAGACTGTCAACAGCGCCGCTAGGCCTAGATAAGAATCGACAGATGTACGCAGCCTCACTGATGGAGTGATTGGCTGAGGCAGGGTCATCAGGACCTGCACTGACGCCTAAAACCTGGCGGTTACGTATGGAGATAAATAGGAGTCGTTTCCTCTCAGAAGGAGATAGATTATACTTCATGAACTCCTTGAGACCCCTGGAGAATTATTATGAATAAGAACTACCCCCGCAGACCCCCGGGTCTCACCTAATTAGACCTATGTGTAAAATGTACACTACCGCTTAGAACAATGAGTACTTATGTAACTACATAAATGTCCTGGTTAAAGCCTCTGTCTGTGCGCTTAAACAATGTACTATGAAGGTACCTAGTTGATCTACCTACGCGGGGGGATATGGAACTAACAGGGGGTTGAAGTCGCGGAGCCGAAACAGCAACTAAAGGGATAACCCCTGTTCCAAACCCTGGTACGTAAGCCCTTGTCACATCGCCTTATTCCCCGCACCACAAGGGGCTTGCGAGGCTTGGTAGAGGCAATAAGTAGAGTATTCAGTTCATAGGTTCGAATAGCTACACTGCCCCAGTTTAGGCGGACAACTACCTAGAGAGCCGTCTTCCCTCGGCATGCAAGAGAATTATGAATAATTTCTAGGAAAGCGTGTGTAGTGGAATCTTATGATTCGTCGAATTATAGTATTAGGACCCCTATAGATTTTACCTTACTGTCTCCTCTCTACGCCTATTCTGTAACGATTGTGAATAGGGTTGGTTACTATTGGATAGACCACAAGCATTTTAGCTTTCGCTTTAACAGAGGACGGGTGGCGGATCCGCTAGCCTCGGCCCTATCCCCGCAAGTTAATCTGCACCGGCCGACTTCATAGCCGTCAGACTCCATTCCCAGACCTTAGCACCAGCACCATCGTCGTAACATTGTGGATGCGGCAGTCGAGTCTCAAATTTTCTACCATAAAGTAAGCAGCCGCGTTTGAATACATAGAGTCCGGGTGAACATACGCCAGAGGAACTAGGTACGAGCCATTGTACTCCGCTGAGAGATTCGGAGTGGTGCCTGCGAATAGTTGCGTCAATGCACCATATTGCACCGGTTTGTACACAACTCGCTATAGTTATGTCAGTAGTTGCACTACAGGCTTGGTTTGCGAAATACGCGGAAATCCAAGAATCGCGAGACATACGTTGAGAATCCACATGATGGGCCGCGGAACGCCGAGTTCTCGGGTGAGATTCGACTGCACGGGCCCCGGATGCGGTGCCAGGCTCATAATAGTCGGGTATCGCCGCGCAAATTGGCGCGTTAGGAGTATAATCCCAATCTTGCTGTTCCCGTAGCGTTGGAAGCGGCCTGCCGACGAACCGACAGTCTTGTCGTCGAGTGGGATCCCGGACTTGGGCGCTTGCTTAGCTCCATCAGAGGAGGTGTTCACAATTCTCACGCTACCAGGTGAGCTCGCCTCGGCAGTGTGCTGAAGAACCGGTATAAGGTGGTACGTGAATACAAACGTGCCGAAAACGTTAACGGCCCATTGCTGCAGTAGAGATGCGTTAGCTAGCTAGGGGACCAACTATGACTAGAAGCGGGTAGATCTTGCGTATTCGTAACCATCACTAGAGAGAATTCCCTGGGGCGTGCCTAAAACTCCAGCATTGTTATACAAAAGATGCAGATGCTCCTCCTTCCTAGAAATAAATAGTAAGATGATGCCTTTTGGAGTGTGAGGCGATGGGAGTCGAAATTACCTACGATTTGAACATCTCAGCACTAGCCTTAACACTAGCAGCGGACGCAAGATCGACTTCTAGAAATTCGATGTCGGAAGACTCCGTCGGTGGGTAAGATATATGTATATCATGTAGAGCTTCAACGTATTTATCGTGTGAGCGCGCTCCAAGGTACACCTTTGCACCCTTGGATGCAAGGACGGCAACAGTTTGTTTACCAATCCCACTATTGCCACCTACCTTCCATGATGAGTCGCGTCTTTAATACCAGGAGAGTCTATAGACTTACCAGTGACTATAGCTACCTTGCCAGTTAAGTCAGGAATATCTTTCTCGGAGAACACCATGACAACTCAGTTTAACTCTAGTATAAAAGTAGTTCAAACTGCCCCCCTCAACAAAGGAATTCGGAACTTGATTATTTTAATATCAGGTTGCTGTGCAGATTAATTTCGTGCGAGAATGATATCTCTAATAAATTGCTAGAATAGCGGAATGCTCCCATTTATAGCCCTTGACGTTGATAATTATAGAAGTACGAATACATGAGACACAGCCAGACTACCGCCGGCAATAATCAACCGGATAAATAATGTCTGATTCATCACGTTATCTTGATATCGGCAGCTTTTTGGATGTTATAATGCACTATACCTCAGGAAATTTTCTACTATTACCGTCGCATATACAAATACGAGGGCTGGCCACTAATGCGACTTGATCCACATATCGCCCGCTAAAGTCCGGCCCTGCATAAACCCCATTGTAAAGTCCGTTAAGTATGTAGTTCTGCATACAAATGCTAAAATATTAGCATGGAAGCCATCAGGGCTGCTAGTGTTGGTATTTAAAATTAGAGTCCCCTATATCACGTTTGCCTTACTAAGTCAAGCTATTTAGGCGAACTCTACTTTACGGCGGTTGAACGGGATCATTGATCGAGGCCATGTTGAACTTGATGACCTTTACTATACAACCAAACCAATAAAAGTAGAAAGTTTAAAACCTATCCCTAACTCGATTAGCTATTGTTAATATTACTATATATAAAGCGCGTCCAAAATTAAATATGACTTTTACAATTCTGTTTAAGCTAGTAAAGAGAAATAACGAATATTAGCTCCATGCACTGAAAAGGAGACTGAAAGTTCCACTGGTGCTTACCTTACTCCGAGATGCCCTTGCGAGAGTGATGTTACTCCTTACGGCGAGTTAGTGGCGAGCAGAAGCTATCTAAGCAATAGTGAAACACAGCATGAATGCGATGATACCTTCAGGCGCCTTCGTGGCAGGTCCCGCTGGCTTGCTTATAATCAAGGTAAAACCAGTGAACATGACTAGTTGATATGTTGCACTGGCTTGATCGTCGGGGGATAGAGGTAGCGCGCGGGAACAGATGTGAAACGTTGTAGATAGATGCCAATTCGAACCGCCATTAGGCCATAGGTAACTTGATTCATATCGATACCATATTAGAATTTTATCATATAGGTATGATTGCTAGATTCGTGGGAAGTTTATGGAGAGAAAGAGACGGCATTTGATGCTAGCCATTGCGGTAACAGCACCTGCATGACAACCGTTCCCCTACTTTCAATTAAGATACATGTCACGGAACAGCTATATCACGGCACTACTAAAGGGAAGTAGCTATGAAAACGAGACCTTAAGATTAAATATACTTTTATGGGGTCGTAAGAATACCTATCTACGTACATAGCTTGCCAAAACCGCATCTCTCAACACATGTAAGGGCTAACCTCTTCGGAACACGACATCAACGCCGTTTAGCTTCCAAAAAAGTGATGTTACCTTTTTCTCATCGTCCCTCTCAAACCGAATGAGTGTAGATTCCCAATCATCTCTCCAGAACCCACGGGTTAGGCATTTATCAAAGCTCTCTGGCAGGTGGCAGAATACATCAAAATGTTTCTCAGATGGTTCGTTATTACCGGCATGGTAATAACGGGGTCGTTTTTCCGTGACAGAATGATAATACCACAGATTCAAAGTTTGATCTTTCTGATTGTTGATTTTCATCTGCAGCCTCGTAGGATCGCTTGAAATTTCTGTTATATCAATGCACACTATATCGAGATCTTCCATAGTATATGAACCGATGAAATCTTCAAGGCAAGGACGTTTGGTCCCGACCACGCGATTTTTCTTGAGAGGAGCCGTATATTGTTCCACATATTGATCTATATATTTCGATTTGGCTTGGGTCGCTGTTTCAACAAAATCTATCGCAGGCTGCAAGTGGTGCATCGTTTGAATGAGGTCTTGAGCGATCCAATCCGTGGCATCTGAAAGACCAGTGCCGTTGGAAAGGACTACTATAGCAGATTTCGTTTTCGGGATGATGTAGATGTTGCAGGTATAGCCAGGGACGTCTCCTTGATGGCCATAGACGAGTAGGGAAGCCGAGTCGCGTCCGATGACTGGTGACATAAGGGCACGATTTGGAGAGATCAATCCAAGCTTACTTGGGGTCTTATGATAGCACCACCCAGCGCAGTAATCACCCATATCTTCAGATTGGTAATCACCCTTCTCTTCAGATTGTGGGTTAGCAATCGTTAGCCGATCAAAGATTGGTGAGTTGAATCGAATGAACGATGGTTTTTCGGGTTCTTCATTAAACGATTCCAGTAGGCACTTGCACCACTTTAGTAGATCATTGACAGAACTGCGAATCCCGCCGGACCCGCCATTCATAGAATCCGCAGACAACTCGGTCGGAGCTATTTTGGATCGCTGACCATTCGTGAGTATCATGTATGGAGTCGCGATATTGTCGTCGGTTTTATGAACAGATGCGAAGGGGGTCGTTCGATTCATCCCCAACGGCTTGAATATCCGTTCACGCTGGAACTCTCCCCAATTTGAATGTTCCGAAGTCCGTTCAACTATATGTCCAGCTAAAGCATACATGGCATTGTTGTATAAGAAGCCAGCCCGAAGGTCGTGTTTAATCGGCAAAGCATTGCAGACTTGTATAACTTTATCTTTTGGGATGAGAATCCTCCCGTCGAGCCCTTGGGTTATCTCATCCAGGCTTTCAAGGCCCGTGCGGTGGGAACAGATGTCCCGGATAGTCATGCGTGATAGCATTCCGGGCTCCCTCACATGGCGAAATTCAGGAATGATAGAGGTGATTGTGCTATCCCACGAAAGCTTTCCTTCCTGGACAAGAATGTCCAACGAGGCTGACATGAAGGCTTTCGAGAGGGACGCAATGCAGTAGAGAGTATCGCTATTGGGTGTTTGATATTCCCCGACGTCTTTAGTGCCCAAGTTATACTTGAAAACCTCCCGGCCCTGGTGAATGACGCCAACAGACAATCCAGGTTGACCTGTGATTCTGAGAATCTTCTTCATTATCGGTACGCGCTCATGCAAGAGATCCTCCATATTGACAGCCGAGACGCCACGGGCGTCCTTGCCTTCGTAAATCAGGCACGGGATGAGCATTTCTTAGACTCTGGTATGGGCGTATAGGCTGCGTGCTGCTGGGAGTATGGAATAAAACCGTGGATTGTGGCGAGAAAGAAGCTAGCTAGTTAGCATCTATGAAGTTATCCCTAGCGCCGAACTTGGGAGGGGTAAGTAATTTCGCGGGATATTGTGAGACAATTCATTGCTGTCTGCGGATTAACTAGGGGTGGCACGTTCCCGTTTGCATGGGCCATCTAGAGCATTGATATGATCTATCATTATTTTAGCAAGCATCTAACTCAACCGTGCTTGGCATTGTATCGTCTAAAGTATAATCTATGTTCAGCTCTCTATTCTAGTGCCAGGGAGTATCGGCAGAGCACAAAGTTCCGAGCATTAAACGTACTGCTCTCTTAGAGGTTATGCTCTACCATCCTTAGCTCCATGATCTCCTTATGTGCTCAGCGAATTAACTCGCCAACAACGCCATGCAGAGGATGGTTGTAAATGAAGCTAGCGCTAAAGTCGCAAAGTATTATCAGATGTGATGAAACGGGGACCTATACGTCGCCATTATCGAGGTATCCGTCAAAGGACTTACGGACTAGGCGCGAGGGCTGTTAACCGAAAGTAAATACCAACTAATATATCTTCATAGCCTATCCGTTTATCATGAACGGTCTAGAACTCGGGGGGTATGCCGAGACAGGCTTCTTCCAAGATATCTTTCCGTATTCAAGAGTAGCACATGTAGCAGAGGTAAATGTCCTCGAGAAAGCCGCGATATTGACATATGGTATCAGCCAGTCTCGCTTCGATATCTGCAAGCCCCTGAAATATCTTAGGAATCATCTGCCTTTATATGACCATTTGGAATCACGACCTCCTCAAAAGAGATTGAGCTAAGATATCTAGTTGTCTGAGGGGCGGATGAGAAACAGTAGCAATTCATCAAGGCATTGATGTATAAGCGACCACGGATTCGAAGCAGAGAACAGAACATTGATCGATGACTTAGAGGGGGGATTTTCGTCGCTACATATTTCCCCCCTTACTTTGCTGCCCCTATTGACCAATAAAGGGTCTCCCACCAGTAGACCCGTGGTACTTGCTTGCAGCAGCCACAGAACTATCGTTTTTTACCAACCAACTACGTGAGCCTGCTCGACCCGTAAACCGGAAGAGCCCGGAGTGCAGTCACAAACCCCACCCAGCCCATTTTGCACTTATTCCCACACGCTTCTCTCAGCCTTCATTTAGTACTCACTAAGACTATTAACCCTCGCAGAGCTCCCACCCGGACGAAGCAATGGCAGCAGTATCTCAAACTCCGGTAGCGGTGGAGTACATGCAGTCTCGCGTGTATGGTACAGCCCAGTCCGAAATAGAGGATCCGTTTAGGCACCTCGCGGGTGTCAATTCACACAACCATCATAATTTACACCCATGGGGTGAAAACATTGTAGCGGGGACAAAAGAGTTTGACTCCTTGTACGCCGAGGCCAACAACCAGTACATGTATCATCTCTGGTACACTAGCAAGCTGGCGCCATACATGGCAACGGAGGTACTGAAGATTCAGAAACTTTCCCCAGACATGATCGAGCGACTTCGGTCGGTCATCCATAACGTGCTTGAGACAGGCATTGACGCTACTATGCAAAGCGCCGATGCACAAGCCATTGTTGCGTTATTTCAGACCATCTTGGATGATGCAACCGCGGGATCTTCCGCCCCTATCTTCGTTCGTCTAGGCGCGACATCAGCAAAGGATAGCTTTGCAAAAGGTGCACCAACCACCAAGCCCGGTCCTCTCCCTGGCAATGCAGAGCTTATCCTCCGCCGATTCCTCACCAGTGGCCGCGTTGTAGGGCGCCTCCTGGCACTCGCAGAGCGACTCTGGGCCAACGACCCAGGCGAGGCATTGATTGTGC
This sequence comes from Nemania sp. FL0031, assembly GCA_022432375.1. Classification (NCBI taxonomy): domain Eukaryota; kingdom Fungi; phylum Ascomycota; class Sordariomycetes; order Xylariales; family Xylariaceae; genus Nemania; species Nemania sp. FL0031. The sequence continues at coordinate 358,746 of JAJKKK010000043.1, forward strand.
AACGATGGTCTCCCGAGATCGAACTGCAGCGTGAAATACGCGTCTTTTGCTATGCAGGCAAGGTGACGGCAATCAGTCAGGATATCTGGTGGGAAAAGGCCGGCTGGAGAGACCGATATTCGGACGGCTTCGCAGAGGCCATTCTGAACGTGTGGGAAAATGTCAAAGGGCACCTCCCCTTTGACACCTGCACCATGGATGTCCTCGTAACACCTCCTTCTAAAGGCAACTCCTGGGCAGCGAAGGTAATCGAGTTCAATGGGTTCGGGGCACACCTCAACACAGGAAGTGATCTTTTCCACTGGGTTAAGGATGGAGATATACTTCAAGGCAAGACCCCGGGAGTCACTATACGCTTTGTTGATGACTGGGAAACTCGCGAGACCACTAAGGAGTCAATCTCTGGCTCGGCAGCATCTATTTCAGCGTCAATCGACGAAGAAGAGCCGGACTGGCTTGTTCTTGAGAAGAAACTGAAGGAAAGGTATGGGACAAAGACCAAAGCGAAACTCCTGCTTCGGGGTCTCTGGTATGGCGCATACTAAGGCCATCTATGCAGTAGAACAACTCTCACTTTAATTGAACTGAGACTGTGTATCTCGTATGACTGAAGTCGGTATACTAGCTTGTGAACCGTGACGATTATTTCACTACGCCTGTTTCGTCTTGACATGATTTGCCAAAGCCCAGCCCATCGGCGCCACCCGAAAACCCGCGGGCTTTATACCTGAGCGCCTATAGGCTCACGTCGACCTTGCGTTTTCAGCATGACACTAGATTTTTAAAGTCTAAATTCATATACATATTAGTGGTGTAATGGCGTACGGCGAGTGAACTACCCCGCTCTTTATCATCAGCTTGCGCGAACTGTTGTCTAAAATTTGATCAACGAATTGCCATCGACATAGCTAGTCTCTCATCTGCTCAGTCTTAAGGTATCCAGGCTTCAGTGTAAAGCAGTCAATATTTCAAGACCAAAATATGGATAATGGCGTAGGGTGCGAGCAAGATGCGAGGTCGTGCTTTTTAAGGAAACGTGGAAGAAGCAAAAAGAGAATATTGTAAAATAGACAAGAAATGAGGCGGTCCATTCGAGCATACGCGTATACGGCAATTAATACGCTAGGCAAGTATGATATGTAGCTCATGTATCTGATCTAGGTTAACACTAGTTTTGCGAAGTTACTACTTGTTGATTACGGTTTCTGCGGATGTGCATTATTACCACGAGCGACAATTTACCGTAATAGTTTTTCTGTAGCCCCTAGCATTACTATAATCCGATGCTCTAAAAAGACTGCGCGACATACAGCAGCATAATACATGAGGAGAGGTACGATATCTGAAAGCATGATGCTGACTATACGAGTAGACTGGCATTCGTAAGAAGGGGTACAACTGGCTTAATGATTGCTCACCGCCGTCGTCCATAAATATTTCAGCCTTTAGCACTGGTATTACAATTCCAACGTAAGCCGCACATCGCACATACATAGCTGTAGACGGTCAAGTCCCTGGGTTCGAAGATCTTCCACCCCCGCAGTAGTGTCGGAGTATAGTGCTGCGGCTATGTCCGTTCGGCCTGTTCCGGTCCTAGGCTCGGTATGTTGATCAACCGGCCCGAGCTACAGCGGCCAGTCAGACGCCGGGTACAAAAGTAAGGCCCTCGCGTTGCAAGACAATTAGAGGGAGACTCATCGACAGCTACGATAAACGATTTTATAGCGAATGGCTACTGTAGCTTTCTGACGTACAGGGATTAGAACAGATCGCCGACGCTGGCTGCACGAGTACGGGTCGAAGCAGAAAACGCCGACGAACCAATGAAGTAGATAAGTAGATAGAATGTTCTGATATTCTGCCGTCAAGTACCCAAATAGGACTGCCCGATCTTCACCCCACAATTCAGCTTAAATGGTCGAGGCTCGGATACGGCCCGTAGTGAGATTTGGGCGTAATGTCGACTCAAAATAGTCTAGCGTTGGGGTACCGTTAAGGTCCACCGTTATACTAACGTCGCATCCCGAGACCCAAGGACCAGGTTCGGTCTAGCTCACGAGTCTTGATCCTTAGGATAGGATCGACAAACTGCCGGTGAACGACGCTATCATGTATCAGCCACGTTTTCTAGCGGCCATCCCCGAATGCTTCTAATGTGAAAGATGACTTTGTTGGGCTAGAAAGCAGATTCAGCTAGCTACGAGCCGCCCTACAGCACGTTGGCATTCCCTAACGGGAATCGCAAATTAGATAATATCAAAAAAAAGATTCAGCTGCGTAGTGTATCATGAAACTATTGGTAGGATATTTGTTGTATATCGCATTACCTCTGTATAAGATGGTGGGATAGTAAGCTATGACAGAAGCAGGCATCCTCGAGTGTAACAAGCCGATACAACGTCGGTGGCGGCTGATCGACCACAAAGTTCTACACCAGTAACTAAGGAGGAGAACTCCGAATCTATTGACGGTACATGCAGCTATGGGGGCCAAGAACCACAGAGAGAAGCATAGTTTCAGATCTCTTATTCACTCTTTACAGTGGCTTTACACGTTGGATAAATTTCCACTGCTTATAGGAGGCTAGTTTGCATGGTCTCCTAAACTATAAAAAGCAGGCAAGATTCCTCTTGCATCTATATTTCCCTGATCTTAAACCACCATACTCATACACTCTTCCCTCCACATAAGCCTACGCACTATCTTATCCCTAAACATATTTATATACACGATGGCAGCGATAACCAATGGTACACAAGTAGATAGCTCTCCCGCTAGTCACGAGAAGCTTAAGGAAGACCTAAGCCAGCTGCTAGACAAGACTCATACAAACCTAGGGATGCATGCCCTAGGGAGCTACTCAGCAGCGTATGAAGCCATGTACCTTGAAACAATGAGAAATGGTATCGAGTCTCTCAAAGGTACCATTTCTATTGAAAATAACCCGGCGTGGGACGACGCTATGGCATATGCTAGAGAAGTCATCCTTGCGCCTAAGGATTCTCCTGACAGGGCATCGTCATTATGGACGCGCTCTTGTTCGGAACTCCACAAAGAGCTTTTGAAGCGCTTTGGTCTAGGAACCATTGAGGCGGCAGAATTAGGGACGGCTTCCATCATCGCAAAGCATTACCACGGCGACAGACTTTCGATCTCCCATGTCAACAAGAAGGCGAGCTACTTACGCCACCAGCACGAAGCCAAAGTCGGAGCTGGATTCTTCCCCCAGTCAAGCCCCCTTGCCGCCATCTGCTACCAGACTGCGGCTCTCCCCTGCTCCCTAGCTATGTCGTGGTTTCTCTCCCCTGAGAAAGCAGTACAGGCAGCGTACGTCTCTCATCTCTCAGTCTGTGATGACCTCGGGAGCTTCACAGAGGAAGACTACGACGTCAGAATGCGTATGGTTGCTATCGCTGCCGGCGTGGCTTATAAGTACGGCGGCAGAGTCCTCAACGTTTTTGTTGATGGAACTGCCAAGCAAGCGGTTGGTGCTGTGACCGGAGAGCTAAGGCCGATCGAATCGGCTATGGCTTGGAGAGCGATTGGCGGGTGTAGTACCATCTATAGCATGTATAACTTTGACGATACATGTGATCTCGACGTTGGTTTAGTTGCCCCAATCGTCATGATGGCTACGCATGATCTACTCGACTGGAGATGCGATGTAGCGGCGGGAAATCACGAGAACGCTATCTCCGCGGTCTATGGATTTGGGATCGCATCGCCGTTCCACGCGTTCCTAGAGGCCATGTTGAAGGAGGTGCTTAGACATCCAAAATCTGGGATATACGGAATCGCCGGCGTGGTCTACATGCATTTTGTTGTTGGGAGGTACGGAGGGTGGGAATATCGCGGCGAGCATGAACCGGCCTGCGAAGAATGCGTGCGTCTCCTGCGCAAAGGCACTAAGGAGGCTGGCCTTGAATGGGCGCCGAAGTCGCCGCCGAAAAGCTATGCTGATGGCGAGGAGGTGCGGGAAGGGGGGAGGCTCTGGGCAGACAACTTCATCGACCGGTCGTTGATACAGGAGACGATTAGCTGGTTTCAATATCTGATCTCGTCAGGTGAAATCTGGCTCTTCGACTTGTTGGCTGAAGGAGCACAGGCAGTGGATGCTGATGCGGACTGGGCATAGTTTGGATACAATTTCGTGAGGACGTGGAGTCGCATTGTTTAAAAGGTCAGAAGTTACGATCATGTTCCTTGGATAGAAGAAGAGCTACTATACTACCGGAGGGATAAACTTCCCAATATACCTGTGTGCGTTTATATACTTTTGAGGTTACTTGTGAGTTAGAGATATGCGATGTGCCTACTTCCTGTGGGATATAGAGAAAGGGAGCTCAAGGGGCGATTGCCTGGTGGCTTCGCTTTGGCAATCCTCCCTCTACACGTTGGGTTGATTTCCAGCTTCCAAAAATCACACTTATAATACAGCCGATTGAACTAGAAACTAATAATGTTCAATTGCAGTTTTATCTTGCTTAGAGACCACTGAACAGCGTAGGAGGGAAGGCGGTCGATTTACAACCTCTCCACGTCATTCCCTCAAGAACTCGCTATCAACATTCGGGAAATTCACCTCTATCGTTTGCCCTTCTATGTGGCAAATGTGACCGTTGTGTAGAATCGAGACCTGGGGGATGAGCTTGAAAAGGGGGGCTTAGGTAAGTGATGTCACGTGCATCTTCGGTGAATAACAACCGTTCTATCACCCTCTTTGGTTCAATATATAAGTCAGTTTAATGGCATAAAATATAACATACAACCATAGAATCTAGAAAACTCGTGGTTCTGTCCGCTCCCTTATAGTTAAGCTAGATATCGCAAGTATAACTATAGGGTAAGGAAGGTTAGCCAACAAGTAGGTGGCCTAAAGACCCTAGTATCCTCTTGCAATATGTTAAGCTTCTAGGCCCTACCCCCAATGAACCGCATATTCACTCGCGCCGCGAGTCCGCAATGGCAAGTGGCGTGGCACCACTTGTAACTCTTGTCTGCGTCTATATTACAATATTTGTGAAGCGTCATTCTTGGGACCGCTCCTATCTTCCCTGACCGGAGACTCCCGATCTAGCGGCTCTACGCAGGCTCCATTTTCATGCGTGGCTACGGTACTAAATGAGTCTAATAAGCCCGGTACATCGTCTGGTAATGCAATCGACAGATCCCGAGGTTGTGACGAATCACCATTTCCATTACCGTAGTCATCGAACTCCAGCGGTATATAACGATGCCTCGACCGACCGCCATTCCCGTCCCCGTATCTATAATTCAAACACGAACTCTCTCGACTAGCACTGTCGCTTCTCCACCTTTCCTCATATATATCGTCGTCATCCGTCAGCTCACTGTCTTGATTATTCGAACCACGTTGCCGTTTTCTTGACCCGGCAGGACTGCTCTTCCGGCTTGACTTCAGGTCTCGCCATCCCTTTGGAGTGAGCCATACATTTTCAGGTTTGGCTTGTGTTCTTTTGATTGTAAGATGAAGATGATGTTCGGTGTTGTTAATAAACTCGCCCAAATAACCAAAAATAGCCCACGCGAAACGCGCAAAAAGCATTTCACGGCAAGCACTTCTAGCATGGATCATACTATTATGGTACGCCTCGGCAAGTTCGAGGGCTTCTGAACCGGAATCAAGAACGTGAACTGCAAATGTATACGCTCGGGCCCCGACTGTCGGTGCGAGGTTGGCTGTTGGTGCTGGGTTGGCCGTTGATGTTAGGCTGGTGTTAGATTGGCTGCTATTGGCTGCGAGCTGAGCTACCGAACTAGAAGAATTAGGCAACGGCTTCGGTACAAGAACGAAGCACCGCTGATCAAAGATATGATGCAAATTAGCCATTAGCCATAGTCTGTTAGCTTCATCGTTAATTCGGGGACCGCCCCTTTGTTCGCTATACACTTTCATCCCATTAATGCTAAACCAACGCGAGCTTGCCGTTGGAACTATATGGCAAGGTTGAAGCCCCAACCGTGAATTCGATAAGCAGCAATGGTTTTCGGTTTGATTTGCCATTACAAGCTGGCTTTGTTGCCACTCAGTCGGTAATCGATTGTGAGGAAATGTCCAGTCCTCGAATGTGGGCACGATTGGATAGTGATATTTGTTTTGGGTTGGGGCTGTAGCCGGGGGCTCCGATGTAGCCGGAGTGGGCGGGTGGTAACTGGGTAGTTGTAGCCAGTAGTCGCCAGGTTCAAGTATGCCATCGTGATCTGCCTTAACGCGTTGTTTGCCATCTGGATCCTTGCTTAAGTATACGTCATCAAAAGAGTTGTTGGCAATAATGGCACACGCAGTTAAAGCAGTCTTGTGATGAAGCCCTTGGATACGTTGCCCATTCGATAGTTCAACATTGTCAAAAGCGGGAAAATCAAAAAGAATGTTGTCGCTCGTGTACTCTTTATACCCAGGGTGCCGTATATTAATTCGGGGAGGAGGATCGCAAGCTGGCGCTGGAGAGGCGGGCGGCTTAAGAATAGGAATGGCTAGGTCTGCAGCAGGGTTTGCCGAAATGTTTTCCATTGCAAACTGAGTGTAGATATCTAATGAAGGGCCGCTTTACCTCCGCGACATCAAAAGTAGAATTCGTAACATAAACAAAAACATATAGGATTGTTTACGTAACTAAACGGAAACAATCCGAGTCGTTTGTATTGCTCGGATAATTATATTATTGGATAGACCTGTTGCATATTATGACCCGATATTACGTTATTTATGCTGCGAATTCCACTTTTTATGTCGCGGAGGTAAAGCCGCCCTTAATTAGATACAAGTACTTTTAGTAAGGGAAGGCGAGTAGGCGCATTGATACATTGTTAGGCTGCCTTTTAGGATATTTTGTACAGTACCTGCAGCGGCACGAAATATTATGATCAAGCGTTTTCAATTATTAAATTTAATCATCTGATATTAATTGGTACCCAACTCTGAAGTGTTTCATGTTCTATTTCGCCGTAACCGTCTTGTTCAGTCTTTCAACAATATCGCGAGTAATCAATCCCTTGCCCCCCAGCTCCAGATGAATCTTGGTTGAGTCTCTGGCCAATTCGGGATCCGATACACTGTCCATGATCTGAGCATCCTTCTCTATAGTTTGCCCCTCCTCAGTTATATGATCTCCGCTCTGATCGTGCACCCCATTAACCCCGATGAGGCCATCTATCTTTTTCAGTTGCTCCTCGTCCCTGGATGTCAATTGGCCGATGGCTGGCCAGTTATTGACTGGAAGCGCCTTTCCAATTTGCCTCACCGCTAGAGCGTCGAGCGTAGGAGTCCAAGTCGACACTGAGTAGATGAATACCGTGAGGAGAACTATGCCAAGCAACTGCAAGCCAATGAGGATAGTAATAATGACAAGAGTTGGCAGGTCTATGACCGGTCGTAGGAAGATTGAGCCTGGGGAAGAGTAGATGCTTCGGGCCGAAAGGAACTCTTCGTTTGATGCTGTATTCACCAGGATTGCGCGATTGGCAAGATACGATGTCATTTCTATTACATAAGAGGTTAGTTATCGTCAAAATCAGGGTGTTCGTAACAACATTAGGGAACATGAAAGCCTTGAATCGTGCGCCGCGGTTAGGGAGGTGAGATAATATGAAAGGCTGCGCAAGCTCCTGATGTAATATCTCGTGTAGTAAAAGCAATCTGGAGTTTCACTTACTGAAGGCATACTCTGCTACATCAGTATTGTTAAAAGTGCCAATATGACTAGCTAGAATAGATGTCAAATCTAAATCCAAGGCTTCCAAATGAGGATATGACGCATTGCTCAGCGCACCGCGAACGTTGCCAGCAGCGTTATAGCAGCGATCTAATGGTTGTTGACTGACGAAAAGATTGCTAGCCTGCGAGAACGGGACACTGCCGTGTTCACACACGGCGGCATAGGCCTGCACTGGCGTCATGGCGGTCGTGTTGTCCGAGAAGAATTGAACAAAGGAGTAGTTCCCAAAGAGCACCTCAGCCGAGACCATGAGCGGCCCCGGGGTCGACCCGTGTTGATCATCAAAATCGTTGAAGGGATGTCCTGGGGAACGACCTAAACTTCCGGGTAGGAAACCGAATTGTTCTGAACTCGTCGGGTCTCTAGGATGTGGATGTTAATATAATGAGCATACGGATTCGGAGTGGGACATACTCTTCTGACGGACGATCGCATGTATCAAAGCCGCAGTAATCGGTCGTCTCTTCTTCAATATACTGAGGACCGGGCCATTTCTCTAGGAGTGGGCCTGGGAGATGTCCATTGAACTCATTTGGGAGCTCGAAATATCCTCGAGAAGTTGATGCAGTACAGTGCAAAGTGTAATTATTGGTACCGGAGAGGGAGCTCACGCTTGAGGACGCTGATACATCGATAAACAGCTCTTCTACAATGTCCTGTCGATTGCGACTCGGCGTGAAAGGATATTGACTTGTGTTGCCCGGCGCACAGACGTTCAGCTCGAGTCCGGGTCGAGCGACATGTGTTTCGAAAGGGTTCGCACCTGGGCATGGTGACGGAAAGGCTGATTTGTCGATCCACTCGCAGTTGATCGATGTATTCAATCTTATTGCATGCTCACGAAGCACACCCGTGTCGAGGCCGCTATCCACCGCTGTCACGAAGAACCCAGGGTTGTCATTGACGTGACTCAAAGGACTATAGAAAAAAAAGTTCCGCCCATCAAGCGCATTGCCAGAAAAATAATCTGAATTTGGATTTAAAGGCCACATATTGGGTTCAGGTTCAACGTCGGATATGGTCGTCAGGCGACCTAATACATCCCGAAGTATGAGGTCGTGCTGAACGTAGGGCAGGTCCGCGGGCTCTGGGTCATAACCAACCAGGCTTGATATACTGGAGCCGTATCCGGCACTTAGGGGCTTATCTCGACTAGCCCTCATTGCGGTGGCTTCAAATGAGACCAGTCCGGTCATCAAGGGTTGCAGTATGGCACCTAGACTTGGTTAGACGGGGATTATACAATTGTGACTCGAGGCGAGACAGACCGAGAAAGACCAGGAGTGCTCCCAGCCATAAGAAGCCGCTACTTTTGCCCGTAGATCCAGAGTGCCAGAGCAGCGGGATGTTAGACCACCCCCTATCGGCCAACGCGAACAGCTGCTGTGCATTGAGTTGTTGGTTCTCCTTGCGGCGCATCGCATGTACTACAGCAGCATATGCGAGCAGCGCTGAGAGAACAGGCACGGTGAATATGCCATTAAAAGAATTCAGCACCCTAGCAGCCGTGACGGCCGCCACGTTGCTGCTGTAAACCTTGCCCGTCTGATCTGAGGTTGCGCGCCGCGACGTAACGACTAGGAGAACCCATGGGACAATCAGCGTCGGAAGATAAAGTATCAACAAGCATATTGGTGTCTTTCGGCGTCGCAATGCGGGCTTCTCCTTTGCTTCTTTCGTGTCGGCGTTCGGCTTAGGCACGTTGTTGTGGCCTCCAGCCGCCGGTCGCGACATTTCTCTAGAGCCTGTTTCCATAATGGACCATGATGAGCACGAAGTAGGTTACTAGAGGCCGTGGGGTATACCCCTATAAGTATTATTCGGAGACATAATTCATCAGTTGGCCTCAGATCATAGGCAAAGTCCTACGGCACAGCAGTGGCGGTGATAGCCAAATTACCCCGTTAGGAAGGGCATCATGCCATTAAGATTGCGGATGTTACAGTGTGGCCAAGCTTTGAGGCAACATCCCACCATGATCCATCACCGCGTTATCAACATCTCTACAGTTTAGAGCCTGATGCGCCTAATGCCACGTCGCGTAGGAGTTAGGATTACCGGACCGCATCTACTACCGAGGCGATGGAATACCTAGGAAGATTGGATCGCGCACCATAGGACCCTGATTGTATTCTTAGCGCGAAATACCTAAGCGAGCTGCCAACAATCCCTTTCAGCCCTTCCTAGATTGGAATCGCTAGGTGGTATGCCAAGATGCCAAGACTAAGATGCCTCACACCAATACGCCGTATCTTCTAACGGAGACTCTGTGGGAGTTACGGCTTGGCGAAATTATTATTCGTTGAAATGTCTGGTATCATCTTCTTCCCTTTACAGTACCTGAGATCCTATCAACTAAGAACTTGAATAAAATAAAATAAACGAAGGTAAACTCGCATAGAGTCAAGATCATACGTAGATATAAATAGCAGTTGTGGCTAGAATTGGAGATTTAAACCTCGCTTGAACTCTATTTATAGTACTATACACAACTTCAAACAATCAAACTCCCAATTAACGCCACTAGATGCGAGCAAGTACAGTACCTAGATAATACTAAGAGTAATTACTGGAACCAGGTTTGATTAAGCTTTCTTAGTTGTTTCCCGTGCACGGACCCCAAACTAGGTACTAGATCGGAGCTAATAACGGTAGTCCACACCACATGAAGTTTATCTCGTCTCCTCTCGAATCGCAACACCGCTGCATCTCCTAGCTTGAGAACCGCATTACCCTCAACCTTCCCGAGCTAAAATATCGGTATTACTAGGTTAATCTATACCTTAGCACATTCTCTGCCTTTATTCTGCTTTCGCTCAGCTATTCTTAGCATAGTTCCTCCAACCCTACGATGGCGTAGACCGATACTCACGACGACCTTTGCCCGTTAGTGCTGGAGACTGCAAACACTCAAACAAACGAGGAGCTATCTAAGCTTCAATAAATTGCCGAGTTTCTGGAAAAAATCAAGACTGTTTTCCCTGCGACCGAAGACTTATCCGACCTGCTCGGTTCTATATCTTATACCCTAAACAGGATTACAACATTATTGCTCCACAACAGTGTCACGAAGACAGACTATTAACTGCACTCTTGTTACCCGCTACTAACTATAGGTAGGTAGCGAAACCCCAGAAAACACTCATTTCTACGTTAGGATCCTATGACCTCATTCCGTTGAGCTAGTTCTAGTTATTCCGATCGGTAGACTGTTTGTCAATGCGTTGTTAGTTTCCGAGTAAACAGGCTTCGAAGTTCTATGCGACTTTGACCTAAATTATTAGTTTGTCTTTAACCATGAATCTGTAACCCACAATGGCTTTGACTAGTTTCCAGTCAAATATAGGCTCTTTAAACCGACCGGTTGGAAAGGTACAAACGTCTCAAGGGACGAAATAGCTTGGGCTACTGAAATTGCCAAAGTTGGATTAAGAATTAAACACCTCCAAGGGTCAATTTTTGATGGTTCCGCGAAGGATATAGCACGCTTCAATTACAGCCCTTCCGTTGCAAATAGCCCAAGGCCTAGGAGAGGTAGATAAAGATACCGTTACCAAGAATATCAAGGAAGCCACCAAACGAGATGAATTCTTAGTATAAGTAGAACCACTTGTCTTCCCTGTTTTACCTGCTGTCCATTCTTACAACGTACCTCTTGTTTCTCTCCTCCTATTATCGTCGCGCTTCGATCGCTGAGTTGTAAAAATGGGGATTATAAGGTAATTTATAAATGCAACACGAATGCAATAGATTCAAGAACGCTTACGTGCGAGCCGAATAGACGCGAAGGGTCCTCCATCAAGCGGTCAATTAACAAATCAAAACGTGAGGTGACTACAGCCCTTAGCCCAACCTACGGGCGCAGCGCGCTATGCCTTATGCTGCGCCCGCCTCAAAAGGCCCTCTAGCTTACTTCCGTCTCGGCCAAATATGTAGCGAAGAGCGGCTTTTTGTCCTTGGCATCTTTTCGGGTTAGACTAAGGCGAACTGAATCATTTGATTCTGGCCAATAATGCACTCGGATAGAAGAGAAGATCACTTAAGTATAAGGATTGGATGTTGGGCTCAATATCAACATTGATCGCCTAACACGCGTTTGATGTTTAATTCGAAAAGTTACGACTTGGCACTAATGAGCGTGATGACGAAGGACGAAGGAGGGGTAGATTTTGGGGGCTGAAAAATTGGTCCACTACCCAATTGAGAGCGCATGTCTATCTAGTATCCTTTTTAACTGAGATTGCAAAAAGCGGTGCCATTCTTCAATGAGCGCTCCCATGCTAAAATTCCCATCGCCACGAATATATGTTATTTTCCGGGCTCGCCTGTTCTCTAAGTCCTCGTGATGCAAGGCCAGAATGAGGGAGAGAAAGGAGAGGAGAGCGAAGAAGCGCTGGGCATGTCGGAATATACTTCAAACCTCTTATCTCAGGGTATCAGGCAGGGAGAGCCCGAGCATCTCAATCAAAGAAACAATGATAGTACAACTCACAACAACCTAAATACGAAAGCGGCTCCCACATACTCGCCAGAAATTTCAGTAGGCGATCAGCACGACGGTAGCCACCCAAGTGTTATTGAACAGGTTGCTAGCGGCCTGAACGCAACCACCACCGAAGATAGCCATAGGGGAAACACCGCTGAATCACCCATACTTGGGAGACCTAGTAGGCCTAGGACAAGTAAACCGAAAGTCAAGTTTGGCTGTGACAATTGCGAGTAAGTGCCCTTTTAAGATACGGACCTTAATATGTGTTACATCCACTCCCTTCGCCCAAGCGCTGACGAATGAATCCGTTCCCAGGCAGAGGAGAATTAAATGTGATGAAAGGAGACCGGCGTGTACTCAATGCGTTCGCTTGGGGAAAACATGCCCCGGGTACTACCCGCCCCCGCGTGTAAAACTATATGAGCGCCCAGATATCGCCCCAAGGCTTGCGGCTCTCGCGGCCGAAATTCCTAACATACGCGTAGCCGGATTTATTACTCCTAGCCAGACTACTAGCACACCCGATGGTTATTCTTCGGGGTCTCCATCTGGAGTTTGGCTAGCCGGAACTTCGTCATCTGGCGGTGGGACTCAAACCGATAGGACAGTTCCAAATGATTCAAGCCTTTCAGATATCATGTGGATACAAAACGCCACTTACACAGTCGCTAATGATCTCTATGCCAAGATCGGAGCAGATCAGCTAAGTGATCTGAAGATCAAACAAATATCGAATTCTCTACCTAGACTCCTGAGAGCTCTAGCACGCAATATTGGTTACCAATACCAGACCAAACTCCAATATGACATAATGGTCTTTATCAACACCGTAAGCAAGTAGGTTCAGATAATACTCAACGCCCCTTTGAACTAGAGAGGTTTTCATGGGCCATCCCTTCGGTAGCCATACCTTTTTTTTTCTATGCTAGAATACCGCTATACCCTTGGTTTATAGGCGATTAGCTAATATCTGCCCTAGAAACATTATGGAAATTTTCATAGCCCGTTTTTATAAGATCTCTCCAGAAGTAGAGTCAACAGAGTTAATAGACCGTTGGCTCGCGTCAGTGGATAAATCGAAGTTCGAAGAGTTCCGGACTAAGCCATTGTTAGAAACTCCCAGAACCGTGTCCCGCGAAGAATTTGCGCAGGAGCCTGAGTTGGTGGCTCGGGATTTTGAAGAGTGTAAAAAGGTAATTATTGAGGACCCTGCCTACGTATGGATGATCGCACGCCTGCGCCGGGAGATCCTTCTAGATATACCAGTTCATTACATATCTCTACATTCCCGGCTCTTTCATATAACCGAGGACCCAATAGGGCAACCAAACCCACACGAAAGCGGAATGAAAGGTCCTAAAAGTGTTAAGGTAACTTTCACTACGCGTTGGGATATCATGGGGTTTCTACGCCAGCAAAACTACAGCACGCCTCATTCTGAAGCCATTGCAAACGCTGTTACATTGACAGGAACTGCTACTAATGCACAAGCTCTCTCCTGCCGTCAGTATTTGGAACAAACGTGGCCGCTCACCGGAACACAAGTTCTCAAATTAATCCAAAACTCGTTGAGCACCCCCAGACACAGAAAGACTTTATATTGTGAGTCATTTCCTCAACGGTGAATGTTTTATATTCATGCTAACCCTTGTAAATGTCAGTCGATGTCCCTTCCCCGCTGATGCTAGCAGCGTCCATTACTGGCGACTCGTCAGTGACTATAATGGCGTCGGGCCTCCCAGATTTCGTAGTAGAAGTGGGAGAGCAACTGGCATGGTTGGGGTCTGCTTTGCGGCCGTCGCGTCCTTCCGCTGGGGTGTCCATATACACCGCGCACGCGAGTAACCCCATCAAAATATCCTCAGACGATGAGCCATCAAACTTCAAATGCACGATTAGCTACAACGGTGGATCCCACCAGCCAGTTTCACAAACTTGGGGCGGGCAGTGCTGGTACCATCTCTTCTCTGACCCTGTCATCGCTCAAGGTTTCCCTATACTTCGCAGAGTTGAACGGGACACAGGCCTAGAGATGCCGCTCGAGCTAATGACTGCATTAACGGGCACCAAATGCCTCAATACTTTCAACTCAAATGTGTTCATTAAAGGATTCAATACCATGCTAGTCCCGGTAAAGAAATCGGAAGATTCGGTGATCTGGCACCTACTACACAGCGAAGATCCCTCCAAACGCATTTCATATCTCTCTTCAGACTCTAAGAGCATAGGTCTCACGATGAGAGACCTAGAGCAGTCTCGTCACGTATTAGGATGGTGTGCCGATGCGATTTCAATCGCCGGTAAGGGTGTACCCTGCCTTTATAGAGGTAATTCACTAATAGCATTTTCCTTATCAGGAACCACTCGTTCGACATACGATATAGAAAGGTCTCGCTTGCCTAAAACACACTCCCGCCACATGTTAGAGAAGGTTGAGATATCGGCAGGACAATTCGTGACAGGCACGGCAGCTTTTACTCTGGGAAACAGAGAGAAGCCCGTCCATATCTCTAGATATGGGTTTCTTACGAAGCTCCAATGGATATCTTCTAAGCATGTGGTTTTATGGGACGAGGGTGACAAGCGTGGTTGGTTAGTTAGCGGAACGAGTGCTCTTCTTCATATCCTTCGAGCTTCCTTAGCACATAGTAAACAGAAGTTTCGATCAGCGTGGCTCTACACGGGCGGCTTAAAGGACCCGGGGGACCCACTACAATCCGATGCCGCCCTCCAGGTCCTTATCAACGAGGAGAATCGTAACCTAACATTATATATGGACAAGACTGAGGTTTATGAGGATACCGTGAGGGAAGGCGGAGCAACAACCAACACTTCTAGAAGACAAACTCGACACTACCGTCTTGAGGATAAGATTGAACACATCTATGATATTCTAGAGAAGCTCATAGATCGCCAAACGGACATGGAACGCCGTTCGGGCCTGGAAATAAGCATTCGACCTCGCCGGCAGTTGGAAGGTTGGGACTTTGTAGATTTAGTGAGAGATGGGGATCCTATCTTTCCGCGAGCAACAACTCTGCCGACTATTGGCAAGGGCTGGGTTGATTTCACTCGAGCGATACACGCAATCACGTTGTTCGGAAGAGGATTCGGAGACTTGATACAACCACGGCAGGCAAACACAAGCTCATGCAGTCGGTGGTCACTAGTTCCGAAAAAGAACTACTATCTTGCCACCTGCGTCTCTACTCTGCGAGATATTATGGAGGACGAGGGCGACGCGGATTCCAACCCCAGGCGCTTATGCGATAACATCATATGGCATATGAGGCGAACAACATTTGAACCATGTCCCTGCACGAAGGGCCCTAAAAACGGTCACCATGAGCCTATACAGGCCCTTTTCCCACTAAAATTCACTAGCAATCTCAAGAAGAGAGCACAAGTCGATTTGAAGGACACTGGCGCCGTCATCTTTGGTCATAACACCAGTTTGCACTGGCATTGGAAAGACACGGGAGACCCTGTGAAAGGCGACCCCCCGTCAGAGCAGGGGACTGGCGCTCATTCGTTCGAAGATAGCGGGATAGGATCTAGTTCTAGCTCGCTACAGCCGCCCTCAGCGTCTGATCCAAGCAGTACTGGATCTACGGGTGACTCATCTCCCATTCCGCACCCCTTAATTTCACCGACCAGTCCGCAGGAAAAGATCATAGAACATCCTAAACGGGCTCTGGAGCTGATCTCGTCGGTTAAGAAAAGAATTCGACGATGATGCGGTCATATCTAAAACCGGTCATCGGTCATGTAAGAAGAAGCAATGTGAAGATGTGATAGATTGGAAATTCTGTTATTCTGCTAGAGAGTGACTCTTTAAAGAGAGGGGGGTTGGTGGTGAGGAGTTAGTAGTCTTGGCATGTTAGAAAAAGGAGGGCTAGGAGCGAATAGATAGATGACAGCTAGAGCACTTAGCGCTCAATAGAGAGATCAATTGATTCCTTGCTCTCCAGGCCCTTACTTAAGGGATCCCTTTACATCGCGAAATATTAGCAATGCAGTCACGCTAGCCTATTGTCACCTGACATGGCATGATAGTATTAGGACTATTACACCGCTTCTATTCTATAAACCAAGCAGTATTGAAATTATTCCTAGTAACATGAGGAGTCGCCCTAGTCCCAGGGTGTATCCTTACAGGAATGAATAAGTCGATGTAATAGTTTTGGTTCTGCCGCGTTTCTTGTCCCCAGGAAGACTACACAAGAAAATACAGAGAATTTATTCTTCGATCGACCTCTTCGTATCCAGCTCCGAAGAGGGCACGGTGGGTTCGAGGTCCACTTCATTTACAACCGTTGCAACATACGCAGGAGCCAATGCGGGGTGATCTGCTCTATACGGCAAGTCGCCCGTTCTCGTTCTCGTTCCCGCTCGCTTTCGGAGTGAAAACTCGGCGATGAGCCGCTGCCAGATCCAAAGGTAACGAGCGGCATTTGGTGGCCGGCACAACAGTCCGGACCATCTCAGGCCCGATGCGGAGTACATACACCGCCTCCAGCTAGCTTCGGCAGTAGTATGAACGGTCATTAAATCATATGGCGGACGTTTCCCCTCATTAAAAGTTGAGCATCCTTGATTTTTAAGAGGTCTGTGCATTAATGTGGCTAATAATACGCGTACATCGAATTGGATGATTGGCGCGCTCCAATAGGCAAACTAGGGGTTCATTTTTCGTATTGCTATACGAAAAAGATATGCGGAGGCTAGTAGCAACGACTTCGGAAGTACACTATTCCCCCTCTTTTACGTGCTATCCCACGAGTTTATATAGTTACTGTCATTTTGATCTATGGGGGCCTAAAGCTAGGGTATAGGTCTCCTTTAAAAGCACCAAAATGTCTAGGAAGTTAGAGGAGGACTATGGCCGGCATATCAGCCTCCTGGTGTTACGATTAAACATAGGGTTGAATTAGCCCAACCTAAGACGAAATGGCTATGGTAGTTTCACTAGTTTCCTTCGCCATTCTACTGGCGCAAGTCCTTATACCGCAAGTCTGTGCTACGCAAGAAGCCCTCCCGCCTGATCTTGCCATACTACCGAATTTCCCAACGAAGCCACGACTCTTTATCTTGACGGATATTCTAAACGAACCGGACGACTCTATGTCAATGGTTCGGCTGCTCTTATACTCGAATGAATTTGATCTACATGGGCTTTGCGCCACCACTTCCAATAGCTTGCGAAATGTTACACACCCTGAAGCCATCAATGAAATCATTGACGCTTACGCATTAGTGGTTGACAATCTAAATAGCCACGTGCATCCTGAATCCCAGTTCCGAGCAGCCGCACAGCTTAAAGACTTAGTTGTATCTGGACCGAAGGTCAGTTGGTGATATTTCCCAAATCCAGGGTCAAGTTTCTTAGCACAACAGGAGAACCTATGACACAATCCGTCTAATCGTAATTATACTTATATGATATTAAGGTCTACGGAAACAACGCTCTCAATCAAACAATTAGCGAGGGTGCTTCGCTACTCATTCAGTCCCTGAAAAAATCTGAGGACCCCCTATATGTGAGCATATGGGGTGGTGCCAACGTCTTGGCACAAGCTCTACAACACATTGAACAAGATAATCCGGCCGCGGAAGCTGCTAAGCTTCGTTCACGCTTGAGAGTGTATTCAATTTCAGACCAAGACGACAGTGGAGCATACATTCGTCGCAGATGGTCAGACGTAGTCTACATTGTCAGCGTCCATGGCTTCGGCGAATACAGTACCGCCACTTGGGCTGGTATAAACTCAGCCGACAACGGTGCCGCAAATACCACAAAAGTTCTGGACTCATGGCTAACCCCTAATATTCGACTCGGGCCCTTGGGTTCGGTGTACCCTTTCATCGCATATGGTATGGAGGGTGACTCCCCAAGCTTCATGTGGCTCATCCAGAACGGCCTTTCAAACCCGGATCGGCCGGACTGGGGCGGATGGGGCGGACGTTACACGCGCATTACGGAATCCGAGGATATTCAGGAATATGGCACGTCCCGCGATACCGCCGTCGGGTTGACAGGGCGATATACGAGCGCGCAAGCAACGGTTTGGCGATGGCGGGATGCGTATCAAGAAGATTTCGCTGCAAGGATGCAATGGTCGCTAACTTCCAACTTTTCTGAAGTGGCTCATCCTCCTGTTATCGACGTGAATGGGACCCAAGGCACCGGGCCTATGCAGTTTAAACTCCCGGTAAACGGTTCAATAATCCTCGACGCCAGCAAATCGTATAGCCCAGACGACTCAACGAATAGCGCGTATCTTGAGTTTGAGTGGTACGCATATATTGAGGCCGGGATACCTCGAGCAGCGCAGCAGCTCAATCAAACCTTTTTAGAAATACAAGCCTTTCCAGCACCCGAGGGCACCAATCGAACCCTACCGGTAAACGCAGCTGGTTTCGAAAACGTACAGTTAGGAAGCAAGGTCCGCATCACTAATCACATCCCTAAAGTTTCGGTATTCGAGAGGGTAGAATGGCATATCATTCTCCAGGTTAAAACAACAAATGGCGCATATCCTCTTTATGCCTATAGGAGAATCGTAGTGGAGTCACTGTAAGGAACCGAATGTCTGGATGTAGGACATTTATATATTTATATTATCACTACAGGATGCATTAGCACTCTCTTGTTGCTCAATGGCCCCCAGTATACAACGTCGAAATTAAACGCATCTTCTAGTTTAGTATATTAAAGATTTAATAGTGCCTTCTTTTACCCTTCCGTAATAATCCTGTCGTCCTACCCTTTTACCATACCTTCGTCCTTTAGGCCAAGCAGTCGACCGCTAAATATTATCGTTAATCTATTGATATGGGAGCTATGCAGAAAGTAAGTGGTTAAACGCGTATATTAGAGGGAGCGTGAGCCTTCAATCGAGACCTATACGCCCTTCCCGCCTTCAGAACCTAAAAGGCATTATGTTTTCAGGTCGAGCAAGACCTGCCAATGTTACTAGACCTCCGGGATGGTGGGTGGGTTGAAAACCCTCCGGTCACAGTTAAAAAAAGCCTTCGTAGGTAGAAAAATGAGCTGGGGAGGGAAAGCCCAACCCGTCAAGGCCGCGGTGCTAACCCCCTAGAAAATGGAATAACTGATATTAGGTTACATGAGGTAAAGCCTCCGGCCAGGTGATTATAAACGCCTTGGGAGGCAAGAACGCCAACGTCCGCAATACTTCAACCAGCGTAAAGAGTCGCGCAGCGCAGTATACACACCATGTAGCCAATACTATAATATCGTCAATCAACCCTTCCACACTCGTAAACTGCCCAACTGGCTGTCTTCGTAGAATACGCAACATATTCAAGATAGCATGTATAAAAAACGCAAACGGTATTGACGCTACCGTGATAATTGTGCTTGCATGCCACAGTTTCTTCTCAATTTCCGTTGGGAAATCGAAGTTCCATGCAATGAAATGAGCGGAGCCGAAGATCGAAACAGCAATCGCTGCTCCAACCATCATCATCCTACCTTTGGCCCCTCCATCTGCGGTTTTCCGGTGATCAACATGTATAGAATTGTTTCTAATCCAAACCGACGCTTTTCCAATCCAGAAGTTCGAGGGCCCGACTAATGCCATGCGGGACAGCTCGCTAGCGGTGATTGGGCGGCGTACAGCGGAAATTACAGTTGTGTATGCCACGTCCTTCGGCTTATTTAGGAGTAGGCAGTAAGCCGCTGCAGCGCAAATGGCGAAGGCAAATGTCATAATCTCAAGCTGCGTCGTTGGGAAGTGCCTATAGAGCCGAGTGAGGAGCTGTAAGACGAACCAGATAATTTGGAGTACTGCGAGTATCTTGACAAAAGTATCACCCTTGTTGCGGTCGTCAATATCGTCGACAGCCACCTCGGGGAGTTTATCAATAATCCCGAGCTCTCGAGCCAGGAGGAGTTGCCGAGCATCTACAATCCATAGATCACCCTGTAGACGATGTATGTTGTCGTACCAGAACATGATTCCGCGTAGGAATCTATTCCACTCCCACTCTCCTTTAAAATGGCTGCGATTAACAGTACGGCAGGCCTCAACTACCAGATTCACGTTTTTGTCGTCTAAATGCCAGTCGACCTCGCCAAAAAGGTGAGCCATCCTGGTCTGTAGCTCTTCTCCACGATTTATACCCCATCTTAGCAACCAATCTATCCATTTTCGGTCTTGATCAGGTAGAGCGCCTATCTGACTTTTCTCGGGGGATTTCAGTGTAGTTTCATTAGCTGCTACATTCATCAACGTTGCCCCCATCGGCTTATCTGGCAGAGCTCTTAGTGTGCTATCGAGGTGTTGCTGAAAGATGGGAATAGTCAGAGGCTGATCGGTGTGAGATGGTAGTGGCCTGGTTCGATTGACCCTACTTGCCTCTTTTAAAGCATACGGCACTTTGTGATTGTTTGTAGCAAGGCTTCCTAGCAAGGATTGATTTGGCGTAGCAGCCGCAGGGGTACGAATATCCACTCCGGCTGTGATCTGACCGAGTTGTCTTTGCTTCTTGCTAGGTAACCGCTTTGGTTTTAATTTTCTTGACTTTATTTCAGGTTCCTCTTCATCGCCTGCAGCCTGTGTTGGCGCTTTAGTTTTTTGTACCGCTGTTGCTTCTTGAGCTGCCCTCTTGTGGGCTTTCCTTGCACGCCGTTCAGGTTCTGTCATATTTTCTGTGTCCCCATAGCTGGCTATCGCACCGGTCTCTACAACTGCATCACCGCTACCACTACTTTCAGGGCCGAACTTGATACCAAAGCCACCCATGTTGGCAAGGTAGGTATGTGTCAGGCTCCAAGGAACTCGATCATGTTCCTTTAGGGCTTCAAATTCTTTCTGGATGAGCCTTACGGACCAAAAGTCGCTCCACGCTTTCGCGAACAGCCATTCTGGGGCGATGATATTGAGCATCATCCACATTGCTTTGCGACCCAGTCGAGCAATGGCCCGCCCGTACTTTTGATAGTTGCTGTTTGGGTCTATTGTGGATTGCGGCGGGACATTCAAATGAAGAATCGACCACGTACAGATTAGAAGAATGCTGACGCAGCTCCATAAGATGTCAAGTGTTCCTCGAATATATGGAGACGAAACAAAGGTCACACCTTCTGGTGGGACGGTGCAGTTGCTGTCAAACGCCATCATAATTGCAGAGTAAGAGGGCACAAAATGTCGGCATATAACCCTAGTGAACATAAATCAGAAAAAACAATAGGGATATAATGTAATTATGTTTTCCTTTGTTGTGATGGATCTAGGCAGGTGTCAATCACTAGAGTTGAGACGATAAGAACGTATGTCTAATGGGGCCTATCTTTTTGGTTTTGGTGCCTGATCAAACATACGCGGGGGTAGGTATAAGTAGCGAACCAAATTGCA
Source organism: Nemania sp. FL0031 (assembly GCA_022432375.1). Classification (NCBI taxonomy): domain Eukaryota; kingdom Fungi; phylum Ascomycota; class Sordariomycetes; order Xylariales; family Xylariaceae; genus Nemania; species Nemania sp. FL0031. The sequence continues at coordinate 380,354 of JAJKKK010000043.1, forward strand.
TATGCCTATCGAAGGGTGCCTAAAAAGCAAATCGTTATGTCACGGCTACATATGCAAAGATTCGGCGCATAGTCGCCTACGAAGCACTCAGACTTTTAGCGGGTGCCCAAGCAACCCACGAGCCCCAAGTTAGTCAGAGTTCGAAAGTCTTAATATGGAAGGAGAAAAAAAATTGACATGGCAGCCACTAGTATAAAGAGGGCATCTACATCACACTTGAGGGCGCACTCAGATTGGAGAACGTAGTACGGAGATTGGGGAAGCGTGAGCCGTACTAGGCTAGTCCACGAGCCGAAAATAAAATAACCGCCTCAGTTATCGGGCAGCAAGAAGTGCAATAACGCGTTGTAGAGTAGCCTAGGAAAAAGAAAAAAGTTTTACACTACATAAAACGCTGTGTATCCTCCTCCTCTTTGCTCTGGTCGAGTAGGGAGACGGGTGGCTGAATTTGCTACGCAATCGACGCGATCTATAGGCTACCGAGACCTATGGCCTGAGTCCCTATGTTCTTGGCGTTGGGCTGAATCTACAGGAAATACATGATCCTGTAGACCTGCATAATCATGTAGGCCTGTTGGTTTGACTAACGATCCGCCTAGTCTTTTACGGGATGCCTTTTCTTTTGTTGGAGAGTGCACAGAACCCATTTCCCTACCGTATATTGTGCTAAGGCTATTGCCTGTATTTGAGTCAGAATAATGTGATGTAGAAGAGCAGATTGGGTTCGTGGCCCTATCAACCAACCTACCTAGGTGGTGGTATATTGCCTGGCATCGTAGAGGTAAGCTTTTGTTTCATCACTAAACAGTGCCTATGTACATGGATCCCTGCAGAACCTTGCCTAGCCATTCTATATTACTCAAAAGCTTCATCTTATCTCTATCGGACCCGGATTAAGCTGTCTATCCTATGCCACATCACCATGTTCGCCGTCCATGAGCCCAAGAACGAAGCAAACTCCAACCAGGAAGTAAAAACCATCTTTCCCCTGCAGAACCACAGGGACACTGCATATTGGCATGACAAAATCCTGTCGCCATCTTGCATTCTAGCAGGCCCCAACCCCAACCTTCCATCCGCAGAAGAATCAGTGATTGGATTCGGGCAAACGGGGACGAGAGATTAGCGCTAATCTAGGGACCAGCCGGGTGGTTCCAGATATCTTCGTATGTAACTGGCTACTTCATGGCTTCCCCGGGATTAATACTCTCCCCTAGGAGAAATTGGTCATGGAAATAGTTTAGGGGGTAATTTCATCCTCTCTTAGAAGAGTAATAGCTCCTTGTGCCCCTATGTCATTGTGCTTTCGCGCGAATATGCGTGGAAATTCGAGACAATACTGTATAAAAGCATCCCTGTCATCCATCAGCCGTATTCTTCCCGCCATGTTTGCACAATCAACCAGGATAGTCCTAAGAAGTATGTTAATAGGCGTTCGTAAAGTTTCCGAGTTCTAGTGAGACCAGACATTTCCTAATTCGTTAAGAATCTCTTTAATAAACTCTGTACCATCAGGATGACGATCAAAAAGCTTTGAGACGCAATCTACAGGGTACCCTGAGTAGATAAGGTGAGAATTATCATCGACATGAAGCTGCCCTCCGTGTAGCCCTTTATTTGCGGTAAAGTTTTGACACAAAAGGGGTGGGACGGTGCCCCGAAGGTGTGCTATTGACGGAAGGTCGGGGACCCAAGATGGTAGAGAGTACGGTGGCGTTGTCGTCGTCCTAATTAGCCCAACGCGAGAGTACTGCCAAACTTGTGAAGACAGACCGAATTGTATCGCTTCTTTGGCAAACGCAGAGTATATGGAATGGATCGAAGCAGTGTAATCAGGAACCAGGGAAGTTAGACCAAGCCCGTAAAATGCAAATATGTTGTCCCTCGAGTCGGTTGCAAGCATGCCATCTGCAACCAGTTGAAGTATTCCCTGGGGCCAGTCGTGTCTCACACGGCAAATATCCCCCGAGTCTTTCCGCACCACATTTCTCGGCCAATAAATACTCGAAAATGAGCTTCCTCTAGGGCTCAGAGTGCTTAAACTGGCGAGACGTGATTCAAAAGTTATAGAAGCCTCCAGAGTACGGTTCAGTTAACCTGGGTCGTTTCACTACCTTCGTGTCTCTAGGAACTGAGTAGGTGTATTCATAGAGCACGAGTCGATTCATCAAAAACGAGTCTATAAGTAAACAATTTTGCAAGTTTTCGTAGTTGATTATTAACGAGAAGCTATAAAGCGTAAAGAGCAACCTTAGGCAAATTCATCGTTAGTTCGCATATATTGATATCAAATAATAAAACGATGACTTTCAAGAGTGCTTTGCTCTATATTTAACCATTCATAAGAAGTTGTAAGGAAGTACTCAATAAGACGACAGTAGCCAGACATAATATTACGTCACACTACCGGCTGCAGCCCGGGGTTCTGAAAGCAGCTTATGACAGCTTCTGATTGACTGACCTTCACCACATGGCCCCGCTGCACCATTGTTATCGAAACCTTAAACCAGTGGATAAGCTATTCGCCCCTCCACCAACCCCACCGAACCCTTGATACAGCTTGATCCGGCATCCAAGCTCCATCTCAGTGACGGGCACCGATCGTTGCCGCGCACGCTACGAGACCAAACGACGACATCGTGCAGGCCAATACAACAGTAATAGATCGCTAACCACAGCCTCCCGCTCATCGTCGAATTGTTATTCGCACCTGCCCGGACTACGGAGTACCAGGCGCTCGAGTATATAATAAAGTAGGTCCGGGGTATCTCCTTATAGGCCATCTACTGGGATTCGAGTGTTAACATTGCCCTTGCTAATTGCCTACTTACCCATGCATGCACTTCACTTTCGCCTCAAGACCAACTGCCCCGTAGATTATATAAGTAGTACCTAATGGTTCTATGAATGAAGCCAATAAATCCGCATGTAGCTCAATACCTAATAATTCACCTACCATGTCCATCCCAAATTTTATCCCCTTTGCCCCCAGCCCGTCCAGCTCGGCCGGAGGATTGACCAGTCCGCAGATGACAGACCCCAAGGAGAAGTTCTTTCGCCATTTCCAAGCGGAAATAACCCGTAAGTGTGCTTGCTTGCTTGTATCCAGTATTCATAGTTTACGCCCCGGGGAAAGCCTATGTATGTCGGCCGTTGCTAATGATCCAATCTTCCCCCCAGTTATCCAAGATGAAATCGACAGTCTGGCCACAATGTCGGCCATCGGAGGCGAGCGCCAAAACGGCATAGACAAAGTACTGGCAGGCATATCCCGGCTCTCGAGCGAAGTCATGGATGCCACGGATTTCGTCCCCAGTTATGACCAACGAACTTATTCGCAGGTGGGTATAACTCAACTACTAGTCAAACTCAGTTGCTCACTTACACGGCCGTAGGCTATCAAAGCCTTAACAGAGAAGCTCAACACGACAACTGGGAAATTCGCACCAAAGTCGCGCTTCCAGTTTAAGGCGCGGAGCACAGGTTCAGCAGGTGTACAGCCGCAAGCTACCCCTGACCTCCGACAACAGAGACCCTGGGGCAGCGATGGCAGCCAGGATACCCAGGACGCGGCCCAAGCCGTCGTCGAAGCCGAGACCCGCGACGCCGTCGGGTCTCTCCCGTCATTCTCAGACTCCAAGAACTACAACGAGGAGCTCGCGCAATCCGGAAGCGAGCGCGGTGTCCGGAAGCCCAGTTTCTCGACGGCGAAGAATATCGCTATTTCCGAGCATACGGGCCTGCACATCATGCTCCCCTCGACGGCCTCGAGGGCTACGTCTTCGGGGAGTCTGACGGATCTGACTCGGTGTATTGTGGATATGACGATCCCGACGAGCACGGGCGCCCCGTTCGCTGGACTCGCGCTCAAGAATATTAGGCAGAGCCTCATCGTTGCGGGACATGTGGCTGGGCCGGCGCATATCACGGGCGCGGAGGATAGTGTTGTCGTCGTGGCAGCGCGGCAAGTGCGCATGCATGATTGCAAGAACGTGCATATATACCTGCATTGCGCGAGTCATCCCATTATCGAGGATTGTTCGCAGATGGCATTCGCGCCGCTTCCTAAATATTATGTAAAGGCCTCCCACCCCGTAGTAGATAAAATACATATTCTAGGGCATCGACGCTAACATTTCTGACAGACGAATGAGTCCACGCCGCCTGGGACGAACCAGTGGGACCAGGTAGATGACTTCAAATGGCTCAAAGACACAGCTTCGCCGAACTGGAGTATACTATCGGAGGAATCACGGATCGTAGATGACGTGTGGCAGAACACAGTATGTGGCAAGGTGGGAATGAGCACGGATGACATCCTCCGCGACCTTAATATATTGACTAAGGCCGGACCGGCTTTTGCGTCGGCAAGGGAGACTATCACATCGGAGACAGAAGCACAATCGCAAACAGGTGGTATATGAACCGAGCAATGAGAATGTTACCCCTTATTTTCTCTTGAGGCGTTGGGAGTATGTGGGAGGCCGAAAGGGGCCGGTCGCGCGCGGTACATAGCATATGCTGACAGTATATCCTAATTGCATTGTTATAGTGGCATCGTGACCCAGCTCTGCAGCCCCTGAAAGTGTGCTTTCTTTCTTTTTCGCCGTGTGGTATCATCGTAAACGCCAAAACGCCATAATATGCTCCCCAGCTCTCCTCCTTCGATCAGATACCTAGCCTACGCAGTCTGTCCCATAATCAGACGTGACTTGATCATCATTGTCGAGTACCTGTCCCCCAAACCTTCCCTGGCTCCTTACACCATATAACCCAACTCTCCACTCATCGCCCAAATCCACAATTCTCCTCCAGCAAACAGCCCATCTGTTGTTCACTCCACCATCCTCCCCCCTTCATCACCCCCCTCCCCAACCACCAACTTAACCCCAACCTCGCGCAATTTCGCCAGCGTATCCTTCTGCCTCCCAATCCTCGCCTCCAGCGCCCTGATCTCCTCCTGCTGCCCGTCCAGCCCGCGCTCGAGGTCCGGCAGCGAGGTGCGCACCAGCGTCCGCGCGCGCTGGAACCTGTGCTTCAGCGCGTCCGTCGCCACGGGGATCTCCTTGAGGGTCAGCTCGCCGGTCTTGCGGGCGAGGAGCTGGGCCGTTGGGGTCGGGGTCGCGGCGGTGGTGTGTTGAGTATGTGGGAGTTGGGAGTGGGATTGCGCGGGCGTGGCGGTGCTGGTTGAGGGCGCGGTTGTGGGGAGGGCGCGCAGGCGGGTGAGGAGGTGGGCGAGCTCGGAGAGGACGTCGAGGGCGTCTGGGTTTAGGGCTGAGGGGAGGGGGAGGGGTTTGCTTGGTGATGAGGACATTTTGGGTGGTTGGGTGCTGCTGGGCCTGAGGTGGGAGTTGCGTTTGCGGGGGTTGCGAATGTTAAATGGGTTAAGGGAGCGAAAGGTCGGCCGGTTCCTGAGGAAACAGCTCGACGGCAGAATTGCTGGATTCGGGTGTTGATATTATTCCGGCGTATTAGATAAGTGCAGCGAAGAATATTATGTAAATGGTTGTGTCGCTGGTTGTATTATGTGGTATTACATCGGGATCTGCCGAGCCTGGGGTTCCTTGTTGAAGGTTAAGAGAAAGAAAGTCTAGGTATCCTCTCCTTTGACTGTTGGCTGTACAATTTCTAGGTAGGTACTCTCGAGAGTATCTACGCGCCTACTACAAATGAAGTCGCGACTGAGACCCCTGTTGAGCCCCACTGTATTGACGTCAAGCTAGTCAATCGGAGTTGCTCATGGAGGGGTAGATACAAGAGTCCAGCTGCCCTACAAGAGCAGCCTTATTAGCAATACCTTATCTAGTCCGATGTACTGTAGATAATTGTCGCATCTTTGAGAACTGAAAGAATAGCCAGACAATCCAATGCGCAGAGCACCTCGTAGAATTATTGATTACAGTTTACTATAATATGCTTGAGTCGTACCACCGAATAACGGACCACCGTAAGTAAGTACGCAAGAGGGTGGCAAGATAGGGCGAGATAGTACGAGCGAGAGTGGTACTGCGGTACCGCTCTCTCTATCAGAAAATTCATAGAAATCCCCCACCATCCCACGTGCATAGAGCAGCGGCCGCGAAACCTCAGCAGCATAGCATACTGTACGTCGGACAGTAAGTAAGTACTTATTTTACTCGCTCAACTTACATACTTTCCCTGATCCTAAAATCACGCATTCCCTCGACAATTTGTCTTACTTACTTTCCCTTCATTTTATCAATTATTTCGCACTTTTACTGCAAATAGAGTTCTCATGCCTGTCCCATCCCAAAAAGCCTGCCTCATCGTCATCGACGGTTGGGGAATCCCCACCGCTGACAGCCACGGCGATGCCATCACCAACGCCAACACCCCCGTCATGGACGAGCTGTCCAAGAGCGACACCGGCTTCGCCCCGCTAGAGGCCTCGTCGCTTGCTGTTGGTCTACCCGAGGGTCTCATGGGAAACTCAGAAGTCGGCCACTTGAACATTGGCGCTGGGCGCGTCGTTTGGCAAGATGTCGTCCGCATTGACCAGACTATCAAGAAGGGCGAGCTCAGCAAGAATGCGGTAATTAGCAAGGTTCTGCAGAGCGCTAAGAATGGCAATGGCCGTCTACACCTATGTGGACTTGTCTCTCATGGCGGTGTTGTAAGTTACCCCTCCTTTTCTATCTAGAGAGGGCACTGCTCAACGAACAATTAGCACGCGAAACAAACTCACCTATACGCCCTCCTCGAAGCGGCCAAGGCTGCTGGTGTCCCTAAAGTCTTCATCCACTTCTTTGGCGACGGCCGCGATACCGACCCCAAGTCCGGCGCTGGTTATATGGAGGAGCTGGTCGGAAAACTCCAAGAAATTGGCGTTGGACAGATCGCAACTGTTGTCGGCCGTTACTATGCTATGGACCGAGATAAGAGATGGGAGCGAATTGAGATTGCTCTAAAGGGTATGATCCTAGGCGAGGGTGAGGAGAGCTCAGACCCCGTCAAGACCGTCAAGGAGCGCTATGAAAAGGGCGAGAACGATGAGTTCCTTAAGCCCATCATTGTTGGCGGCGATGAGGCCCGCATAAAGGACGGTGATGAGGTCTTCTTCTTCAACTACCGATCTGACCGTGTCCGGCAAATCACTCAGTTGCTAGGAGACGTCGACCGCTCTCCCCGCCCTGACTTCCCCTACCCTAAGATCCACCTAGTCACCATGACACAGTACAAGGTCGATTACCCCTTTGAAATCGCTTTCGAACCTCAACGTATGGGCAACGTCCTCGCCGAGTGGCTAGGCAAGCAAGAGGTCAAGCAGGTCCACATCGCCGAGACAGAGAAGTACGCCCACGTCACCTTCTTCTTCAACGGCGGCGTCGAGAAAGTCTTTGCCCTCGAAACCCGCGACGAGACCCAAGACCTCGTGCCCTCCAACCGGAGCGTCGCAACCTACGACAAGGCCCCCGAGATGTCCGCCGCCGGCGTCGCCACGCAAGTCGCCAAGCGGCTCGCCGAGCAACAATTCCCCTTCGTCATGAACAACTTCGCGCCGCCCGACATGGTGGGTCACACGGGCGTGTACGAGGCCGCCATCGTGGGCTGCGAGGCCACGGACAAGGCGATCGGGGTGATTCGCGAGGCGTGCCGGAGGGAAGGCTACATCCTTTTCATCACGGCTGATCACGGCAATGCTGAGGAGATGAAGTTCGCTGACGGCAAGCCTAAGACGTCGCACACTACCAACAAGGTGCCCTTTATCATGGACAACGCGCCGGCTGGCTGGTCGTTGAAGAAGACGGATGAGGGCGTGCTTGGCGATGTTGCGCCTACGATCCTTACGGCGATGGGACTGCCTGTGCCTGAGGATATGACGGGACAGAGTCTTTTGGTAAAGGCATAGACTACACTAGGAAGTTAAGAGTTTGTGATAGACTGTAGATGATTACACGAGAGATTAGAGATACCAAAAATATTGAAATACCTATTTGAGACTAAGAACAGTATATACATCTGTCCTGTGAGACATAGACTTGCCTAATCGAGTCAGTGCGACGAGGTGTAAATTAAATAATAAAAATTGATGCATTCTCGAGCCCGTTTGATTCTGAGATGTAGAACCGCAAAGTAATGTCACCAAGCTTCCCCGCAGTTGCACCCGACAAAATCGTGTCAATTCCTTTAGTCGCAACATTTAATTGCGTCAGGCCAGGTCCGTCTTTTATCTCCCCTATCTCGAACTCAACTAATTTGCAGCAAGCGTCTGGTACTTTCGGAAACAATCCCTCTAGCTCCTGGATAGAGAGTGTAATCTCGTTGTCCGTCCTCTCTAGGCTTTTTGTCAGATAATGCCCACGCCGTCTTCTTGACTCGGCTCGTCCTCTCCTGTCACTGGTCGGCGATACTCTTCAATCAGTCATGTAACGCTCGTAGGCCGAAGGCCATATTATTAACGCCGAATATACCCCATCTTGACAAGGTAAAATACAACTGAAACCTATACGACCTCGGGAGCGGCCGTCGTTAGTAGCCACCTCAACATGTTCCGCCTGCGATTCGTTCCCATCCAATAGTTCAATATGAGTCGTATTACGACTACCCGCTGACGAAGTTGTAGCCTGAATCTTGGATGAAGATAGATAACAACCAATTATCCCTACTTCCAACTAGCATATTCACACACACGAGACGAAGCTTTCGGGCTAGCCGTCTAGGATGTTTTCCTGTGCGAGTACCTGGGTACCTAAGCGAGGGTAGGATACCTTTTATGTGACGATCACCTAACCTCGCAGGACCTTGCGTAAGAACTTTATACCAATAAGTAGATAAATTGCGGTAATAAACCCCGCCTCTCTCCCCCCAAGTCAACATAGAACTTTTACCCATGCACATCGTTGTAACAGAAAGGCATAGCTACCTAGAATGAGCTTCATAGCTAGAACGAACGACCTAGTTTTCTAATCCTTTATCTTCCGCCTATACTTAGTGGCAAGTGTACATTGAGTACATCATTGATTGCCTTTCACCGGCTGCCCGCTTAGAGGTACCTGTATTCCTAACTAGGTAGTATAGCCATGCTAGGTAGGGTAAAGTTTAGGGAAGTATGTAGTAAAAGGTATCGTCGGACTTCTTCTAGCCTATCTAGGTATGGGCCCCATTTTGAGGACAAGTTGGAACTCATGTAACATTCTATTGTATTTGTTGTATTCGTAAAGCAATATTGCGCTGGCGGTGACCTCTTAGTCTAGGTCTTTAATTCAGGCAACAACATACCCTATGTAGGGCAATCCAATAAACTCTAGTACAAGGAGTCCTGTAGGTAGGAATTTAGTATGTGCTTATCATGCCTGTATAAGGCTTTCTTTCATTCGAACAGGTTCTTATAGTTGATGAGCAGGCCGTTCACATATTGCGGCAATGATGCATTGTTCATCATGAATGCAACCGCATGGGTCGAACGCCGATCTCCCGAACCAGTCGATTCCGGATTAGTGTCTGACGAGCTAGAACAACGGTGGCCGGTGGTCACAGATTCTTTCGCCCTATGTTGTACATTCCTCAGAAACAGACCGGGTTCAGAAGACCACAGGATCGCGGCGAAGTGGGTCTACATAGAAACCCCTGTCAGCATTTCCGCAGATGCCTAACCTCCAATAACCAACCATCGCGACTAATCTACGCGACGACGCGACTGATGTAATCGCGACTTACGCGACCGGCCTACGCGATCGACCTATGGAACTGACTTACGCGACTTACTAACGCTATTTTCTTTCGCCAGCATGTTTTATATAGAATTTGGGTATAAAGGGTCGCGCGATAAATTTCCATAATTAAAGAATTAAAATACTTACCTAGAAATTGCGACTATGCGAACCATATAACTTATACCTAGGTACTTGAATGGTAGCCTTACTTATATATCAAAGGTTTCAAAGGTTATTGGTATATGAGTAGGTAGGTTAAAGGAAAGTCGAACGAGCAATGTATAAGGTTGCCCATCACGGTGGGTGCTGTCAACTACCGAGTCAAGTTTAGAATAGTCACGGATTCTTCTCTTTTCTTTTTTTTCGTTTGAAAAAAAGAAAGAAGGCATGCGTTGTCAAAATGCCGGGGCTCCAATTCCTACGCCACATGCGACGTTGTATTGGGGGCTGGTTCCCTAACTTATATATATATTCAAGGCCGCCTACACAGGAAGTGAGTAAAGGGCCGCATTCGTAATATTAGTACCTAGTAATACCGAATAATTCTGCCCTGTAATAGGACATACCTACAAATAAGATAAACTAGCAAAAATATCGAAAAGAATATTGGCAGCAGGAATAAGTAGAAGATATGAGAAGGGTTGCAGCTCGGCGAGATTCCATTGGACTTTGAACGACATACGACTAAGTTGACTCCTTCCATCGCAGAGACTTCCCCGCACTCACTTAACAAAGACCAACCAGCGGCAACATTGACGATGGGCAGGGGAGATGGCATAGGATACCGAGAAATGAACTCTGCTGGGGCCATTAGGGCCGATGGCCACACAAGGGTCCAGGTTGGAGACAATCATGTTAACATCCATAACTACCGACGTTCCAGCCGCTACCCTGCCGATCCACGTCTCGCCCAGGCGAAAAAAGAGAACTTTCGTACCCAAATCCTCAAACGACTGTGCACTTCTCCCTACGAGGACCGCAAGAATAGAAATCCAAAGCGAGCGGCGGGTACTTGTCAATGGTTCACCAACCACCATCTCTTCCGAAATTGGCTCAATGAGCATTCGGCACTTCTTTGGGTTTCTGCAGACCCGGGTTGTGGCAAGTCTGTCCTAACAAGATACCTAATAGATGTTATTCTCCCTTCAGGCACTGCTAGAACAATTTGCTATTTCTTTTTCAAGGATGACTTCGACGATCAAAAGGCCTTAGTGGGTGCTCTTTGCTGCATCTTGCACCAGCTTTTTACCCAACTTCCCAATCTACTCTCGGACGAGATACTCGCAGCCTTCGGAGAGGGAGAACAGGTTTTTACATCTTTCGTGAGGCTTTGGAGCATACTTCTTAAGTCGACGAGAAGCCACCGTGATGGCGAAATAATCTGCATTCTAGACGCCCTAGACGAGTGTGCGGATCCGAAGCTTCTTGGCGAGGCTTTAACGAAACATTATAATAATGGCAAAGGAACTTCCACATTGAAGTTCCTCGTGACCAGCCGCCCATATCGTCGGGTCCACCAAGTTTTCCAGAGTCTCGAAGATTCCCAGCCCACGATTCATCTCAGTGGAGAAAGCGAAGAAGAGGCGGACAAGATCTCACAGGAAATCACGGTTTCGATTACGCAACGTATAGAGGAACTATGCAAACGGCGTCGACTTACGAGAGAAGAGAAACATATCTTGTACGACGAGCTCACTACTGGCGGCCACCGAACATACCTATGGATCCACCTCATCTTTGCTGTTATCGAAGATACTGTCTTTCTCAGCAAATATGATTTGCGTACTAGCATCCGCAACTTGCCTCGCACAGTTGAGGAGGCATATGAAAGTATCCTTCTCAAGAGTCCGGAGCCCGAAAAGGCTAGAAAGATTCTGCACGTTATTGTTGCAGCAGATAGACCACTGGATCTGACGGAGATGGCTGTAGTGCTTGCTTTCCGAGAGGACCACAGGTGTCGTGGATGCCTAAGGCGAGATCTCCTATCACCGGATCACCTACGTATCGCGATTCGAGAAACCTGTGGGCTTTTTGTTGTTATCCAAGATTCGCAAATATTTCTTCTTCACCAGACAGCAAGGGAATTCCTAGTGCGATTGCCTACAGAATCATCGCTCACTCGATCCCCTTCCTTCAAATGGAAACACTCGCTTGACTTAGAAGAGTCGCACCGCCTGCTTGCTCAGATATGTATCGGCTATCTACTCCTTGCCAACTTCGAAGAAGACGACGAGGAGACATGGGTTCACGAATCAGATGAGGAGATTCAAGAGTCGGACTACGATAGTCAAGAGTCAGATTACGACAGTCAAGAATCAGATGACGAGACTCGTGAGTCGGATGACGATGACAGTCTCAGCTTCCTAGACTATGCTGCAAACAGCTGGCCAGGTCATTACCGTCAAGCGAACGACGCTCATAGTACGCCTCTAGAAAATTTGGCCTTGGAACTGTGCGACACAAACTCTCCCGCTTGCATACGTTGGTTGAAAGTGTACGGGGATATTAGATGGCAAGATCCAGACTTCTTCGCTGAATTTCCCACTCCCTTGTCGGTCGCATCCTACTTTGGTTTCAATGATTTGGTCAAATTTATGCTACGAGATAAAAAAATAAGTCTCGAGGCAAGTGGTACACCTAGCCAACGAACCGCTCTATCATGGGCCTGTGAGATTGGACATGAGTCGATAGTCCGGTTGCTCCTAGATCGAGTACCGAAGCACCAAACAATCCTCAAACAGAGGCTGCCATCATTGTTCCCTACTATTGTAAACCAGAGGGATAGATTCGGCAGATCACCGCTATGGTATTCTACAGTGAACGGGCATCGCAAAATTGTTCAGCGCTTACTCGAAAGCGGCGCAAAAGTCGACATCGAAGACGGTGATGGCTTAATGCCTCTGGCATGGGCGACACATTACGGTGATAGGGAGATCGTTGCGCTCTTGGTTAAAAACGGCGCTCGACAGTACGCTAAACCGAGCTCTCTGGAGGTAACGAATCAAAGTGGCTACACTCCACTTCTACAAGCTGCAGTATCTAAGAACGAAGTTCTCGTACGGCTGCTGCTAGACAGCGGTGCTAAAGTTGATGCTGCAGATAACCACGACTGGACGGCTCTAACGCACGCTTCAGCACAGGGCAGCGACGCGATAGTCAAGTTGCTGCTGGGCCGAGGTGCGAACGCCAATGTTTTAGATAAATTTGACGGGACACCTTTAATTCATGCTTCTTATGGGGGCTATGATGCTACCGTGAAGCTGCTACTAGATGGGGGCGCTAAGTTTGACCATTCGAACAAAGACAGTAGGACTGCTTTGATGTTCGCTTCGCTGCGTGGTCACGATAATGCAGTAAAGCTGTTGCTAGATGAAGGTGCTGATAGTAATGCTTCGGATAAACGTGGCAGGACGGCTTTAATGTTCGCTTCAGAGAAGGGCTACAACAAGATAGTAAAACTGCTGCTGGACAGCGGTGCTCAGGTTGATATTTTAGATAATTTGGGGAAAACAGCTTTGGGGCACGCATTAGAGTGGAATCGCAAGGGTATAGCGAGGCAGCTTGGAGACGAAGGTGCTAGTTTCTGAAATAAATAGTACCTCACATTGAATAGAATACAGCAGAATAGGTACACTTGGAATGAACATTCATACCTATTGACATTTCATCACACACACTTCAAATTTATGTAGGTACTTATGGAAATATGTATATACTGGATAAATACATATGCTAGTACCCCGCAATTTAGTGCGCACAAGCCCAGCGCCAATTCGAAATCTGCACACCCACCAGTCCAAACTGCCCCACCACCGCACTTGCGAATTTTGATCCCCTTTCCGACTCCATCGTCCACGCATACCTCGCGATCACAACCCCGTCAAGATGGATTCCGAAGACCCCCAGGAGCGCCCCGATGAGATAAACAGCATCATTAACGGCCTCGAGCGGTACAACCCCGAGGCCGTCGGCAACCTCGAGGAATACGTGCGCCACCAGTGCGAGAACAGATACACCGACTCCAACGCGAACCGGACATTGCTGAAGCTGTGAGTGCTATTATCCTCGCTTTCTGTTTTGCTCTGTTGTTTTTACTATTTCTAAAATTTCTCGTCTTTGCCGTTTTCTTTCCCTTGGAAGGAATGCCTGTGTGAAATGAGAAGGACTACCATGACTCCGTCGCTGGAATGATGATCATGTGTAAAAACGTTTCCTATTACCTGAGCGGTTCTTGGGTCTAACAAACCCTACCGTTTGATGTCATGGATATAAGCTTTACCTGACCCAACCGACTCAACTGGCCTTGATATCTCGGTCCTCTTGCTCCGCCTCCGAGTCACTATACTGACACAAGTATCTCACTAGATACCAGCTCAACCCCGACCGCGTCAAAGATGAAGTGATAACCAACATCCTGGTGAAAGCCTTAACATGCTTCCCATCACCCCAGTTCTCACTTGCGCTCCACCTGATCCCTCCCTCAGTCCTCGCACCGGCCAACACGCGCAACGAGGAGCTACCTGAGGCGGTGGCGAAGCTACGTCTGCTCAACGACCAGCTGCAGGGCTCACAGTATGCCCGGTTCTGGGCGACGCTGGACTCGGACGACCTGTACGCCGACCTGACCACCGACATCGACGGCTTCGAGGAGCTCGTGCGCATGCGCATCGCCTCACTCGTCTCCCACGCCTACCGCGAGATCGACCTACCTATCCTTGAGCAATGGCTCGGCATGGACGGCGACGCTGCCACTAAGTTCATTACTGAGACCGCTGGCTGGGCCGTTGATGGTGGCGTCGTGAGAATTCCTAAGAACCCCGAGAACGAGGCGAAGAAGTCTGAGGTTCGCGAGGATGTTAATGTTGAGATGTTCTCTAGAGTCATCCGCCGCGCTTGGGAGGAGACGGCTTAAATTGCCCGCTCCTTGAGGTTTTTGTGGAGGTATGTCGGTCGGTTACGGATTACGCGAAATATAAAAGAAAGGATGGCCGAAGTTATCCGGTTCATGGCGTTGGGGGAAGAAACTATTATCCTGCAACTAAGCTGAGCTTAGCTCGGTTCAGCTCAAGACGGACTCGAGATGTGGTTTTCGTGACATGGCGCCGCTCGAGGTCTATATTTGTATGCCGCCGCAGAGCGGTTGCGAGTTAGATGATATGAATAAATGAAACGATCAAACAAATCATTGACATGAAGAAATAAGGTAGACGTGCAGTGGAGTCTTGTAAGAGAATAAGTTTGGTCTGAGCTACCTACAATTATTTCTACTACTAGCCCCTCTTGAACTAGATACATATATATACCACCAGTGTTGGCTATGTTCGGCTACGTGTGTAAGTTTTAGGTGCAAATTATATCCCCAGCTAACGGTGACTCTACGCTGGCTTGATTTGGTGTCACCAACTGCTGGCGCTGCAGGCCTAGGCTAGATTGGAAGTCATAAGACTGTAGGCTCGGAAGCAGTATATAACGTGCGGAAGCCCCGAATATCCCAAGTCGAGGGATATCGCCAAACCTTTTGGTTCAACGGCGTGCGGCAGGTCTTACGCGTGACATTTAGATAAGAGTGATAATTTTGGAGGATATGCATTGCCAACCACAATTAGGACCTAGATAAGCGCGGGGCATACAGATTGGAGATAAGATAGAGAAGAGATTCCAAACCGCCGCTATATCAGAGAACAATGACCTAAAATTATAGCGCTATATACTAACATATAGCTAAAACGGCTGGTGATCAACTATCGCGACTCAAACATCAGGTTTATTAAACCATCAATCAACCACTGTAAATATTAGTATTTGGCCAGCTTTGAAGACCCCTGGATGTTTAAAATCATAGTAAGCGTTAAAATTCGGGTTAGCGATTAATTCATCAACAGTAATATTTTCAATGAGACGGCACAGTCCATTGGTCAATACTGAGGCCACTAGTCCCGACTTGTACAGTAGGTATGCTCAGGCACCTACAGAAGACATCTGATTTTGGTAGTGTTGCTGCGGTCCGACCCTTGGTGGATAGCCTCATAGTAGAATTCAAAGCAACTCCGTCACCAGCCTGGACAGTATATAAGTAGCTCCCCGTTATTGTTTTACCTAGACATTGCCACGTGCTAGATAGCTTGGATATTTGTAGGTCTCAACGTCGAATGCATAGACGATATGTTTTATGCGGTTCCTAACCCGGCTCTGTTTAGAAAAGACGTCACCTGCTAGCAGTAGGCAACGGCAATTCAAGATGTCACGGCCACCGATCGATCGTCCACAACAGTATCATGACATGGCCCTAGTGCGTCTCGTACAGGGAGGATTTCTCGACGTGCCGAGTCTCGATTATGCTCGTCGACTCCTTTCATCCCGCGATGACGGAATATTGGGCGAAACGGTTCTGGCTCGAGGATTCGGTCCTGATTTCGAGTATCGCGACCGGGAGGAACTCGAGGCCTTCCTATACAGAGTGGGCGTCCTGGTTTCCCAAAGGACTCCCCTCGATGGCGCGATCAGTACTGCCTCTACGTTGATCCACCAGCGTGGGAGCAATGGCACTATGCATGTGCAGACGGGCGAAGGTCTCATGACGACGGGGTGACCGATAATATCGTAGATAGGCATGTAGATGATGGCTATAACTACAGGACATTGCGACCGGCTTATATGTCGGTTGACATAAACAGATACCAGGTAGCTGTGTTCGCGCCGTTGCAAAGTCAACGAGTGGACGGTCATGAGGCCATCCTTCGTGACAAAGATTCTAGAAGCGTCAGCAGAGAAAGCGATGTTCGAGACAGCGGATCTTATAGTGGTATGTGCACCCCATGCCACACTGTGTTATCAGGGCTAACGTTTCTAGGTGTGGTAATAGTCAAAGCGTTCTTCAAGGAGACCGGAGTATATACGTGTGGCACTGCAGTTTTAATAGACGACAGGCACGCCGTAACGGTGGCACATAATGTGTGGCACGTGGAGGACGGGCCAGCGAGAGCTATCACACTATGCCGAGACGAACGCGTAGATGTCGATGGCACCGGGTGCTACCGTGTGGAGGTCGTTGGGGTCCATTGCCGTTGGGCTAATATGCATTCGAAGGCAAACGATTTTGCCCTACTTCGAATCTATGATCGGGTGTCTGATGGAATCAAGCCGATGAGGTATAAGCAAACACCGATAGATGGATGTGCTATCGCAGCCACCGTGTATGGATTTACCTCCAGACTACCAGAGTCGAGGAGCGATTTGATTCGACTTGCCCAGAGTCAAGGTAGCGCCAAATACAACATTGAGGAGGCTATGGTAGATCATACTGGGGACACGATCAGAGGTATGTGTAGATATTATCGTTATGGTCCAATGTTCTTATCGCTGATCATATTACTTGTCATAGGAGCGTCCGGTGGTCCGCTGGTTGATAGCGATGGCAGCATAATCGCCATTCATCGGGGCTGGCGTTACTTGTCGGATGAATCCACCAAAATTAACCAAGCCGTGGCGATTAATCGACATGATAACAACGTGGAAGGATTTATTCGAGCAGTAGCTGGTCATCAAGCCACTAACAACGTCTCTGGTGTGGTACGCGGGCGAACTGACGAATTCGAATCAATCCAGGTAACTCTATTTGGATGGAACCAAGAGTCGGAGCCTTATGAGGAAAATGAAGTTCCGAAAGGGAAGAACAGGGAGTAGAATGAGCCCTAAGGCAGACCAAGGCGAAGGGATGAAAGGAGCGGGAAAGATGGAACTGGAGGTAGATGATAAATTGGGCGCCTAGCAGGTACATAGATATCACCCCGCTACACAAGTACCCACCAGAGGTAAGCTACCACCACGCCACAGAAAAGCTTTACAACTCAAATAACTTAACTAATATAGGTCTTAAATAAATGCAACGGATCTTAGTCAATAGAAAATTAAATTACCTACTCATTAATACAACTTGCATATATATAAAACTTGGATTGGTTAAGTTAAACAAGTTGTAAAATCTGCTAGTAGGTGGTGGTTGTATCCATTAGCGACTTTTTCGACCCCTTGTTAGGTCCACATATCCTCACCCTTTTCTCCCCCTTGCTAGATTAACTACATTGTTTAAGCGCACAGGTAGCGGCTTTCACCAGCATATTTATGTGTTTACGTAAGTGCCTATTGTTTTAAGTGGTAATGTTTAAATGAGTACAGCACTATAATTAGGTGAGATCTAGGCGGCAAACGAAGTATGTCGAATATAACAGTTTTATTAAATTATAAAGTATTTCTTTAATTTACAGCATACTGCTTATTTCAATTAATTGCTAACTTATCCTTAAAACATAAAATGTGAAATTTATAATATAAATAACGTAATATCGAGGCATAATATAAAGTAGATATATTTAACAATATAATTATCCGAGCAATACGCACCACTTGGATCGTTTCCGTTTAGTTATGTAAACAGCCTCATATGTTCTTGTTTATGTTACGAATTCCACATTTTATGTTCCGGAGGTGAGTCGGCACTTAATTAGAAAGTCTCTGTGCTGAAACAGTAGTTAAAGGGATAGCTGCGGCGACAACAATGGAATGGATGAAATAAATTTAAAAATGGAGCAACCAACAATGAGCAGGATCAAATCCCATGTTACAGGTGCTTATCCAGTCGACCGCATCCGACATTAAGTTAATATATAAATAAAATGAATTTATATCTAAATATCCAGAAGCTCGGTACTCTAGACAAGTCGTCGCCATGTCCCACACATAGACTAGCTCACTACTTCCTGATGGTGATAGTACTGCTAAGTACCCAAACGGATAATATCCTGCTGGCGCCATGGTCGGGGGACTGTAGAGCTGACCATTCCACGGGCGTCAGGTTGGGGGTATTGTTCAACCAGTTCCGAGTCCAAAAGGTTCGTCAGGTTGGGGGTATTGTTCAACCAGTTCTGAGTTTAAAGATTCTAAGTACCTTGTGGAAATGCGGTGTCAGATGAGTGACGATAAGGGGAAGGGAATGTGGGAACATATTCAACAGGCCTACAAGGAGCGATACGGCCGCAAAACCAAGGAAAACCTACAAATGCAGTTAATACGCTCTGTCCAATCATATGCCGTATGAACTTCAATGCGGACCTTGTGGATGGCGACATGCTGCGGGCGGCCAAAAGATGGCTCATCGCAGCAGCAACAGCGGCCGCAGCTCCAAGAAGCAGAACACGGGGAGAACCAGAGCAAATGGCACTTCAATTAGGTTTGCGACTGCCTTCCCATTTCGCTGACACTCAAGAAGGGGGGGGGATGGGGGAAGGGGGGGGAGAGAGGGAAATATATAGAAAGATGGTAGGAGTCCCGTCAGACCTGTGTCACCTTGCACAGAGTCTCCTGGGATCCCCAGCCTCGTCTCCCAACCCCAACGGAGCCCACAGTCCTTTCTCAACAAACTGACGTTATTGATAAGTGATATATGATTACCGGTGATATGGGATTTGTGATTGGTCTCCATATCTCAACGGATCACGAAAATTCTTTCAAGCAAGACTGATTCGTCCACGACTACGCGGTTGGCTACGGACTCCCCAACAAACTCGCAATCCCGGAGGGCTACATCTGGAGCCTCGTCTCTGTCTGATGCGTCCTTTTTGTTCATGCGTAGGACGAATGGGACGCGCCCATACCGTAGATCAACCAAGAAGTCGCCCTCTTGAGTCCTGCCCGGGACCAATGCAAGCGCGTAGACATCAGGCGCTCCGGAAGGACTGTACACGGCGGGGCGTTTGCCATCCACAATGGACGTTCTATCGACACGAATAATGTTGGGCTTACTTGACCAGGTACTGGTCTTCCGGGAGCGCGCTAGAAGATGGTGTTCAACCGTCCCTTTTCTAGGGCCTTGTTCCGCGCAGGAAGCATCACGCATTGATCCCCAACACATATCGAGAAAAGGAGCAAACTCCGAGGGCGTCGTATAGAAATCACCGAATAGGTCGCGTCTTAAGACGCCCAATAATGGGTCTGGGGTCTCCAGATAGGGCACGGGAAAATATTTCCGCCACACCTCCATGATCCGTTGTCGCCTTTGGCTCTCTGGAAGGTCCGAATCCTGGATTTCTTGAAGACGTTTTTCGTTCGTCCAGTTTAACCGAACCACATCCGAGAGCCCCTTTATTTCCCCAATCACAGAGCCGCAGGCTACGAGAGTCTCACCAGAGTCGATGCACGCGCAAACCCTATGAAATGACTGATGTCTTTCTGACTTCTCCATATCGGTCTCTGGGTCAAGTGTGCTCAATATGGTAGGCGTGTCGAACAGTGGATTGTTAAGAGATACGCCTAAATCCCAGTCTGGAACCCATGAAGGGAGTTGGAAGCGGTTGGACATCACATCCTTATAACGAAATGGGCTGTGGTCGACGTGGCTCAGTAAATCGTAGCTTTGCGATGAAAGAATGAGGTTTCTCGCAAATCTCGTGTAGACATCTCGGCAATCTTGGCTATAGTTGACCGCGAAGCCTTGGTCATTTACATCGATCCCACTCGCGATACCAAGAAGACCATATATTTTATCCCTTGGATCTGATGCCTGATGTAGCCTAGTACGCCGAAGTAAGTCGAGAATGTGAAGCGTTTCGTCCTTGGGTCTCTGTGCCTGAGAGGGCCAGGATGGCAGGAGATGGCCCAAGCCATGTAGTGATTGATACGAGCAGCGCGCTTGGAATATATTTATGATTATCTCGATTTGGTCGATCTCATTGGCCCTGCAGATGCCGACGTGGTATAGCTTCTTGTACCTACAAGTGAGAATTAGAGCCTTACAGAAACCATCCCAGGACATCCTTCGATGTCCGCTTTGAATCGATAATGTCGGTGAGGCGATGGCCTCTTGGAGAACCCAGAGCCTTTGAAACCAGGGCCGACTAAGGACCTCATACAAGAACACCGGGGCCAGTTCAACCTCATTTTTGTTCATAGCTCTAGTGGCATATCGCTCAAGAAGACTCCAGTTCACTTGTTCGGACTCATCATGTCGATTCCCAAGATAAATGATGGTCTCTAGAGAAGAGGAGTAGATACGCCGCATTTGCTGCACTTGATGGTTCCTTTCGTTGACATCATTTTGGTTGATACATAGAGCATCAACCCAGAGCCTGATGTTGCGGTCCTCTCGGCGGAGGTCGTAAAGGGCCGAGATTAGGTTTGGTCTGACTCCTAATTGAGAATCTCCTACTTGGATTCTGTGTCTAATTTCGTTCGCGCCCCAGACGTATGATAATGCCGTGTAGCCGGTTTCCGTACAGACGTCCGACAGTCTTAGCTCGACTATCTCCCCTTGAATAGGGGCCGTGGAGTCTGATGACGGCGCGAGATCGAATACTCGAATAGAATCAGGGTGCGATAGCACCGAGTACTTATATTCCAGGCATCGTCGGTATCCATCTTCATTATACTCATAGCTGCGTATAGTCTCATCGTCGGTCATGGTCGATAACACCAGACGGGCTGGGCATGGACCTCAAAACGAACCAGGCATAAGTAGGAACCAGCGTGGCAATAGGTAACAGTATAAAATTCCCCAGAACATAGGAGCAGCCATCCTAGTTGAAATAGATAGAGGACTTGGGCCGGGAGGCTATTTGCCCATGTTAGGCAGATTTCGTGCACATTAAGGGACGCGTATCGAAGCGAATGGAACTTGTTTGTGGCTTAGCAGAGACGTGACCTGATTGATTCACAACAGTGCATCGACCTTTACCTTACTTCAACCTCCTGCATCACAGGCAGTGCAATGCAGATATGTTGTCATTGAAGCTATCCATAAGGACGCTGGTTCCTGACAATGTCGTCGGTGCGATAAGGTAGTAGTACAGGGGTGCCATCCACGACGTACCCCTTTTTCCTAAAATTGACAGCTGTGGTCAGCTGACATATTTCCGTTTCCGCCGTCTCCATTTCGGCGAGAGCACGCCGAAACATATCTGGACCTTCTCTATCTAACCCGGTCGATGTAGGTAACTATTCCGTACGTCTAAGGTATTTGCCTACCCCCCAGTCGGCCACACAATCGGTGTTATATTTATTTATTGCCTATGTCAACGTAAGCTAGATTGAAGTAGGCATTATGACACTATCATCATGAATTGCATCCTACCTCGATGCTATACTTCATCAATAGCTCATGCTGTTCAAATGATCAGAATTTTATAAACAGCTGCCGTGCTCATCACCGCCTTCCAGGTGCGGAAGAGCCAACTTCCTCCCACTGAACACCAGCCCACTCTTCCAGGTACCCGACCTGTCCCTCGTCAACACCCCTAGCCTGACAATCCCGCTCACACACCCCCACAATAATCGTCCCCCACTCCATGCCCTCAAGCGACAGATCATCTTCCTCAAGCTCTGTGATCGCCTGCGGACAAAGCTGGACTTCGAAGGTGCGGGGCCCGGCGCAATTAGGACATCGCGGGACACCCTTGGTCCCCCCTCCTGAAGCGGTGGTCACGGCGCCGTCAGCCGCAAGCGCTTTACCCACGGCGTCGGTCTTGGAGTAGAGCAGCGGCGTACCGCCGAACTCATAGCGAATAGATTGCTCCGGGTTCTGCGCCAGTCTGTCCGCAAAGCGCTGAAACGCGGCATCCATCGTCGACTCAAAAACCTCCTTGTCCTCCTTGCCGCCTCCCGACCCGGCGCCGTCGTCGACGTCTATCTTTGCTGTAGCTTGGGGGACCGGTGGAGGTGTGGGGTCTAGCGTCTCGTATTCGGCCTCTGATAGGTAGGAGATCGGGTATGGTTTTGGCTGGGAATCCTCCGGTGGCCAGGGCTCGGGGGGTGTCTGCGGGGCGGCGGATTGTGGGTTGTTTAGAGACAGTGTCTCGGCGAAAGTTTTTGGTAGGGCTTTGATGTCTTCGTTTGTTTTTGCCTCGGGCTCGGGTTGCGCTTCACTAGTAACTTCTATGGCAGGCGTTGGTGCTCTAAATGGATTGCTTGCGCTTGCGAATGGATTGCTCGATGCAGATGCGTTTGCACTACTGGATGTTGCGAATGGGTTTGCGCCCGATGCACCTCCTAGAGTCTTTGCGCCAAACAAAGTCTCGCCCAAATTGCTGGGAGCTTTAGGTTCCTCTTTCGGCTTTGGCTTTTCTTCCTTCTTTTTCTTTTCGTTGTTAAGAGATGCGACCTTACTTCCCGGCGCAACTCTCAGACTCCTCAGAGCACGTATGCTACCATCTCTCCGCCGACAGCTCTTCTTCTGGCATGCGAATACGTAGAGGCGCCGCTCGTGGCCGGGGAATCGGTCTGGTAGTTCGGCGTTTAGTTGGAGGAGGAGGACCATTAGGTCTTTGCAGACATTGCATTTGGCTAGGGCTGCTGATGGAGGGGTATCTGGATCGAACCATTCCTAAAGTCGGTTTCATAAGTCTCTGTCCTCCGAGTACCTTTGATGCTGGTGGGAGAACTTACAGGCCGTCCTCCAAGTCTGCTTATAGTATCATCTCCGGGATCTTTTGAAGCATATCCTAATAGGACATTTGTCTCAGTGAACTCTTCCTCCTCTCCTCCCGAGGAATCGCTGTCATAGGGTGCCATGATGTAATCTTGGCTTGTCGGGGGTTGACAATAATCGCTTGGGCTCGTCGCAACTTTTTTTTTGGAGGGGTAGGTCATACCCCTGTTCTACATTTACTTACTTAGATCCTTGGCGGGGCTTATCGCATATCCTTGCGGACCCCTGTGATAAGCTTAATTGGCGCCCAATTAAGCAAGTACCAAAGTACCTAGGCGCGGTCTCTGAGTTGAGGCAGCTACAGGTACATAGGTACATGGTACCTAGGACATCTCATAGGTAATCAAGACATCAGGTAAGGCACCTACCTCACTTGGAATTATCGATTTTGCCCTTCACAATCAGAGATAGTTGGATCGAGTGCCTAGTATTATATAGCCATACCTAGGTATTCTTATGGAGAGTTGTTGTAACTACATGTTCGGCTGGATAGTTTGTAAAGCAGTTGTATCTATAATTATTTGCTTTTTGTGTTGCTAAAATCATAAAGTTCATACCCATGTAATTTCAACATCTACCAAGACATTGAACCAAATAATTGTTGACACAACTATAGTGCCAACCCCAATCAAGTCTAGCTTGGGAATTTTAAGAGTCACTGTCTATCCAAACACAGCTTTAGCGCATAAGGCTTTGGGATTAAAATCAAGTAGTAACATAGAGGTGGATTATGGAAGCTGGTGGAGGTTGTATTGATAGCAATCTGCCTTGAAATACAACCTGCAGCTCAAGGTTGAATTGGTAGTTTGTCCCATCCTTTGGGTGCTTTCTAGAGTGGCATGGAAACCTACATGTCCTGTGTTTGTATTTTTGCTTGCTGAGCTAGGCCCATATGTTTGCAAAATTAAGGTACCAGGTAGGCATCAATTGTTGTGTCTTGTATTGAGAAGTTGCAACTCGGATCAGGGACTGTCCGAAGTTTATCCGAAACCACGCTAGTATCTGTCAAATCTATTTAACTCGCTCGGCTCCCCCGGATTTCGCTTTCCTCTTCTCTCCACCCAAATATGGGTCACAACGTTGTGCTTCAACGTTGCTTCAACGTCGCTTCAACCACCACCGGTTCAAAGAGACCAGGGGAGCACTGACGGAAACCTCCTAGCCGATGTGCTTCTCGGTCCCTTGGTTCAAGTTCAAAGGCATCTTCACGATGCTCAATTTCCATCTCTCTTGCTAGGTAACTACTTGTTAAATTGCACTCTTGAATTGAAACATGCTAACTTACCTAAGCAGTTTTGGAGCAAGGCTGTTATACTGCCCTCATTCTTTGGTACAACGTCTTTCTGCAGCAATGGCCAACATGCCGTCCTCGATTTGTAGTGGCTACGGTCTTGTAATCTAAGTTGGAATGGCAGCATCTGGTGTGGTGCTTTCTTCGTTGATTATGCTGGGCTTTTGTTCTCTCTGGTTCATCTGGTCCAAGACCTCTGGCATTGTCTCAATGTTGGGCCCGACGATGTGGACGATGTCGGCCCTGGCCTCCCACGATCCGGCCCTAGCATTGAGACAATGCCAGAGGTCTTGGACCAGATGAACCAGAGAGAATAAAAGCCCAGCATAATCAACGGAGATATCAGTACCACGAATGATGCAATTCTGACGCGGTGGTCTCTACAAAGCTCCCTTCTTCAAGATGGTTGCTATATCTTGCTTATTGCTGATATCTAGCATAAACCATAAGAGCCAAGGATGGTCATCGCCCGCCTGTCCAACGGCGTTGCTATGGAGTGTGGATTCGGCCTCGGGAAAATAGTGAATGAAGAAGGCAGGTATGGAGGATGATTGGCTTGGTGCCTGAGGACGTGTGGGGGGTACAGTGTGGAAATTCGCTGGGATCTCTGGTCACCCCGCCTGGAAGAGCTGGAGAGCCTGGAGGCAACGGCTGCTTGATTGTTCCCCCAGAGATTCTATCAGAAATTTCCAGAACCTAGTCCGCACCTAGGTTTGCAAACACAACCTCGCTGCATCAAGCATTTCCCACCTCTATTCCACCTCCCAGTCACAACAGCGAGGATCCATCACCACGAGCGAACCCTGTCAAGCATAACCATGCCACGAACTAAGGCAGATCACACAAATACGAGTGGCGTAGCTCGTCAGACCGCTGACGGCGTGTTCTGTATGTGCAGTCTTACCCTACTATTGCCCCTTCGGTCCCCGAAACACTCTGCTTTCCAGGACTGCACTAACCTGCCTCTCTCAAAGACCAGAATGGTAGATATCTCTGCCAGCGTGTCGAAAATGGCACGCCGTGCAACAAAGAGATGGCAGGGAACACCCACAGCATCAGTTCCCACAACTCCCGTTTCCACAGGGCCGGCCCATACCGGGAGCTGCAGGCAGCGGGCGATTTCAAGTGTTTCCACGAGAATTGCGAACACCGGAGCCCCACGTTCCATGCGATCCTAGGACACATTCGCTACGCCCACGGTTTCAGAGGAAGCTCCGACGCCATCAAGCTACATTATGGAAGTAAGTGAATTCACCAGGACTATCCGCTTCTGCACGACCCCATCCCGACATGATGCGACCTCATATGAGCAACTGCCCATGGCCACGGCTTCCACCTTGACAACGTTCTACTTTAGTAGTGTTGTGGTATAGTGTTGCAATCCAGTTCCGTGATACGACGCCTTCGTGCACCCGCGACACTTTTCCAAATCAAGAGGCCACAATTTCTGACCCCAAATGTTGCAGTCCCCGTCAATACCAAAAGAAAGCGCGAGGGAAATGCGGAGGAGAGCGGCTCCAAGAAGCCACGCCAGGAAGCCGAGGAGACTGCGCCTGAGGACAACCCCCAGACGACCTTGGGAACTATTGCTGAGGAGACACCGCAGCAGCAGCAGATCAACGAGGGTGGCTCCGAGGGCAACGGCCAGGAACCCAAGGAAAACGAGGATGGGGCGGAGGCGGAGGCGGAGGCAGAGGCGTCGGTCGAAGAATTTATGAACGAGTTCATCGACTTCGATGCCGAGCATAACCCGGCTGACGACGACGAGTTGCTCGGTCTAATAGATCCAGCTCTTCGCCAGTGGGATAAGGACCACGACAGGTCTGGCGGTGGCGGCGCTGCGGGGAGCGGCTCTGGCCTTGGGGGCCAGATCCTCTCCGACGCGGTTGTTCCCGCAGAGCCCACGAGATAGGGATTTGCCAAACCTCAACTCCGGGCCTTGAAGGACAACTTCGACGTTTCAATGAGAGTTCCCATTTGATTAACCTGGGCTCATGTTTCACATATCGTACCCTCTCCTAATCATTTCTGTCACCAATATATATATCTCTATATACATCTATATATAGAGGCACTTCCATCACCAGAGGCGCTTCTATCACCAGAAGCACCTCTATCACCCCTAGCACCAGAGGCACCTCTATCCCCCCTAGCACCAGAGGCACTTCTATCCCCCCTATCACCAGAGGCAATTCCATCACCAGAGGCAATTCCATCACCAGAGGCACTTCTATCACCAGAGGCACCGCCATTATCAACTAAAATGGCCTTATTGCTGTCTCCAAATGAAGAAGTTCGAAAGTCTTACAGAGGTGTGGAGTCGAATAGATCATATAGGAAGTGACCAGTGCACTCTTCAGTGAGATCAACTCTAGTAGTATTCAGATGATCCTGTAGAAGTTATCTAGTACAAAAGAAAGGTTGAAATCAGACTATTTAAGTATACACGTAGATCTTTTGGGTGATTAGTCACCTGATCTTACTGACTACTGGGTCCATTCTGACCCACTTATACGTGACAGAAAGACTTACTATGCTGGCATTTTCTTATCACTCCTTTTGCACGTAGTAGGGAAGACTCTGGAAATGGCGGAAGGCTTGGTTCTTTCAATAACAATTATCATGCTACCAGACCATATATATACCACATGTCATGTATAAGAAGATCAAAAGAAGACTGATAAAGTACTTACATGAGGACGGCATAGTAAGGAGACAAATGCCACCTAAAGACTCCTCTAAAGCTGTCGGCCGCAAGCGGCGTCGAAGTACCTATCAGCCACTTGATGCTAATGCGGAGAGTGTGGCAATGAATACGCGATTATAGTCAAGGTTGAAACCAAAAGCGAAGCTGTGAATTGTCACATATTTACCATACTAGCAGGGGATCGGGTCAACAATGACCCAGTTGATCTCGGTATATAAATAGAGCGTATTTCCTTTCTCGTGACCCCACACCTCCGCGAGAGCATGGGTACTTCTTATTACATGTATTTACCATTGTTCATAACCCTATCAGACAGTCAAACCCTGAAGGGCTGACGTACTTATCTAGATAGCTAGAGGTAGAACGCAACAGAATATATGAATTCAGCACGATAGACTAAGCTCTTAAATCAGTCTAACCACTAGCCACCCGCTCTGTCTCAATAACACGGTCCTTTACCAGCATGGGTTGTAACATACAGGAGGTCTGTAACATGTGTAGCCTCCATATCCACCGCCATAGCAACCATTCCCACCTCCATTCCTGCCGCCATTCCCGCCGCCATTCCTACCGCCATACCCGTTGCCATAATTATTAATCATGTTGTTACCGTAGTTACTGCCACTAATACTGATTCCAGACTCGGCTTTGGACTTGGGAACGAAAGTCCCCTCACTTACGGAGCCGAGCACGGAACGGCTACCGTCTTGTCCAACGTGCTCTACAGAGCCCTGTGTTAGCAGATACGCTTCAATTGCACCTGTGTCGGTGTCCTGAGAAATGACTAGGCTCTGGACGGCGCCGGAGAATGTTGTGTTAAGGATCGCCTTATCTAGATAGTAGTGCGTTAGAGGATAATTAAGCGGATTATATCGTACATGTCGGTGATAACTCACCGCTCCAGTCACCAGTCTCGAAGTCTCGGATGTGGCAGTGGGCACCTCCTTGAGGATCTAAAAATGAGACGGCGAGGGCCCTGTCGGTTATATAGACTGAGAGAGGTGTCCCTAGCTGGGCTTCCCCAGGGACGTCGAATCCCGACGACCATGTCACTGTCGCCTCGTCGAAACGGACGCTGGTGATGACGCCGTTGGCACCTTGGGCGAACACCACTAGAACACTCCGGGTTAATTATTTCTATCTTGAGTCTCATTTACGAGAATCTTAGAATTTCGAAGGCAGAACTTTAATCATACGGTAAAGTCTATGCTCTCCAAAACTCTAAAACGGGACGAAGTAAACATCGAATAATACTCACAGGCGCCCCCGGGAATCAAGGCCACGCCGACGTGACTCTGGGGGTGCAAGCTGATCGTCTTGACTCCATCAAGCGAGGTCTCAACCCACTCGTCAGAGTCTACGTCGAACTCGCTAGCCCGTAGCACGTTGTCCGCGCTAGTAAAGACCACATATGACTAGAGGAGAACACTGTTAGTACGCGGTCTTCATTGTAGCCTAGAAAACAGGGCGCACCTTCTTCTCGCTCGCAACATACGAGGCAGATGGGTTGGCGCGGATACCGTCAGCAACGAAACGCTGATTCTGGAGCTCCTCGTTGTTAAATACCCTCTCAACTAGCTGCCCCTCGTCTTCCGAAAGAAGGCAGAGGCTACCATCGGCTAGCGATGTAGAGCCGGCGGCTTGCATGCAGCGAACGAGCTTCTTTACTTGGCCACTCATGATGAAAATAACGAGGTTGTATGAAGTTGTATCAGGTTGGAAACTGAATGGAGATGAAGTTTGGTATGAGAGCTCTACTCGTCAACTTAGATAGATATATCAACTGCCTTTTATCTTCCATAACGGCATCCACTGCCGGAATAACCGGCTTTCATAAACTGGTTGGGACGAGCTGACTATCTCCAGTTTCAAATGAAAATAGTTTGGCTATCCAGCTTAAACAGGGGTTGTCAGCTAACATCACTTCTAGTAGCCCGATCTTATTTCCTATTTTGCTCAACGATGCACGCTTTCAGCCAGCCTTGGGATGCCCCACGATATGCTCCGACGGGTATCGGCACACAAGTAGGTATGGCTGCCGTTGTCATGCGGGCTATCGCCCAACGTCTCGAATATTGACTCACATCGCGTGAGCCCCCGCAGCTCGGGCTCTGGGGTGTATTGTTGTGTTAGACTCACACCCAAAAAACCACAATGGGATAATTATTGGCGGCCTCCTCCGGCGACTTGCCTTCTTTATGAGGATGCCCTCGATTTTTCCTCTCTGTAAAAGTCCGAATACTGACGAGTCTAACTGAAGCTTTCCATCGATCTACTGATTTCGAAATAGTTGCTACAAGTCTACGTTTCTCTCTATTTTCATCCTCGAGTCTAATCTATACAATGGGTATCGATATTCACAAGGAAGCCCGCGAGGGTACGCTCACCTCAATCAGATTGGAACAGTTTATCAAAGATGGCGGTAACATTAACGACCCCGATCCTGCGAGGGGCTTTACCCCCCTCGCCGTGGCAGCCAAAACGGGCCAGCTCTCCGTTGTGAAGGCATTGATCGAGAAGAAAGCGGACGTGAACAAGAAGAGTAGATATGGTTGTACTCCCTTGTATTTTGCTGCCAATGCCAGCAAGAACCGCGTCGAGGTGGTGCGGGCTTTGCTAGATGCTGGCGCCGATGTCAATGCCACCGATCCTGACTGCGACAACGAAACTCCTATCATGGTGGCTATCACGCAAGCCAGAGATCCTAAGGTGGTGTCCATGCTCTATAATTCTGGAGCCTCGCTTTCAGTAACCAACTCGAAGGGCGAGAATGCCCGTACCATGGCCGAGACGTCGAATAACCCTTCGATTCAACGAGCAATCCAGCCTCCGGGGCAGCAGCGTCCAGGTCTCGCTGAAGCTGTCAACGCCCTCGTCAGCCTGGTTTTATTCATCCTCGCGTACGTCAATAGCGGTATTATCACGGGTGTCGCAAAGGGTGTCGTGTCTAACCTGTACCACATTATGGGCTCAACGGAGCCCGACCCGGAGCTTTCAAAGGTGAGTAGCAACCAATTAGCAGTCTAAAAGGTACTTTGAACACATGTATTTGACCACTCTCTTTATGCTCAGGCCATTGAAAATCCTACCACGGTGGACGACTTCACCAAGAATGTGGAACAGTACGTGAAGGATTACAATCTCGGACACTTCTTCTCAACCGGTAGCAAATACTTGCAAGACGTCGCCGAGAAGGCAGTGCATCTGAAAGACGACCCGAACAACCATCTCAAGAAGCCCGAGCAGATCGACGGCCTCGTTAAGCTAGCGCTCTTCCAACCCATCTTCTTCTGCGGTAAGTCGCTGTCGGCACGGGCATATCCGGTAGCATTACTGACCAATGCGATAGATGACAGCGGCTCAATGGAGGCAAAGCTGAAGGACTCCAACGAGAACCGTATGGACGCGCAGCGTACGCTGGTCAAGCGGATGGCTAGTATCGCGACCCGTCTGGTGCCGGATGGCCATGGCGCCCATTTGCGCTTCATAAATAAGAAGACGCCGACTCTGAATGACCTTAAGGAGAGCCAGATCGATGAGAAGATGAAGTTTTCTCCCTCCGGGGGCACACAGATAGGAACACAACTCGAGCAGCAGATCCTAAAGCCCTATATCTACGACGTGCTCGATTCGGGCAACACTCTCGACCGCCCCTATCTCATCCTGACTATCACAGATGGCTCGCCAAACAATGAGGATCCAAAGGCGTTTAGGAACGCAGTGGTTAAATGTGGTCAGCGGCTCACTGATCGCCAGTATGAGCAAGAAGGTGAGAGTTCTGAGTCTCTGTTTACGTCATGACGTGCTGCTAATGATGTACATACAGCGGTCACCTTCCTTGTCAGCCAGGTAGGCGATGATGAAGGTGCGGACGCCTTCCTGGATAGCCTATCTGGAGATACCGCAATCGACCGCGTGCTATATCGCACGTCGGGTAAGTCTCCCTGAATATGGATACTGTCGCTTAATAAGGACAGACGAATTCGCTTAGTGCGACGTGAGTGCTGACATGTAGATGTGACTGATAGAACGACTGCATGAGAAATATAGCGATCTACGAGACAACGAAGAGGATCTCGAAGAGTGGGTAGGTGCACTCCTTAGATACTTTCTGATACCCTACCGCTTTCTTTATCGTAAATCATTTTACGAACTGACAAACCAATCACAGCTATTCAATATCTTGATGAAACCGATCACCGGATAGAAATGCGACTTGCACTGATATGAGCCCTTGGATAAGGGAACGGGGAAAGGTGGTAGGCAGTTGGTCATCGTAGTTGTGGGACTATAGCGTTACGGGGACAAAGGAACTTTGCGAAGACCGCCTTATAGCCGGGGAAAAACTTTTCACGATTGAAATATGTTAACCATATTACGAGAAGTTGGTTGATTCTGGTGGGAAGGGGTGGTTTTTCGTTGAGCTCTTGACTATCTATCTAGCTCTACTATAGATTGCTCGGAAGCTGGGTCCTTTCGGGGCCCTCTACGAATACAATATTTTAGCTACCTATTCAAAACTTGACAAATGCTCTGAAACTATTCAAGTATCTCTGTGAAGCCTAATAGTATGATTAAACCTTATGCGCCATTCTAATACTACATCAAGGTAAACGCTCTTACAATATCATCTTGATACCTCGGCTATAGCCACCATAGTCATCATAGCTGAGTTGTTCATTCTTGTCGAGTTCAGCATACATCGTTCCGTCACTGGATAGCAAATGCTCTACAATTCGGCCCCTCAGGAAGGCCTCCGCCCTTAGCTACTAATTGCATATTTTCACCGTTCATTCAGCAGATCTCGGACCAAAGAATTACCTGCACATGGCATCACGTTCGATGTTACTTACCAATAATAGTCAGTCATGGTTACATCGCTAAAAGTCTACGGCGTGAGCTGAAGGGGGTCCACAGATTGGTGGGTATAGCAACGTATACGTGGGCAAGGGTTTGAAACGTGCTCGCAATATTCTCGAAATGATCTTCTGGGGTTGGGAGAGAAACCTGTACTTTCATCATAAACGATAAGATACGTGGATGTGCGGGGACCCCGTAAGGTGGTTGGCGCCAAGGAGAGTAACCTCAAGCGAGGTAGATTCAGCTGATGCCGAACTCAATTAATTGTTTCCAGATTCGCCGTTTTTGATGACACCTACCTGCCCGGCGTTTATGCCAGTACAAATTTCTATACGAAGCCTACACCGCTTCTTGGCAGAATTATCATTCGAGAAGTTTGAAGCTGGAGGTGCCCTGATTATGCCGCCGCGCTCGAATAAGTACGGCGAAGCTCATCTCAATGCACACCCAGTGTGAACGAAATGACTGATTACGGGCGTGATTATCACGGGATTTGAACCGGAAACTGGCCAAGAGGATTGTCGACGCAGAGAATATGTGCCCATAAGAGCTGAGCCTGCCTGATTAGGGCGTATACGTGCGCCGTCGACAGAATGGGCTATGTAGGATTCTAACAGAGTACAGCCTGAAAGCTGAGGAGGTCGCCGAGCGGGCCTGGTGCTCGCCGTGACAAGATGCACGGCTCCTTCGACTACAATCGTACGAGAAGAGAAATCATCGGCTGTGGCTCGGCGACCAAAGAGGCTGGGAGGCCTAATTGCGGCATTCATAGGACCCCGATTGAGTGACAATCCGTCTTGTGGTTGGCGAGAGTATAAGCTTCATTGCAACTTATGCTGCTCCCTTTACACCCATTGAGTATACTGAAAGTCTAATCTCTAGGAAATTATTCAACTTTGGTTTCGTCTGGTATTCGAGAATCGCAGTCTCCGTAGACTTCCCACGATGCTTCAGAAACCGCTTCCCAAGGAACTATGGCACCGAGACCGTCGAGCGCACGAGAGAAATCGAGAGCACCCAAAGGATCAGCCATTATACAACCTATCCAACTCGAATAGCTCTGCCATTGAATCTTCTGTCGTAGCGCTTAGATTCATTAAGGATGGCACAAGTAAGGCGATCTTAATCGATATGAACGTCCGATTGGTAACAGTTGACTACAGCGGATGGCGGCAACGGCTTCTTCGTCAATGTGCCCGGTACAGAGCAGGGTGTCATCTTCACTGCCGGCCACAACCTCATTGACGAAAAGAAGAACCGAACGAAGAATCTTGAGGCTTGGTGGCAAGGACAACCAGCTTGGGTCAAGATCGATGATAGCCAAGTTCGTATTAGCCGAATATACGAAGCAAACCCAACTGCTGCCTCTGGAATCAGCGACTATGGCGCTATATTGCTTCCAAAGGCACCAGGGACGACATATCCGGGCTTCGGGTTCGCCTTGAAGCTTGCAGAAGAGGAACGATTGGAGCCAACACTCTCAATCACCTCATACAAGGCCGGATCTAACATCGGAGCTAACCCGTCGACAAGTACTGGCCCATGCATGAATCCTATAATCAATAAGAACCAACTTGAGTATAAGATTGATACTGAAGGGGGTGTGAGTGGCTCGGCTGTCTGGGTCGGGTATAACAAATATCCAACTGTGGTCGCTATACAGTGAGTGCCCTTATGGCTCCTCTATGCTAGTATTACCCTACACTCTCCAAGAAGTTGGAGCGAAACTTTCATTGACAGATGTCTCTGATAGTAATTACGGTCCAAAGAGGGCAGGGCCCAAATACGGTAGCCGCGGGACCCGTATTAACCTAACAGTCTTGCGTGAGATTTTCCAATGGGTCGGTGTGTTTCAGGAGAACAAGCGGATACTGGTCAAAAGCCCAAGTCCGCCAGCGCCAGCGCTCGGTCTACGGCTCATATACTCGCCCGATGACCAGATTATCCGCGTAGTCGTCGGAGAGTCTGAACCAGACCGCGCTGCTCTCGAGAGATTCGATGTCCTGCCGGTATATTCAAGCGCAGTCGTGGGAACCAAGCCAACCGTAGAATATGGATTCAGGCAAGCGGACTCAAGTCAGGAATCGCACTGGATCTCGTGGGATAAGGAATGGGAGTGTGCCACCCTGGCCAGCGCCCTGGATCGGTCTAAACTGGCAGATTGGGCTCTCAAGGGCAAGACCACAATGTCAACTATCTCGCGTCAATTTGATGGGACCCTCTGGGAAGTCATCGTGAAAGCAGACTCCAGTGTCGTCAAACCGTGGGACTTGGATTTCCCGGGCGCCGAGTTCAGCGGTATTAGTTATCAGAAGAAGGGCGCAAGGACTAAGGTATGGCCTTACGATCTCAGTATGTGCTTGTGAGGGACCTGCTAACTTAGAGTAACAGGACTCATTTAGTACTTTCGTTTTGGAGTGAATCTATTTTAGGAAACCCTGATTCAAGAGCTCTGAATATGAAGACAAGCAGATTTCATGGTTTCCCGTTCTCCTGTATCTTACTTGGCAAGCCCTTCGTTTCAGATACACCTAGATATTCGATAGATAGTCATTCCGGATTTAGCAGTTTCGTCTTGGCACGTTTGCTCCTCTGCCATCATTATAGGATGTGAGGGAGTGACCAGAACTCTTAGCCCTGCAGAATGTTACAGATCAAGATAAATATCCCTGTATAATTGCGGTTCCGAGATGCTTGGTTTGAAAATCCTTTTTGGGAGAGTTGAAACAGGCGAGACACCCCTACGGGAGACATAGACAAACTCAGTGTCTTTAATACAACAATTAAGCTTCATAGTACCTATATAATCAACAAAAAAAAATATTATGATATTATCATATAGCTAATAAAACCATATAAAGACCCGCGAATATAGCAAGAGATGTCCCAAGCTGTTGTTGGCTGGTTTAGATCACAATGCTCTATCTAAGCAAGCAGCTCTGACTTCATACAAATATCATTCCATTTACCGGCATAGGACAGTACATACGACCATAGGATTTGGAAAACGCGGGGTCCCGTCCGCTCCCCCATAGCTAAGCCAAATACCGCTAGATTAGTAGTTGGGTCGGTGACGACCAGCGAATCCCTGGTGTCGTATGTTTTGGCGTCTTATTTTTATTAATTTTAGCAATAGATGGTGTATTTATTGGTATCCGCCCTGTATACCATGTAACCGTAGTCACTTTCAGTGAGAGGCCTGCAAGCATGTTAGTGAAACACAGTCACTAGATAACAACACCACATGTATCTATACGTTCATAAAACCGGAATGAATGCACTTGCGTACCGTAGTATCGGTTCCAGCACTTCATCTAGTAAGAATATACCTTTCTCCCACCTACTGTCTGTGTGCACTTCGAGTAATTCCTTGTTCAGGTCCTCGGGATGAAAAACCATGTCCACAGGGATGATGATTTCGTTCCGCGATTCGCCGCTCGGAGTATTTATTTCCGATTGCTGAAGCATCGTTTTAAAGATCCTACGAAAATTCATCGGATCTTGTAGCTGCTCGCGGTAGCTTAGTGCCGATCTCGACGTCGTGGGCGGGCGGCCGCTATATTTGGGGGACATATCTACAAGCAGCATGATCAGGGCAGCAAGCCCGGCGGCGAGGGCTGTGGCTACCGAGCTCCCTGTCTTCGCACCGAAGTTGGATTTGAGCGGTGGTAACGGCGCAGGAATCCCGTTGATGTGGCCAGGGAAGAAGAACTCGCCTTCTGATCGAGCCCTCTCGTCAGCGAGGCCAAAGTCGCGTGCGCCGGCAATACAGATTACGGGCCCTTGGCCACCCTTGGCTAACTTAGCCATGTATTGCTTGTTAGCAATGTATGGCTCGTTAGCCATGTACGGCTTGTTTGAGCGTTTGGCACCCTGGTCGCTAGCAGAACCGAACATTACAATGCCTTTATTGTGGGCTTCTTTGACGGCGTCATCGAGGCATTTATGCTCGCCTGGGATGGTCCAGCTCATGGAGATGATGTGGACGCCTTGCTGTATCGCCCAGTCTATTGCCTATAGGTTATGTTGTGCAAGGTTAGCTACGCCTGTGTTTGTAGATTTCATCCTCTAGCTTCCTTAGCACCACTTTCAAAGAATCAGCAGAAGAAGGATTCAGAGGAAAATGTATTCTTGCCTTAGCGGCTGATTCCGGCGTAGGCTGGAACTCCCCCTGCTCCGACTCGGTCTGGTTTAGCCGCGCGATATAAAGAGTGACATCTGGACAGATCTTGTCAATGAGTGCAGCCATAAGCGTGCCGTGGTCAGTCGACGACGAATACCACACGTTATGACTCTCAAAACCAGACCCCCTGTCGGTGTAGAACGACATCCCATTACCGTAACACTTGATTTGCTCAGCGAAGGACCAGTCGATCCCGTCATCGAGGACTGCCACGCGAACTTTTTCGAGTGCCCGGGGTCGCCCACCCTCGCCTTGGCTTTTAGGTAATAGTTGTCGGATTTTGGCTACGAAAGTAGCAAACATTTGCATCGTCTGAATCCACTTATATCTGTTGAAACAACTTGAAGTCAGCTAATATTCTACTCGTTCCACTGGTGCGAGAATGTGGTTGGGTTAAACTGAAGTATTTATATTCTTATAGCCACCTACGTATCAACAAGGAGGCTGCGTTTCGGCCATTCCTCGTGATTCCTAATCGTAAAAGGCTCTAGCCTGACCTCACCGGTTTGAATATTTGGGAGGTTCTTCATCATCCTCTGGATAAATTGCGTGGCGTATTTTTTTGTCCTCGCTTGTGACTCAGTTTTCCAATATATCTTGATATACACGGAGCTCAGCTAGGTAAACACAACGTTAGCGTGTCAATGAAGAATTCCTTTTTCTCCAT
This sequence comes from Nemania sp. FL0031, assembly GCA_022432375.1. Lineage (NCBI taxonomy): Eukaryota > Fungi > Ascomycota > Sordariomycetes > Xylariales > Xylariaceae > Nemania > Nemania sp. FL0031. The sequence continues at coordinate 417,210 of JAJKKK010000043.1, forward strand.
CCTTTTGGCCAATAACTCACCCGATTTAATTGGTTGAGACCATCTTCACTAGACCAGTCCCGAAGCACTGAGTAATTACCGCTGCTAAATAGCCGGAGTGTCTGCACCTTGGGTGCAGCTTCCCGTAAGACTGAGCTGGACAAGTCCATCTTCCGCCATTGAAACTCCTCAATCTCGAAACACGAAAGTGCTTCAATTATCTCATCCTGGTGCACGCAGGCGTCGTCATCATCAACGATAAGCCTATGAATCTTCAAGACCCCCTTTTCCTTAAGAACATCAAAAATCTCCTTGAAATCTCTACGGCCCGTCCCGCCCTTGTCTGGTTTCGTCTCGACAACATCAACGGTTGGCGAGTGGGAGGAGGCTCCGGGATCACGGAATGGGTATTTTGAAATTTGCACGCATTGAAGAATGCTCTCGAGCTTCAGGCCGTTGATAAAGTTGAGAAGAGCTTTTTTTCTAGTTGATGAGGACGCTGACATCTGCACCTCACGAAGGTCGAGGTGGATCTCGCGTACGGAGCGGCCAGGCGAACGGCCATACAAAAGGTCTAACACGTTGTCTCGGTCAGGGAGGTGCATGATCTTATCTTTGAGGAAGAAGGCGATATTGTCTTCCTTCTGTTCATGGCGTTGTGTAGTGGGAATAGTACTAAGACTGGTAATGCGTTGAAGATATGGATGGTGTCCGGCTGAGTTGACGCGCTCGAGCGCCTTTGGGCACCAGGAGAATAAGCGCTTAACTAGACGCAACTGAGCCTTAGACTGCTCTTTGGTGCATTCACAGTACCCTACCGCAAGGTGGAGGGCAGTCTGCTTCTCTTCGTTCAGGAAGCTACCAGGATGTTTAGTTTTCGTCATCGATTGCTTGTTTTGCCGGGTCGCGACTTTTTCAGGTAGCTCTCCGGGCCACCGGAGAATTATGGCGTCCCCAATCTCCTCTGAGCTGATGGTGCCTTGTTGGGATGGAGCTGGGCGCTTCGTGCCTGTTTTTACAGACAGAGTTTCCTCTGGGTGCTCTCTGAAGAACCTGAGAAACTGGGAGGGCGCCGAATTCCGGATGACTGGTATGATGCTATGAAGAACCTTGCCTAGGTTATGGATATCTTTTTCCTCCATTTTTTTGAGAATGTCAACCACTTCATTGGGGTATAGCTCTATGAATTTGCGAAGAAATCCAGTCATTATCTTTATGTCAAGATAGTCGTACAAAAGGGCGACGTCTAGAATAGATTTACCCGCTCCCGCCCCCTCGAGGTACAGTTTGGGGTATTTCCTCATAACCCATGTAATAAGCAGAAACCTTTTATTTTCTTGAGCATTTACCCTTCTAGGGAGGAGATAGTGGATGAATGACGCAAAGCTAGACCCTTTCTCGCCCACGTTAAGAAGGTGCCTGCTAGTGAACACCTCATCGCTCTGCAGATAATTGTCGACGTCTTCAGTAGTTGTATGAGGCGTATCGTTGAATTTCCTAAAGAAGTGCCAAATAATAGAGTAGGAATAGTCGATATTGTGATCGTCTTCGTCACTCTCAACTTTGACTACGCCTGGCTGCGATGGGAGGAGAAGATAGTCTTGCTCGTCGCCGTAATCCATAGCGCTGGCAATCTGGTTAACTCAAACAAATATCTTCTCAATTGTGCATGTGGGCTTTAAATAATGCTAGCACTAGTGACGATAGTAACAAGGTGTTGTACGCAGAGAAAGGCAAGAGGAGAGTAGACAAATCCCTACTAGTATAAGACGTAGTATCAGCTAGATAAAGAGAACAATAGTGGCGGCCGTTCGTAAATGCACTTAATTAATGCACTGCCTAGCCGAGTGGGTCGCCGCCAGCATTTGGATGGCTGGGCTGAAGCACACTATTGCATGGAGGGGCGACCTCAACAATACGAGTGTACCCTCGAGGTGAGAGCAGCTGTAAATTTTACAAGGGCCGCCCCTATCTATGTAAGCTACAGAAAGCCTTGTCTCTTCCTATCACAAGAAGGGCTACTAAAAGCGGAACGCCTGAACGAACACATTACGAGATTGCGTTATTTGATGTCGGCGTCGATGGAGCAGGCTTCCGCGTTGAGTACGATGGGAACGAGCTCCAGCACGCCGCCATTGATCAATACCGAGACCCTGATATTAAGTATGTAGCATGACTCCTCCCCCCGGGAGGCAAGAAGATACGAATGGGCCTGGAAACGAGTGACGGGAAGGTACAGCAGTTTCAGACAACTGTCGTGGGGTACTTCTGGTCATTGACTTCCAGTTACTCTCCAACCCTGGTAGACACCGTTTCAAGCATGCCGAGATCACGGTGGCGTTTGTGCCTGTGGACGAACCAATCGGTAACCCTGACGGCCCAATCGTGAAGCATTTAGCGCCCGACGAGGCGACTCAGACACGCGTAGGTAAGTTTGAGGCATATGGATCATTAGAAGGAGGGTGGAACCCCATTACGCCGGGGCTTGGCGGTAGCTTCGAGCAAACAAGCACGACCGACACTAAGTCTCATGCCATCTTGAAGGGCGTGTCTTGGATTGAGGGACACAATAAATGTGCGAAGAACGCGGCGACTTGGGACTTGCGAGAGAACCTTACCCTTGCAAATGGAATGTCTCCTACTCTTCGTGTGGCTATCCTCTTGGAGCTTCCAGACGAGCGTAAATTCAGGGCTGCGGCCAGCATGACTGCTGATGTCGGTATGTTGCATGGAAAGGTAAAAAGGAGGGGGGGGGCGAAGACAGGACTTGATCCGGTGTACTTCGACCCCTCCGCAGGAAGAGATTTCGAACCACCCCCGGAGGCTGCAGTCAGGACAAACCTGAGCAGCTGCAACCTTAACTACATTGGCTTCGCCAAGGTAAGCAGGCTCCCGCAAATATAATGCATGAAGCCGAATACGTTCCTGACTGCTGCAGTATACCAAAGCTACTATTACATAGGAACACACGAGAACTATGATTAAATCATAGGTGTAGGAGCATACATTAAAAAGGTATCTATTTTATCAGAGAGAGGTGGGAAAATAATTCTATATACTTGAACAAGATCGTATTGGTCCCTAGTCTGGGGTAATGCACGCAGTGATTCCTTGGCCTGATATTTTTTTAACGGGTAATGGGTGGTAAGCGAGTGACTTGGTCGTGATGAGATTGGTGGCTTGCAGGACATTTTGGGGATATCGCTTGCGTCGAGATGTAACTGGCTCTGAGTTCTTAGCTTCAGGCAAAATCCGCCAACCCACCATGCACCGCGTAGGGATTAAAGCGAAAACATGCACTTCCTTATTATTGTTGCCTAATGCTAACGATAGTTTCTACCTTGATTCTGCACTATGCTTAGCTCTGTATTATGGAGAATTGGAGAATAAGCGTAGGGAGAAGGGGCATGCTGGAAAGTGACATTGTATCCGCGGGCATATGCATGACGTGTCTTCTCGCACAGCCTTAGAAGTAGCCAGTAATGAGCCTTCGCATATGGGCAACCTCACTGCTATCTTCTAGTCTCCAATTCCGCAGCCGACCGTAGAATGTGCCAGTGCCTACATACGTAAGGAGATCCTGCTTAGTGCTCGCTCCTCGTCGATGGGTCCCAGTTTTACCTTTCATGGATAGAGACTTCTTCCTCGCCATCATAATAAATAACAGGATACTGACTAATTAATAGTCCATAGGAGTGTCACTAATTGAGTTTTCAAAGTTCCTACACAGTTACTGGGCCACCATTTACCCCCGCGTCGCAAAATGGACCGGGGTCACGATCAAGACAACGAACTACTCACTATTTTGCGAAAGTCTCCTGAAAATGCGAAAACCCTATGGGTAGAGTAGGTAGAGCTAGTGGTTTGTTGTTTAGAATATAGAGACTGAGCTGGTAGTAGCATCGAAGCGTCGTTGCCCTACACGGGTTTCATAGCACCTTTACTAAAACGTGGCATGATCATGAAAACAGGGGTACCTTTAGTCCCTGGCTGAGGGAGCTCCCATTTGCATCTCGGGTATCTGTTCACAATGATTTTATGAGCTTCTCATCCGAGCAAAGTCTCCTCGATAAATCTGCCTTGGAGGCTGGGGCCACAGCCTTGCTTGCCGAGCTCTCTAACGATGTGCAAAAGAAGGTAAGTGATGAGTCAATGAGAATAAGAAACTACTCAAGCCTAATAATATTTCTAGAGGCCATTGGTGTTTCTATGCAATAATACAGGGGGTATTCTCGTCAAAGAGGTAATGCCATCAGTTAATCTGATACAGGAAACCGGGCTGAAATGTTTCGAAGCGTCTCTGGATTGCAAACCATGACAGCGAATACCTTGATATTGCTCTAGCTACTAGGCCATTGTACTTCCACCACCGCTCCTCCACTCATGTATTCTAGACCCCCTGACGTCCTACTACTAGATTTTCTTTGATGTGCCGGACATTTCTAGCAGCCGGGAGGACCATCCTTTTAGGCTGGTGTTAAAAGCTGTTGACAGTACACGAAGGTCTGGGAGTCCAGCGGAGAGGATTGACGGAAGTGATTCACAAAGGCGCGTCAGCCCTCCAGGCAGCCACGTTTCGGTTTGAAATGATCAAAAACGAATATCAAATCATCTCCCTTCACGAGGTGCCGCCCACAGAGATCGGTGGTGTTGTGGTAAGCCATCCTAGGCCTAACTGGCAAAGCCCTATGCTATTATCTGTAATACCTCAACGCTGAAACTAATAATGCTAAGGAAAATCACTTGAATAAAGACGATCTGAGCCTGAATATTCTGGTGCCGGTAGCTGGTGGCAAACTTCCTCTGAGCCAACCCATCGACACTGCATTTGAGGCCATCCTGAGAGCTATAGGGCAACCGAGGAAAGATTTGGCTCACGATACGTCTTCATTCAACTGTTTTCTATGCTAACGCGCTGTAAGACTATCAATATGACACCATTGCTTGTCGCCAAATGCTTTCTACCCTGCAAGAATATGATGGGGAACTAGGAAAACTCCAGACTGGAGTTGCAATGCCCGTTGTCTCGTCCCTATGCGCAGAACTCATAAGCCAGCAAACGGGCTTAATTACCATATTCGAAAGTGTAGGGTCCGGGAGGTTTGTCCTCGCCGATCAAATCTCGACGTCAGCATTTAGTAACGATCGTATCGTGCTTTCCTTTTCCTTCACTACTCTTTTACTCCTATGCTATAGTATAGTATAGAATGTGGGGGAGACCCTCGGGGTTTGTGATTGGGCTTTTCCTCCCTCAGAAAGGAGCCGTGGAAGGGAGCCGAAGGAAAAGGTCCGCAGGTGTAACCTTAAGTGAGCCCCACTCCAACCCCTGGAGACCCCCTAACCACTTTCACTCGACTTCACTTTTCTCTCGCAGACAGAATAGCCTCAGCCGCGCAATATTAAGGCGACTTGTCGTGTGGATATAGTGAGAGGGCCGTGGTCGGTCAAATGACTGCTCAAACTCAGAATTTCTTTTATGGCAAATAGACTCTGGTAAGCGCCGAGGAGGCTGCGATAGGGATATTAGTCAGGAAACGATTGGGTTACAAAGCTCAGGTCTCGATGAAACAAAACTCACTCAGTCGCTTTGACTGGCCCCAAGCTCACATAATTTGGCGCGTGACTTGTCCAACCCATCTGGTCAAGTTGACCTGTCTTGTTGTTACCGCTCAGTCCTTTCCCCGACGTTACGCCAAAATTCATTTACTATCCCTTAGAGACCTTGTAATAAATATGGGAGGGAACTCAAATTTCCTTCTGATAGCCGTTTAGCATTCTCCATCCATTATATGTCCTAATAACACAAAATGGCTGAGAATCACCAAAAAAAGCACGGAGCAGTGAAGACATTCATCAGAGGCCAAAGATATCTGCACGATGCTGTAATCGGTAAGTCGGGAAACGCTCGCCATGACTCCCGGGCCGCCACCGCTCTAAAACGGTAACTGGCTAACTATCTCCAGAAAAGGACATCAACACCATAAATGATCTCCTAAACTCCGGAGTCAAAACCGAGCGCCAAAATGATCAGGGAGACACCCCGCTAACATCAGCTTGTCGCCTGGAACACATCGATGCTATACGCGCTCTTCTAAACCACAACGCTAATATTGAACACCAAAATAACCAGGGCGACACCCCGCTAACGATATCTTGTCGCTTGAAGCAAATCGATGCCATACGCGCTCTTTTGGATCGCGGAGCTAATACTGAACACCAAAATGAGGAGGGAGATACTCCGCTAACGATAGCTTGCCGCTTGCAGCACATCGATGCCATACGCGCTCTTCTAGATCGCAAGGCTAATACGGAACACAAAAATGAGCAGGGCGACACCCCTCTAACGTCAGCTTGTCAGCTGAGACACGTCGATGTTATACACGCTCTTCTAGACTATAACCCTAATATTGAACACCGAAATAAGCGGGGAGAAACCTCCTTAACGTTGGCTTGTGGCCTAAGATATATCGATGTTATGCATGCTCTCCTAAACCGCAACGCCAAAGTCAACTACAAAAATGGGCGGGGAGAAACCCCGCTAACGTTAGCTTGTGGCCTAGGATACCTCGATGCAATGCATGCTCTCCTAAACCACAACGCCGAAGTTAACTACCAAAATGAGCAAGGAGACACCCCCCTAATATTAGCTTGTCGCCTAGGATATGTCGATGCTATGCATGCTCTCCTAAAATCCGGAGCCAATATTGACTACCAAAATAAGCGGGGAGAAACCCCCCTAATCGTAGCTTGTCGCCAGGGACACCTCGATGCTGTCAACACCCTGCTCAAAGAAAAACCATTACCAAACCTGGAATTATGGACCGAGAAACCGTTAGGATACAGAGCTCTGCATATCGCAGCCAAGGAGGGACAGGCGGCGATCGTTCGGCTTCTGATTGAAGCTGGGGCATACGTCGGCGCGGCTATAGGGGGCCCTGATGGGCACGAAGTGATGCATCTAGCGGTCGAACAGCCAAATATAGACCGATGCGTAGAGACCGTGAAAGTCCTCATTGACTGCAAAGTTCTCGTTGAGTTTGTCAATAAAAAGGGCCAAACCGCTCTGCATAGAGCAATCGAGATCGGCTGCGACAACAGAGTTATTCTTACTCTCGTACGTGAAGGGCAAGCCGACATTGACCGGAAAGATCGCAAAAGTCACTCCTCGCTATATATGGCGGCAGCCACAGGAAAGGACGAATTAGTCAATATCCTCTGGAATCCTGAAAATAAACAGAAGGCGTCTATCTTTTTCCACGCGGTCGCCGAGAAAATGGAAACTAGGATCAATCAGCTCCAATGTACGGGTTACAAAGGCCCAGAGCGAGACGAATGGGGCAGAAGCCTCCTTGATGTGGCCGTAAACCCTAACATTCGCCAAATGGTCATGCCGAATGAAAGCGATCGCGAGAATGTCGTTACGAGTCTTGACCGCAACCAATGGTGCCCCAAGTGGCAGAATACACTCAATGATACGACTTGCAATATGTTTTTTTCTTGCGATGTTTGCAATGTCCACTTAGAGGGCATGTTATTTTATCGTGAGTTATGTTGTGTCCTACTTCTTCTCTCCGCGATAACGTTCAAGACTATTAATCGACAAGCTACTTCTGCTCATAGAGCTAACAACTGTATAATCATTCACAGACTGCTGTACTTGCTCTGAGGAATGCACATTAAAGACGTTCAATATGTGCGCTGAATGCTTCAAGATTCGCAACTGCAAGGAGCAACATAAAACCTGGATGAGATTTCTTGGCAACAACATCTTATCTATCGAGGAGTGCTCGCCGAAAATTGCCAGTTTTCGTCGTCAAGCAGGGATGTCGACTCTGGTTTAACTCTACCTAGCCTATCTAATCTCAGTCATCCATGACTCCTTGGGCACTTGACAGAAACCGAACGGAAGGCAGAACAAGCTAGATAGATTTAGACATAACACACCAAGAAAACTCCAATTTCCGCAGTGTTTGTTACATATACAAACAAAGATTATTTTGTCCTAGCGCTATTTCAAAATAAGGTACTCTCAATTACATACTATCATGGTGTTATAGTTGATGGCGAATGGGAACGAGTTAATACCAGCTAAAGCCTACAATAGGCAAGGGCATAGTTTGCAGCTAAATATCAACATGATTATAATGGGCAGGTGAAAACGGTGAAGATTTACGAATATGATATATAGGCTGAGGAAAAAAGGTAGATTTAATGACGTAGGTGGCATGCCTGATTAAATGGGTGTTAAAGAGGAGAGTTTGGTTGTTTATTTGGTCTCCTGAGTCCTGTGAAACCATCCGTGCATCGGTTGTCTATCTAGCATAAACGACCCAGATCCAATGATTCACAAATGTATATTTATCTTACATAATCACCTTCACTAAAATTCGAGATAAACAACAAACAGCAGAACCAATAGCCTTGGGCCAAGTAATTTCAGGAGAAAGTTAAAAGCGCCTCACAAAATCGAGTTTATTTTTATTCCCCACAATGCAAAACAAGGCTCCATAGCCTAGAATCTCACCTAGCAAGGCCTTCTGCTTGCCATGTTACCAGTGATCTTCCTTGTAGGCAGCACGTCTAGTGGTAAAGGCACTCTAGGGGCACGCCTCGCCGCAGATTTCAACCTCCGTCACATCTCGCTTGGAGAAGAGATCCGAACTATGTCCCTAATGAAGTTCAAAGCAATACCAGAAATGGCATGCGAGATCAACGAATACCTTGTCGGGAAGAGAGAGATACCGGCTGCCGCTCTCCGCCGCCATTACCCACGCGGCTGTATCCCAGCGATTTTACTACGCCACAATCACCGCTTTCGACAAGACGAAAGTTCATACGTCCTCGCCGCGATACTGCGAGATAAAATTGACGAGATTATAGAGAAGGGCGGTAGTTTACCTCGCGCTGTTATCGTTGATGGTTTAAACGGGACCTTCTCTGGGGAAGGCCATAAGAGCTTTAGGAGACAGGTTCGAGATTTTACCCCCTCGTACTCAGGCTTGACAATTCATATCAACTCTCCCCATACTGTGGCAAAGACTCGCTATTTGGCACGCGGTCGACCAGGAGACGGGGATGTAAGAGTGTTCGAGGAGAGAACGCGTCATGACAATGACAATATCGCTATACTGCTTCATAGGATTAAACGAGTGGGCGTGGTGGTGACAACTGTCAATGATGGTTCGATGTCTATTGACCTAGCGTATCAGACCTTGCTTAGAAATCTTCGTGGGGTCCCAGAGTGGATGGCCCTGGTTAAGAAGAGAACGAAATAGCCGTCTGAGACGAGTGATCAATCTACGTTAGGCCCCTATCCTGGGGCATTGCTGTAAAGGCGTAATGTTGCTAACTAGGAGACTTGGAAGCGTTATAACTTTATACTCTCGTTCTGTAGTGCTTCAGCTTTGCTCTGTAACGATTGTCCATCGGCCTAGTTGTTTTAATTCCAATTTTAGAACCGCCTTCTTCCAATTTTAAAATAGCCTAAAATCGATGTTTCACACCTTGCCTAGCGAACGTTGACGTGTGTCTTGGTATCTAATTCATTATTAGCTTGGCTCAATCAATTCTTGAGAAAAAAAGCCATACCCCTGTGCACATTCGGCTCCTCACTACGAGTCGTCCGCGTATCACAGTAAATGGCACAAGCCATGGTAACAGGGTCGCGCCGACCGAAGTCCCACGCTGTTTGCACAGGCCCTGCTGATCTGGCCTCCTGCGTCAACTGTCGGGTGAGGTTTTTTCGTCCTTCAGTCCACTCTATAGTGGGCACTGCATCCTTTGCTCCATTAATATGATACAGACCGAGCACGCGTCGAAGGCCAGCTATCTTCACAATACGGTCAAAATCATCCGCCAGATCTTTTGGTGGTTCCTCAGTTTCGCGTACTATAAACTCGTAAGAGTCACCGTTAGAGAGCCAGCGCTCAGGATAACAAGACCCTACTTTGGCGGCCTGGACAGGCTGAGATACGTTCCCCTCTGTTAGCATGATCTCTCTCTCATCAAGTTGGCAATGAGCGTGGACTAGACAAAGCCCGAAGATGTTTTTGTGTCGGGCTAGAAGGGCAGCCAAGTCACGGAACACACGCTCTCTATTAGTAAAGGCTTCATCAGCCTCGCCTAGTGTCGGCAGGGAGTTGTAGAGTAGAGAAACTTCTGTCATAATCTATCGAGGAGTTGATTAAAGAGTTGGTGATAGAGTTGAATTTAGCTTTTCTGTCGATTTTAGTCTTGATATTCATAGTTTCTATTCATTCGGTTCTATTTAATCCCGGTCCTCCCGGCACTAGTTACACGAAGTCTATCTCATGACATTTTCCTGTCACCCCCCTACTCTGACCGCGTGACTGTTGTCGTTGACCACGGAACCTTTAGGATTGTCTAGCATATGTGCCACGTCCCGAGTGATTCACCGAGCTAAAGTAAAAAGTTCGGAAATCACGGAACGATTTGAGTGTCGTAGTACTGAATTCTAGTTTATGAATCACATCCATCGGCTTCGCATTTAATATTCTCTAGCATGGCTCGCAACTCCTGCAAGGTTGGGCGGTGCTCTGGCTCCACGCGCATGCATGCCTCGACGATAGCTTCGAGTGGTTCGGGCACCGGCCACTCGACCTGGCGGGTGATGGGTGCGTTGGCGTAACTTAAATAATTGAAGTCAACTATCGCTATCCTATATTCACGACACCCGAAACCTTCTAGGCAGACTTCCGTGAAACGGGGAAGTCTGCGATATAAAGTTCGCTAGAAGCGAGGGAAATAATTGGAGAAGTACTCACACCATGCACTTAATGCAATTTCCAAGGTCGTATATGTCCGACTTGGCGGACCAACCAGCATCCAATCCTTTCCTAGCAACTTCTGGTGCCGCCCGCTGGCCCCAGTGACCCTCAAGGTCACAAATAACTAGGTGTTTGCCGTCTTGGGAGAAAAGAAGGTTTTCGATACGCAAGTCGCGATGAATGATGCCTAGCGAATGAAGCGTATCCAGAGCAGAGATAATTTGAAGAAGCCAGCTTTTGTATGTTCCGAGGTCGAAAAATCGCGGGAGTGTCACATAGCGTGGCCATAGCTTTTCGAAAACTAGCTCACCCTCACGGGACCTGCCGAGAAGTCGCACAAGGTGAGGGGAAAGTGGCGTTCCAGGACATGAACCTGACTGGCAGGCGTGGAGGTTCTTGATCTCGCTCCGGTATTTCCCCTTTTTCGTGAAGTGCACGGCCGAATTCACAGTTACTAGAGGTAGCTGCGCAACGAGATCGCTAACGTCTTCAAAATCGTCCGCAATAGGGATGGGGCGATCTAGGCAACGATCCAGAGGCCGGACTATATCCCCCTCAATCTCGAAATGGCCGGATACAGCTGGCAAATTGCGATGGAGACGAAGAATATCGCCAGAGAGGGAGCCTGGAATATCGTAGATACGAACGCATTGGCCTAGATCGGTTCCATCCTGGTACCAATAGATGACGCTTGGCTTGCCCACACGCGTGCTCGTCGCGTCTAGAACACGCTTGCCTGCAGGAGGGACGAGATTAGTTTCGTCGCGACGTCTGTGATAGTCTTCCCGAAGCCGCGCGACTTTAGAGGCGAATTCATCTTGATTTTTAGTATCCACGTCTGGGGTGGCCATGATCTCTGATGCCGTCGGCTGCAGTGGATAATAATGAGTAGTATGGGTAGTTGGATAAAGAAGTAGGAAATCGAATAAAGTGCGTAAAACTGGCCAATTAGCCCCACTGCTAGAACTCATGTCTCACCATCTGTCTTTACATTCTAACCTTGATTAAGAGAAACCCCACCCGAAGAAATGCGAGACTTGAGGAATAGTCATCTCGTAAAATTGCTTAGATCCCTGTCAAAATAGGATAACCGAATTATTACCTTATTATACTACCGATAGGAAAAGGGTAATAAAGTCCTCTTGAGGTACGCAGGCCACAGATTTGAAAGCGCGGTGGAGTGGCATACATGTATACATTTTAAGTAGGTAGCTCCTAGGACGATTTGAAGACCCTCGCCCATCTAAACAAATTGATCGATAAAACCCCCTTTCTTTCTAATCTATATGCGGAGAACTATGAAAAACACTACGGAAGCTCTATTAAATCACCTCCTCCTCCTCAATTTTAACAGTTTTACATGGGGCTGTTTACGAAGGGTATGTTTTCCTGCGGGCATGTCGTGTTGGACGACGGCACTATCCCTTGGAGGTATGCCTGAACATATCCAAAATAACAGTTTGATCCCCCCTGATCGACTACTGTATGCTAAATTCGAGAAAGACAACCCATATGTAAGCTTAGATTCCTACTTGTCATAATCGTGCGATTGGGATTCGACGGCAACTTACACCAACAGCCTCTTGCAATAGAAGCACCGATCCAGGAAATCGAGCAGACATGGTACGCGCCCTGCGATGGGGAACGTCAATTTAGCAAAAAAGCGGAAAGAAAGGCAGCTTAGTCGGAACATACGATTTCAGGGGCGTCAAAGGGTCAATAGTATTACTCGCGAACAGTATCGGGAAGGACGTAGGCCCGTCTGATCCAATTTGGCCTGCATAAGAAAGAAGCACGTTAGATTCTGTGCCTAATGAGAATGTGAACTGTCGCGTATAGTCCGTTATTACCACACGGTAATAACGGCGTTGTTTTTCCGTGACATGAACCTACCTTTCTAGAAAAGGAATCTTCGAAAAGGACGGAAATGAAGTGAAGGGGAGTGATAAAAGACTGGAGCCTACCTTGAAATAACATGCTATCAGGCAATTGTGGTTGGACTGATGTGCACACGATATTATCGAAGAAGATTGGGTCAATATCTCCAAGGTACCTGCTCTTGGAAATCGCGTACTCGGCGCTGCTCTTAAATTCTTCAATGGTAGTAAGTTTGTTTCTCCGATAAGAATCGGAACATTGTATAGCGTGGCCCGCGTCGGACGGATTAGCCAACTCGTCAAACATTCCCGCAAGAGCGGACGCGTCCCCATCTTCGAGCTGGTGTAAGATGTCGGCCACGACTGGGAAGGATGTTATTGGAGTGTAGATACTGTTGATGAAAAGAGCCTTCAGGTCTGAATAGGTAACTAGTGCTGGCAGGCCTCGTGTTTGGACTCCGCTTATTGGGACTGGATGATTCTTGAGCTGAAGGATGATGCCGTCTAGTCTATTCATGATGTCAGTTGGCGTTGGTCCCCAGAAGGAACACATTTCGGAACCCGCAGAATGGCAAAGGCTGGAAAACTTTTCTATAGCCTCGTCCATTTGATCGATGCTGTCTCTCCAGTCATTGTCATAATATTGATCCGCGTTCAAAATACCATCGAGTATCATTCTCCCAATTCGGTCAGGAAACATGGAAGCGAAGGTCGTGCCGACGACAGTGCCATAGCTGACGCCATAACACCATAACTTGGCGTCTGATTGTGACCGGCCGGCCAAGCTGGCCTCGGCTTCCGTGAACGTAAGCAAATCGTGGGCGACTGCGGGTGTAGTCACATAATATGCGTGAGGGGACTCGCTCTGGACAGCATTATTGCACCATTCGCCATAGATGGAGCTTGAATAGTATTGTTCTTCGAACGACGATGATGAGATATTGGTAACTCCCGTTCTGTGCACTCGATTGAAGGCCGATCTTGCTTCTGCGTTCCCCGAGAAGCAGTCTAGGACCAAACCGCTATTGTTCACACCGCGGGGGTCAAAGGAGACGAAGTTGTACTGCTCCCCGAGAAATTGCCCTACACGGTCCCGGTATGAGAGGAGGAGTGCGACGCCAGAACCACCCGGACCACCTAGCCAGATGTCAGTCTAGTGACGTGAATTTTAGAGAGCATTGCCCGAGTTGTCTGATCAAGGTCTTACCATCGACAAGTACAATACTTGGAGACTCGCTGGTGGCATTCTTTCCAGCCAGTTTTATAAAAGCAACTGATGTCGTGCCGAGAGTTGTGTTCGAATAATCTAAAGGAACCTTTAGTTTAGAGCACGTAAAACCGTCGAAACATGGTTTCCATGAGAGGTTGGATGATGGTTCAATCTGAATAGTTAGTTAGAAAGCTTGAAAGTCTTAGGGGATATGCTTCAGCAAAGACTCACATTGTCAAATCCATAGACCATTCCTGGGTCATTCGAGCTATCAGCTTTGCATCGCAAGCCCATCAAAAGAATGAGGGCGTTCACAAGTCGTTTCATTTTGTCTCTAGATAGCTTCTTTTTAGCTTTCTGTTGTATTGCTGAAAATAGTGGCAATATTCATAATTGCAGCCAGAATAATTGCGATATTAGAGCACTATTTATATCAGTTGCATTTTCTAAGAGACCTAGTGTCAAGTTTCCCATAGAGCTGTATTCCTCCATTTCAACTCACAATACCTAGGTACTTACTCATGCATACGAGTTCTTGGCGCCCCACTTGTACGAACCAGCCAATCGGCATCTATTTTGGCATTAGCTTAGACTATTAATACCCCTTAGCTCAACTACATACAGGGTTTAGAACTTTCTCTTCAGAGTCCTACGTATACGAACTAGCGAGTTAATCCCTATTATAATTTGCAGTAGTCTGAGGTGACGATGGTCCTATTAGTCCTTTTCGTCTATGTTCTCGATTGCAAAGTAATTGGGAGATGGTCTTCAAGGTTTGACTATAAGCCCCACTATAATTAGGCATTCTCCTTTTCAGGAGCTCCACTTGTACGAACTCACCAATCAGTATCGACAATAACCCTGGTTGAAGGAATGACTGTGGAGGAGGCTATGCAGACAGGAAGCATGAAGCAGGGTCCTGTCCTCTGTTCGTTAAAATATCCATCGTAACGGATGTGAGAGGTAACTTCACCGCTGGTATACGAACAGACGAATAGACGGCAAGATCATATTGTTTAAATTTAATTACCATCTATTACAATCCACTTTTCGGCGCTTTCTTGCGCGGCTGGCGGCTTACGAGTCGTAATTGGTAGCTTAGGATCGCCTCCCGCTTGAAACAGCGCTGGCTGGCTGACATCAATGCGATGGACAAGATGAAGAATGAGAACACCAAGGCGGAAAGCCTCGCTTGGAGAAGGAAGCCTCGCAAATTCGCTCCTAAGTCGAGACTAGGCTGCAAGACTTGCAAGTGAGTCTTGGACTCTCTATACTACATTGTTGTGTTTAAGTGCTCGAAAGAACTAACAATTAACTTGGATACATCTGTTAGGATAAGACGAATTAAATGCGATCTAGCTCGACCTTCATGCTTGAAATGCCGATCTACGGGTCGTACCTGTGACGGCTATGGTGAAACGCCCCTTGCTCCCAACACCGAGCTTGAATCAAGTCATTACCACAACGATAAGGCCAGCAGTACGGAGAACTGCGACAGCTACCGCCCTTGCGCTATTACCGATATCCGCCAGCCACGACAAAGACACTCGCAATACAATGGTCATATTTTGCATGATCTTGGCCCCTTTATGATCCTACCAGTGGCTGGGACAGCCCAGACTGAGGCAATGTGTTTTTTCGAGTATATTTCTATCAAGAATCTGAATGAGTATAGCCCTAGCGAGCCATGGCGGAAGACCCTCATGTTCTTCTCGCAAACAGTGCCGTCCGTGCGGTATGCTGCCATTGCTCTGGCCCTGATCCACCGAAACTACCTAGCTCGTGATTCAAGCGACCATGTAAACCAGCCGCCACCTGATAAGGCCCCTCTGTTTTACTATAATCGAGCCATCCAACTCCTCCTGAACCAGGAAATTGGCGACAGCGTCGAAACAACGGCCATCACCCTTTTAGTCTGCTATCTCTTCACATGCTTTGATCATCTGGCAGGAAACTACGTACAGGCGATGAAGCACCTACGTGGAGGCGTAGAGCTATCACGCAGCATTGACAAGGCTATGTTAAATGGCGATGAATATGACGATGCCAAGCCCTCAGGGGTAAAAACGCTTATCTGCCAGGTCACAAGTCAGATCCGCCGTCTTGATATGCAGGCTGTAACGTTTCTTGTCGACTGGACCCCCACAGATAACTTCCAAGAACAACTTATGTCCCAGTTTCTATCTTCTAGGGGTGCCTTTCGGTCGTTCGGCCACGCTGCTGACTGCCTCCATTTACTCGTTGCTCAAGTAATGAGATTACGTAACACAGTGCAGCACATATACCCGGCTGGCAAGCCGCCGCCATCACCATTATCACTCAAAGATATTCTTCTTGGACAATTGGAAACTTGGTCGGGCCTCTTCGAACACATGATTCAACAAGATAGTGCCTGCGGCTCTGAACCTTTCCCGCGCATATCACTGCTACGCTTACAACATACAATCGCATGGACCCTCCTCCAGAGTTATGGACCTGGAAGAGAAATGGACTATGACAACTTCCTGCCCCAGTTCCAGCAATGCGTGGCCTTGGCGGGCGAGATAGCATTCGCGCATGAGCGATATACCGGGTCGCTAAAGCCGACTTTTACACCAGAGATCGGAATCATCCCGGTACTTTACATAATCGGGGTCAAATGCCGGCATCCAGCCGTCCGACGCGAGGCCCTAAGTATATTGCGGCGACAACCAATACGAGAAGCTGTTTGGAATAGCGTATCCGCCGCTACTGTGGTTGAGCGTGTAATCGATATTGAAGAGGGGGGCACGATACGGAGCATGGAGCAAATTGCGATGTCGCAGAGGATCGAGGATATGACTTGGATACACGTTGTCTGTGCGAACAGGCTAGATATTAGTTACACGTTTTGCGGGCGGGAGGGACTCCATACTGAGTTTCTCATGATAAAATAGATAAGAAGCTTAAAAAAGCGATATGTATAGAAAAGAGGCTGCTACCCGGAACTACCTTGCTAGGCTCCAGCGCCTGATACGCATACCTATCGAGGTTGTTAAAACCCGTCCGATCCTTTAGCAACTCACTGTCACCTTCATCTAAGTGAACTCCATTAACAGTCTCAACCTGATAGTCGTGTGGCTCCTTTCGGCGCATGAGGGCTATCCGCCAAACCCCAGCAAGAGCAAGCCATCTGCCAACACGTGCTATGTTAACGACAACCCGATTGGTAAATAGGGGTATCGGAATTGTGAATTAGGTAGGGACGATAATGTTTCTCATGTAGTAGGTAGGCTAATAAGTCAAAGGCTATCACTATCATAAGCTTTGTACAACCTTATTGCTAGAAGCTGCAGAAATTGATTAGAGTCTGTTATAAAAAAGGGGGTTATAGATTGGCCCGGAATAGCGGATCGATCCGAATACATGTATAGACATAACACGCGGAAATAATCGTTATCATTTCGTATATCACGGCCTTGCAATGTTGTAATTAATAGCATTGACGGTAGATGACCGTAAATTGACTAGAATAACGATGCTTCTCAGTGTAGACCCTCCCAAGTGAAACTAAAACTACTAGTAAGTTACCGGCATACCACCAGGCAGAGTAGGAATCCCTATGATTTTTATGTTAGCCGCAAATCAAAGCATGCCGGTCATATTTTAGCTGCCTACTTACACCCATCTAAGCCTACATCCTCGTCCACCACCGACTGCTTCGTACATGCCATAGCGTCTTCATACGATTGAGATTTCAGCGCGCTGCACTTCTCGTTGGCGCAATCGCGCCCTGACAGGGCATCCATGCCACGCTGGAGGGCATCGCCTTTCCACCCAAACAGGTAGTCGCCATGTTGGCCGTGGCCCAATCTGCACGCAGAGTTCGATTATTAGTGCACATCGAAAGAACAAACTTGGAGGAATGAAAACTGTGACCACTTGATAGAGGTGCAAGGGAAATGGAGGGGGAAAGCAAATAATGTAATTACCCGTCACCAAAACTATAAACAAACGGCTGCGAGCCCGCCGAGAAGTACTTTGGGTCGTTGAACTGGCTCGTGTTCCAGTAGATCTCGTACATGACACCGGGGACCCTGACGGGGTGGGTGCTAGGACAGGAGGCACCGGCTAGACAGTTACCCCCACTACAGATTCCTGGGGAGTACGCCATGTGTGACTTGCTGTTGTAACACTAGAGTCAATAATCTCTAGTTCGGGTAAAAGATGACTTAAAGTTTTGATAACTGCTAGGAGTAGTAAGGTGAAAGAGTATCTGACAATACTATCTATAGCTCTCAGGTATGTTAAGGGGGTCGGGGATAAAAAAGCTTCCGGGACTAACTGGTCAGGGCTGTCGAGGTTCTTGCCGTCCCAGCAAGTCGGGAAGATGATACTCGACCGGATACCTTGCGGGCACGGCTTCGATGGAAGCTCAGAGCTGTCCGTTCTGTCGCATGGCTGGAACCCGTTACTTGCACCTAGACAACGGTGGCAGATACCCGGGTCTTTGCCGGTGGCGGTGCGAAGCGCAGGGTCACCCGCCAACATCCGGAAACCCTAGAAAATAATTTGTTAATCATTACGAGGTGCGCAAACACAGGCGTGAAGACCACACAGACTAGCTATCTGAAGACTTGGGGAAGAAACCGAAAAGGGGCTAAAACATACAGGTTTGAAGGCCGTAACTTTTTGGTTACCGGAAAAGGGAGACATGTAGTATATCGTGAGGCCGCCGTTTTGCTGGCAGCAAGTCGGATTTGGCATCTGCGGCACCCTTTTAAATGTACCGTTCTCTGGCGATTTAAAATACAAGTTGGCAGTCCAGTAGTTGCTGAAATCCTCAGCGTACGAGCACGTCGTGCAGGTCGATGTCGCAGCAGGATCAAGTTGTCCAGGGTCCATCTGTTTACGGCGTCGATCGTCAGATCACACTTTTTGAAATACTGGGAAATAAGGGCTTGATTGTTTACCGTCGCATTAAACGCGTTGCCTCCGACCACTTGATGGGTATGCGGAGACGGTACCATCCCCGGAGAGACAAGAGGGTCGATCCGCTCTATCACGAGCTGCGAGCAGACAAATCGAAGCAGACGCCCCTGCGCGGAGGCATGCTGCGCAAAGAGGACTGCGGCAGCAGCAGTAAACGGTATCCACAACATGATCACTTTAGTAGGTTTAGACACTCTGTGCAATAGACTGTAAGCTCAGAATGAATGCTTTTCAGGTACCTAGGGTCGTCGATATGAGAGGTTCAAGGTGGATCTTATACGGGAGCATACTCGGCCCGGGGACAAGAACTGCCGCGATATTCTCTGGGCATCACATCTACTTCTGGACCTAAGAATAGCCAATCATAATGCAGCTGTTTTAACCACGAGCCAAACAGCGTGCTGGTTCACAGTGCTCGTGGTTAATAGGCTGAATCAACCATGATGAGGTACCCCCTCATTGACCCGATTCTAACCAACGCGAGGTCCGTACGGGTCTGATGTGAGGCGAAATTGGTTCACAACAGTCAACTATATCCAAAAATATGGTTATAATGAACATCTAGTACTAGAGGATCTGCCGACTCATGGCCTATTGCAACAGCATAGTAGCCCTACTAGCGCTGTCTACTTTACAGTTTCAATGTTCTCGTAGAGGGGACGTCTCAAAGCTAGACACTCGATAGAAGTACGCAGAGGGGGATCCTGTTTTCCTAGCATAATCCTTAAAACCTAACTTTACCTAGCTCACTTAGACTACAAACTAGACAAGGCCAAGAGGCTAACAATGAGCTTTGACTATGCATACATGCATACAACCGACGTTACGAAAAAAATCCCCTCGCCACAAAAAAAGAAAAGAAAAAAGGCTCAATCTTGCGGACTCACAGTTCTGAGTCTTCATTAGCTTCTTGTCAATATTGCTTGTTGTCCCATATAACTTCCCCATTTTCGTCCTCGATCCAATAGCGCCGGTATTGTTCGCTCCATCGCCAGCGTGGCCTAGAGGGGCCCGGGTCACGCGCGTGCCTCGATCCATGCGCATGCCTCGATCCGTGATGAGAGCTTGGGCCGGAGGGATATAAATCCCTCTGTTTCACAATATGTGCGGCTTGTAACTCGCTAACAGCCCGTGCCCACCACTCTCTGACTACTCTCGCTTTTTCGCGTTCCCCGTAGTAATCCCTCGCTCTTGGCCTCGCAATGCTGTGGAGAACCTCGTCTACCAAAAGAAGCTTCAAAATGTTGACTTTGCCGACCTCCAGCATGTTTACACAGTCCCGATCAGTGGTAGGCTTGGCCTCAGTCCTTGAACTGAGATACATATCGCCGTTGTGATCGGTTTTAAGCTTGACGAGGCCTCCCCCGTGGCGACCAAACGAATCGATGAACATGGCGTGGTGGCCATTCCTATAATGGGCGATCCACACTGGTAAATAAATCATAGGGCAAGATGAAAAATAGACTTCGATGGAATTTGGTTAATAAATGTTCATACGATCAAAGGGTAAGGCAACTTGGCTTACAGCGAGGTGTAATTTGGAATTCAACCAGTTCCCGGGATGTCAGATCAGAAAATAATTGTTTAAAACGGGATGATTCTTTCCTGTGGCGATTGGAAGAAGGGCGATAGTTTGAAGTTCAGAGTGAGGAAAGGGTCTAAAAGTAGAGATGGAAGCTCTTTATGCTGATCGCATTTGACGATGCATACTGGCGCATACTGGTAGCACTAATTGGGGCTACACATTTATGTAAGGGGGTTGTATAGGTTTGTTGTACCGAAGGGGGTTAGGGGGGATAAGCGTCACGAGAATCTTCAATCACATGTCCACAAAGCAAAATACAGCAAAGAGTCGTCGAGTACAAGCAGGTTTGTTAATCTCGGCCGAGAAGTAATGTCAACCACGGAACTTGCTGTCAAAAGGGAAACATGAGCTGAATCAAGTATTGAATTCGGCCTTTGAGACTAAACCCTTATGAGATAGTTTCGTCATTCATTTGGGGATGAAGCAGCATGGCATTTCTTCATGTCTACTAGTGTATTATACCTTGGAAACCCAGATTTAGACTTTTATCCAAACTATAACAATGTTGTTATTGCGAGGACATGATAACTCACATTTCGTCATCAGAATCTGTCATCCTCAAGCATAAAAGCATGACGATCCGGATTTTCGAACTACTTTCGTGCGAATACCGCTATCTCGCCGTCGATTGGTAGAGTGTTCGTCTCGTACTTCCCATGTAACTGCCCCCCGTGTCGGAAAGTATTCTATCACTAACATTTCGGGCATATGTAGAGAGGTCGACCATGTGGCTAACGAATATTCCAGTGGAAGCTGCTATGTACTGTGGCTATAAAAGTGTAAGGAGAAGGTAGTGAGGATGAACGTGACCACAGGAGACATCTCATGAGCAGTTTTGACACGCATTAAGGTGGTACCCCCGTCTAGTTAGTAATACAGAAGTGTGGCTTGTTCTACCTATCTACGCGAATCGAATGTATACGGGATCTATAAGGGATAGAGAAGAGACAATAAGTGTTCATCGTGGGCCGGTTCTCGGCAGTTGTTGATTGTGGGTCGTGTATGGTACAAGGGAGGATCCAATTCCGTACCAGTACCATGGTTGCCCAGTAACTTTCGGCTCGGGCCGATCGTTCCATGTTTACGACTCCCCAGACACCTCCGGCAATCTTGGGGTCGCTACGCTCCCGCACCTACGGGCTAAACTGAGTACAAGTGTTAAGTGAGTCGTACGGATTCATCGAAAGCGGACTAAGTTGGGAGGACCAAAACCGCTTCCAAGGGAGAGGTGACAGTGTCCCCAATTGAATAAACACCAGTGCTCTATCCCAACACACCTCTATTTTCAGCTCCGAAGATCACATGCCTGTCCCACTTAGCTAGAGATCGTTAACCCAATCAGTTCAATTAGTGACTTAGCACGTCAACAAATTTGCTCAGGCTGTTTGTAGAGCCTGCTACTTAGACAAATACTTAAGGCTATCTGTTCCGTAGTTCAATCTGGTTATCCTAGTCGGGTTAGTCGGGTCAGCCAGTTTAGTTAGCTATCCAGTGGACCCAACTAACACAACTAGACTTGACTATACTAACTAGCCTATTAACCTACCGATTTAATGAACTTAATTCAACTAACAGACCAACTTGGTGAGCTTGGTGGTTTAGTCATTAGATCAGTTGGCTCTAACTAATTGAGCTAGAGTGATTGTATGAGCAATGTGTAATTGCGAATTAGGAACAAGTAGGAGCTTAAAATCAGGTTGCCGGATATCCGGTAATGGAATCCCAAAGGTTTGGATACATATGGACCCCGCATGGATAAACGAGAAAAGATGGATCCTCGTCCCAAAGTGATTAGCGAAAGCAAACATCAGTTCTGAGGCCTACCATCACGATGGGTATATTTAGTGACAGATCATTCCCTGACTAACAGTTTTGAGTCTTGAGGTAAACATGAAATCGCTTAAAAACACAGGTAGAAATAAAACAACTTGTATATTTTTTAGTCCTTGTTTGTTTACAACAACGATATAATAATGTTGAACCCTCTATTTGAAGGCCTCTAGGTGATTCTGGTGGTGCGGCTGCGGTTTCGTTAATCCCACGATGAGCTTCCTTTCCACATCACGATCTTCTATAAAGGCATGATTACTAATGAGTGCAACCGCCTCGCTTTACCCGGTTCTACCCACCACCCTAGTCTAGGATTGCCTCTTACACCTTGTCGCCCGAGAGAAGAGGAAAAACTCGGCCTATCAGTATGCGCGCAGTTGATTGGTAGAGGTACGTTGTAATGTTCGCAACCGCCTCAGTTGTGCATCGATTCGTTGGGGGCCAAATAAGACAGGAAACAATTACGTCATTGTTCACGTTGTGTAGCATCGGTGCTTATTATCTCAATGCAGACAAACAAGGCAGGATGTAATATCTTATATCTCAAGTCCATAAGTCATTTCTGGGATAGATCCTTTTTCAAATCAGCTTCCTATGCGTGACTTACCATCGCAAAATGCCCCCGCGAGCTGTTTCGAAAATATTCCCCAGGATATTCCGCGAATGGGCAAGTGGTTATCAGAGTCCAAATGACTCCGCACAAGAGAAAGTAGACGACATATCCGAAGCCAAGCCGTTGGGTAGCTGGGATGCTCGTAATACCCCGCCTCCGAGCTCCGAATATGCCGTTTTCAATCAGATGATCCAAGATGGCTCGATCAAAGGGCTTTCCAATGGTAGGTGATAGCAGTTTCATGGACTCCATGGGTGACGGACCCCCTGCTCTCTACAGACGTACATCGAGGAGGGTATGAATCTGACGATCGAGACCCAGACGAGGCAGCCCGAATTCGTGCCCAGTGTGGCCCGAACGAATCTACACATGATAGAAACAGGTTCAACTTACGATCTTTTAGTGGTTCTGTAATAGCTCAGTCCATCGTCATTGCTATCGCCCTCTCAGCCTTGACCTCCGTAGCTGAAGGCAGATGGATTGGACTTGCGATCGTATATCCACTCCTTCTCGCAAGGGCCGTGTTGGCTGTCTATGTAGAGCATAACGCTAGCTCTACAGCATCTCTGCTAAATGAAAAAGTCGCGTTATCATCTCTCGCTCTTAGGAATGGGATCATCGACCGGGTTAATACTTCTGAGCTCGTCCCTGGGGACATCGTGCAGCTGTCCGAATACTCCCCAGTTTTCGCTGACGGTAGAGTCCTAGCGGCTACCGAATCTTTTACGGTTAACGAAGCACCTGTTCCCGGAGTACGTTGGGATTTCGTCCGCATGGGAAAAGGGGATATGGTATATGCATCATCTGTAGTCAAGTCTGGTGAGGCCTTAATTCTCGTCACTGCAATCGGGAATAAGCGGCGAGATGCAAGCCCCCGTCGTTTACTGACTCCCCCACCTCTACATCATGACGAGATCTTGGATAAAGCTTACAGATACGGCATGACCACAGCCGCATTTGTCGTCTTTCTGACCTGGGTGTCTGCATTCTCTCGGCCCGACTACCATTTGGTCTCTTTTCGGGTCACGGAGCTTCTTAGGCCAACTTTCTCGATCCTTCTTGTAGGCATCCCTATTGGCCTTACAGCGGTCGTCATTTCTGCTCTCATGGGAGTTGCACTTTTCCTTGGTGCTCACGGCTGCCTGGTACGGCATCTATCTGTTATCGAGGACATCGCGGGCGTCGATACTTTGTGTTGTGACAATACGGGTACCTTCACGCGCAACCAGCTTCAGACTCTGCAGCCTTGGCCAGTCATTTTGGGTGTAAGACCCAGAGACATTCTGGTTTTCGCCAGTCTAGTTACTTCCCGGAACCCTAAAGAGCATGATGCTATAGATCGAGCTATTTTAGAGGCAGTTAGGGGTAGCCAAGTCGACGTTGATCAGTTTCGGCAAGAAAGGTTCTTCCCTTTTGACCCGTACAGCAAGAAGGCATCTTCGGTTGTACGAACGCCTACGGGAGAGACCTGGTGCATTTGCAAAGGTGCACCTCTGTTCGTTCTTAAAACAGTCACGGACAACTCTCAAAGTCCAACTCTCGATCTGCCCATTCAGAGATACCGGGCCACTCTAGATCGGGTGAATAAATCCGGATACATGTGTCTGGGTGTAGCTAGGCATAAATGCACAGCCGACGGTACGATTATTCCTGACTACTCACAAATCTTAGGTTTAATTCCCTTCATCGATTTAGCCCATCCAGACACCCTCGAGCGTATCGTCGACATGAGACAGCTTGGTTTAGACATTAAGCTGTTCTCGCTTAGCGGTAACCCTGTAGTCGAGAGGCTTTCCTACGGATACGGCCTTGGTACCACAGTCTACCAGATGGGCAGTTTAGACTTGCTTGCATCTAGCAGAACCCTAGAAGAGTACAAGAAAAACCAAAGAATCTTCTACGACAGAATCAAGGACGCCGATGCATTCTCAGAAGTATTCCCCCAACATAAATACAATGTTGTCGAAACACTGGAGAATAATGCCAGACGCGTAGCAGTTACAGCTGATGCTGCCAATGAATGCCTCGTGCTCCGTCGTGCAACAGTCGGCATTGCTGTATGCGGGGCTGCAGACGGCGCGCGTGCAGCAGCCGACGTGGTCCTTTTGAATCAGGGGCTAAGACCCATCGCCGACGTCATTCAAATCTCGCGAAGGGCCTTCCATGCTGTATTCACGCAAATATCGTATCGCGTCGCCTTGGCCTGCCACATGCTACTTTGTTTTGCTGGTTGGGCTGTTTTCTCTATAGGCCGAGAGAGTAGCCACCGTATCGAAATGCTGGATGTCAATCTCGTCGTCCTGATCGCCTTGTTTTCTGACTGCTTCACCATCGCCATGGTATTTGAGAAGGCTATCTGCCCCCTCAAGCCACTTAGCTGGAGCCGGATGACGCCATTTGGAACGGCTATGACGGCGACCATTGTAACATTCTATACATGCATAACAATGGTAGCGATACCAGTGCATGGGCAGGAACATTTCAGCGTCCCCGAGAGGAATATGGAGGCTGTCCTTTTCCTGCAGATTGTGCTATCTCAGAGCTTACTATCACTGATTACCCGGCCGGACCCATTATGGGTCATTAAGCCGCCTAAGGAGTTCTCAGCTTGTGTTATAAGTGTGAATATACTGGCTACTATCATCTCCTACCTATGGGGTTCTTTCAGTCGACATCCTCCAGGTTCGAACCCAAGATTAGTATGGGATATTCTATACGTGTGGAAGATGTCATTCGGTTTTCTATGTGTTGGGAGTGGCATTTACAACTTAAGACACTGTCCGCGACTTCCTCCTCCTGTCTTACCCAAGCTCAACGTGAATAGCTTTGTAAAATGAGAGGACTATGGTGGTAAAACAAGGCACCAGCCCTGGATCATGGTATGGGGGCATTTAATGTACTCTCCTTTAACATTCACTTATATTCGTTGGACATTGTCTTGCGTAGCCTGTGCTACATTCAGAAGTGTAAGGAATCTTAGTAAGCCTTACAATAGATAGAGTCGTGGGAAGGCTGAAGAATAATTAACTGGGCACAGCCCCTGGTAAGCCCCAGTGACAAGTCACAAATAATTTCTCCGATATCCCTAACTGTGTTGAAACCTGTTTAAATCAGTCATCATCCCCTCCTCCCTACTAACCTCTCCCCGCTACATGATTGCAGTTTAAATAATTCCGCGTATACATGGCGACTAGAAAATCATGCCTTGTCGATCTCGGCCAGAGGCTAGTAACATCTTTGCAGCAGTCAGCTTGGACAAGCGCATATCGGCGCTACATCCCGAGAGCGGCGCTTAACAATCTCACATCTAGAGAATGTATCCTAAGTGTCGTTGAAGAAGACGAGACTATCGAGCCATCGAAAATGGAGGAGTTCTCGGAACTCCTCTACAAGAATTCCCGTGTTCTCTTTGCCATGTTCGTATACTTCAGATTGCCAATTGCTCTTTTGCGAGAGATCCCCTATACGGACGATGACCTTCCAATTCCTCCAAATCAGAAAATTAACATCGCGGATAAATATGATATGCTAGTACAATTTGAAACGTCTATTCCTAGTGGTCAATGGATGTTTCTATCACCCAAAATATCCTTAGGGGGTAGACATCAGGAGCTGGATCCGAATGAGATACTACCCTTCAAATCAATGGATTACGTTGGGGCTGGAACCTTCGGTACGGTATACAAAGTTGAAATTGAGGCGAGTCATCTGACTGCAGTTAGTATAATCTACTTACCCCCTATTCCGATCAGATTGCTAAGTAGGGTCACGCTGTAGGGTATAGAACAAACACTAGCATTAAAGAGAATTTACCGCCGAAAGAATACCGATGGGATGAACGAACGAAAACGACTCGAAGGGCTTCGTGACGTCGGCCACCCCCATATTATCGAGCTCCTAGCTTCCTTCGAACTAGAGCAAGAACTATGCATGTTCTTCCCCTTGGCTACATGCGACCTTAATAATTATATGCATGAAGAACGTTTATTAGTCGACAGCGAATATAGCTCGTGGCTTGTAACACAGCTTCGTGGCCTAACGGACGCAATATCTACGATTCGCGAGTACGGCATAACATCTACCATGTCGAAAAGTAGCAACAAAAGATACCATCACGACCTTAAACCTGAGAACATCCTCTTCTTTCAGGGAAGTGGCATGTCTAAGCTACAAGGGGTTTTTAAAATCTGTGATTTTGGAGGCGGGGAAGCTGGCACGCCGATGTATGCACCGCCCGAAGCCGGGAAAGAAGCTATTTTGTCGGATCAATCCGAAATGTGGTCCCTTGGATGTACTATTCTCGAGCTTCTCGTTTGGATTAGATCTGGGCCCGAGGTGAGGGTTAACCTCGTAGCAGGAATTGAGAAGTTTTTCAAGGGGCGGGGTGAAAACTTCGATCTCCATGACGAGGTGTCATCGGCTATTAAAACCCTACAAAATTCTGAAAATGGGCCAGGTCTGTATAAGATCCTAGAGGCGGTTATAAATGGTCTATTGGTCGTGGACCCTCAAGCCCGATGGACACCTGCACGCCTCCTCTCACACCTTGACACGATTGAGGGAAAGGGTGAGTTGTAGGTCGGAGTAGCCTTTTTGTCAAGGGTAGTGGATACGATAGAGGTATATGGCATGAATATTGAGTGAATTCAAGGTGAAGTCTAGAGTAAAGCCCTGCTAGAAGGGCAGCGGGATATTTCATACTTTATATATACAGGAGGTGTGGAGCGTCCCACACACTATATTCAACACTTTTGTAACAGGTTTATTATTAAACTGGTCTGTTTCTTTAGTGGCATAATGGACATCTTTTAAAATCCATATTAACATAAGTGAAGCTGCACTTGGTTATCCTTCTTTTTAGTGATACTGTGCGGGCGGTCTGGTTAGGGGGTCAGATTAGCTAAGGTGGATTTGCGTAGATTCTCGTTGAATTTTCATATAAATAGCGTACCCCTAGCTTTAGACTTCGACCTGGATTGGAACGCAATTCACCCATCAATAACACTACGATCTTTCCTTCACGTATTAACTTCATTTCGCTCGTTAAATCTTTAGATGGTTAAGATGGCGCTGGCCAGGCCTCTAGAGTACAGCTTGATAATCCGAGCCGTTTCAATATTTAAATAACGTAGCGAGGATGTACGGACTACTACACTACCATCATTAGTTACTCAGTGTTTGTCATATAAGGATTCGTATTCAATACAGCCTTAGACGCGATGAAGACCTATTTTGCAGGCCCAGGAGGTGACACAATACTAGTTCAAGTCTACGTGGCTCTAACTTCTGCTGTCTGTTCTTTTTATAGCCTCTGGCCCTCGGGCGCTTCCGCTTATAGTAGTATATAGCCCCAAAGCGACGGTTTAGAATGGACCGCAACTAGAGGGGTTGGGCTCGCTTAAAATAGCCCCCTTTGGGGGCGAATTATATGCCCCAATCACCCTCGAGAAATTGGTTTATGTTCAGACAAAACGAAAGGGATTGGCGTATAGATCACAGTGGTAAGGCTCAACACACAAAGCGTGAGGCTTCACCGGTTTCGTCTCCTGATATAATAGACCAGAAAGGAGCACTCATACATTATTAAACTTAGTATCCGTATTCCCCTCTACCACTACTCTCAAATCTCCCAAGTAAATTAAATCAATCCCTCATGAATCTCATTGCTCCATTCTGATGCCTCTAAGCAACTACGCCCGTGAGGTTGGTTTAGGCGAGGGCCAGTTTGATGCTACTAGAGACCCACGGCTACGCTCGGGAAGAAACGACCGCCAAGATGTCCAATCTCGAGACAGTCACAGTCAAGCAGATGACACTGAAACACACCTCCCACCAACTGGAACGACGTTTTCATGGGGTTCGGGTGATTCGATACCGGCTCTTTCTACTCTTTCACCCATAGTCGTTCAAGATCAGCCATTACTACAAACTCTGCATCCCTCACCGAGAACGTCGGAAGGCGGACGTTGTTCGCTACAATTTGACGATGTAACGGAAAATAAACTGGCCAATGAACTTATCGCAAATACGGAAAGCCAGTCTCGTACTGTCTCGCTTTCTTATCTCTCAAGCCAAACAGAAAAGAACTTGAGCTATTTTAGACAGTGGTGGTTTTGGGAGGTTACGAGCTTAAGTCTCTGTGTTCTATCAATCATTGCTGTGGTTATCCTTGCGGCGAAGCTAGATGGCACCTTGCTATCCAACTGGACAGTAGCAGTGGCGCCTAACACCGTCATCTCGGTCCTTATCACGATTGCCAAAACTTCGATGTTGGTACCTATCGCTGAAGGAATCAGTCAGCTGAAATGGTCAAGTTTCTGGTTGCGGGAGGCCCCTCTCCATGAATTAGCCGCGTTCGATGAAGCTAGCAGAGGACCATGGGGATCCCTATTGCTCTTCTGGCCAAATAATGGTCATTTCAAACGTCGGCCCTTCTTGTCGTTAGTTGCGGCTTTTATAACGATTGCATCCTTGGCTTTAGAGCCCTTCGCACAGCAGATTGTTGCATTCAAGTCTGAGCGTATGGAACGGCCTGGAATGGAGGCGTTAATACCCGTGACGCAGATGTATGAGTCGCGCATCTGGCAAGATGGCGCAGCATATATACTTGGTTTGAAAAACATTCTGACCTCCTTTTTGAGCACTATTTGATTACTAACTGGTCCATAGGTGGTGCAGGGTCTCGTGAGATGGAGGGCGCTTTCTTCAATGGCCTGTACAGTTCGTCTATCCCCATCGAGTTTACATGCGCATCTGGGAATTGTTCCTGGCCGGAATTCTTCTCATTTGGGCTCTGTGATTCATGCGGCGATGTCTCGAAAGATTCACAGGTGACTCTCGAGTATTATTCAACAAATACCAAAATCTACGACATTCCTTTAATATCCGAACCGGGTCAAATTCATCTTCTTAAAAACTCATATCATTCGATATCGGTGCTTACGCCGAGCGGCTTCCAACTAAATGAGCTTCAGCCGACGTCCGCTATCTCCACGTTGAGTGATAACCAAAGCTACTTTAGGGGTCCTGTGTCTATAAGATCTGCAAGCGACTTGCACGATTATGTTAACCTTGCTATCGGACGAAGCGGCACCTCTGATGTATGGTCGGAATGGCCCACCAGCATCGAGCACCAGATTTGGAGGACCAACTCCACCCCAGCCGTTCTTGCTATTACAGATTCAGCATTTGCGAACCTCACATACAACCAAAACTACACAGGTTTAAATATGACATTTCCTGACGCCTCGATCGCTAATTTAACAGTCGTCGAGTGCGCTATTAATTGGTGCGCCAAGAAATTCCAGAATGTTACAGTTGTAAGCTTACCTACTGGTTCTAATATTATTACGATCCGGGGTATATCAGACTTATTTGACCATATTACTAGGAAAACGGCCATGTAGTGGATTATGCAATTGAGAACATACCTCTTTACCGCTCGAGCAAAAGCTCTACCAGAGCCCCAGACAAGTACTGGGAGGAATTCAGTCCAGGCCGCAATATCACTCACTTCGACAACACGTCTCTCATGTATCCGTTTCATGAAGGCGTATTCTTCCTTCGTGAGGCAGACGACATTTTATTAAGTCAGTGGTTAATCACTGTGTTAAACACAATTTCAGGGGACGAGAAGCCATTGCAGGGATTCGGCATTGGCAGCGCTCTGGCGTATGGTACTGACATTACCGAAATTATAAACAATGTGGCTACTAGTATTACGAATGCCATACGAACTTGTCCAGCGTCTACCTATGTCAAAGGCGCAGTTTGGGCGCAAGAAACATTTATATACATCCAGTGGGTTTGGCTATCTCTCCCCATTATTCTTGTGTTACTGAGCATTGCGGTGTTGGCTGCCATTGCCTACTCGGCTCACAGAAGCAATGTCCCTCTTTGGAAATCATCCATACTACCAATTGTGTTCCATGGAATTGAAGCATGGGACACAGAAGTAGTTCAAGATATGAGAATGGGGCTCCTAGAAGAACGAAGAACGATGGAACAGCGAGCTCAATGGTTGAACGTGAGCTTGTCTAGGAGCGAATTCGGGGAGTCTAGATTTAGGAGAGACCTAGATATAAGCCAACACGATGTTAAGGGGGCCGCTGGAGACTACTAAACGCTATGTATAGACATTTTTAAAAAGAAATATGGAGGCATTTTCGGCTTAGAGTTAAAAAGGAGCGACACATTATCACCGGGGTACTGTGACGGTTTTCTTGCTTGTTGTTTCTCTCTACCTCATATTGCATGAGGCGTTAGTCGGGTTGAAACTGCCGCTGCTTAAATGATGCACCTGATCATTGCTATATCAATTATCTTAGACAATGGGCTGAATCTATCATGAAATTATGTTGAAATGGAATAGGAAGTATGAAAGTGTTGAGAGGGTTCGAATATGCAAGATTAATAAACTATTTTCTACGGCTTCTCAGGCCCCATCCAATTACTTCACTTTCGGAGTTACTAGGAAAACGGTCATATATTGGATTATTCAATTGAGAACATACCCCTTTACCGCCTTCCATAATATCTTCTAACCGCAAGTGAACGATGATATCGACCTCTGAATGCCCACCATGCATGTCCACGGGACTATTCAGTGACGGCAGAACATCGCTTGGCGCGCGGGGGTGAACAAACCATCCAATTATGTATCGCAGCCACACAGGCGGTCAGATCAGGCAACCCTGGTAAATGCGGCTGAGCAGAGCTACGACTCCGTTGCTGCTTTTCTGTCGCAATGCCCTTTACAACGGTTCACTTTATTTCTCGCTCGCTCCTATAGAAAGGTTCAATGTGCGTTTGTTGGACTCGTTAAAATTATGATACGCGCATATAGTAGAATCCCGAGGCCAAGGTGATTCTCAGCATCTTCCATGCCGTCTCAGCTACACGGGTTCACACACAAAGATCCTTGTCGCCAATCAAGACTAGACCTGCAGACACTAAGGAGTCCCTACAATGTCATCCAAGGGCGTTGTTGTTGCCCCTGGTGCCCCTGGTGCTCCAGCACACTTTTTGCCTTGCGAATTCGTGGGGTACAAGAGCTGTGATACGGTCTTCGCAATAGACGACGTCGAGAGCTGGATCGAGCACATCATCAGTGAACATCTCCAAGGCAAACTACCGCGGATAGCGCTCTGCTGGTTTTGTGATGATATTACCTTCGATTCTAAAGGTAGTCAAGACCGTCGTACGAATTTCGTGCAGAGGATGTGGCATATCCGTGAACACATCCTATTAGAAGGGAAGACAGTTAATGATGTACGCCCGGATTACTACTTCAATTTACATCTACACGATCACCAAATTCTTCCGGAAACATTCTACAATCTAGCGCATAGGTACTCCGAGGGTCCCAAATACGTTGAGGCCCCGCGCGAAGAAGCTCCTAAGACCTATCAACAAATTCATTCTCCTATTCACCCACCCAAATGGCCTGATGATCTTGCTGAAGAGCCTCCCCACGTATATATCCAAGCAGAAACAATGGGGTCTGGGAATTCTACGGAGGCCAAAATCCCATCTAAAGCTGAACCTGCACCAACACTTACCCAAGATGTTTTTGAACCCCAATATTCCCCAACCCTATCAACGTCAGCACACCGGCAAATTTCGGCGTCTAGCAAACATCTTGGGGGCTATGATCAAGAAGCTTCGATGTCCGACGACGAGCTAAGATGGCGCCTTTCGGATTACTGTGTTATCCGGTTTGAGAAGCTCGACGCGGGCCTCGGAGAAGACGGCCAACCTATATCGCCTGGTTGGGAAAGGTGCCTCAGGACCGAGGATCAAGGTGTCTCAAAAAAAGCTGCGCATGCACATGTTAAGGACCTAAATAAGTACACAAGAAACGTAATTGAAAAGGAGAGGAGTCTAAACCCAGTGCTCAAGCTACAGGTCGACGTGGCTCTTAAAGCTTTAGGCACTCATGACCCGGACATGGTGAACTTTCACTGGACCCTGGCACAGCTAGATCACCAATCCAAAATGATTAAGAGGGCTATGAGGGGTCAGATTGGCCATACCGACTCGAAGAGGAAAAGGAATGTCGGAAGGAGAAAAGGAAAGAAGATATATGAACGCGTCTCGTTGACCGCGTACTTCAAACGGAGTCCGCGGCCAGGTGTTGATCTATGGAGGCTATGGGGGATATCTATATCTGAGTTAAGTAATCTAGCGAAAGCCACTTCATACCTACCCAAAGCCGATAAAGAAGAGCAACACAAAGTTCCAGTCGATGCGCAGTTTGACCAGGACGACCTTGATTCGTACTGCGAGGGGTCTTCGTGCCCGGAGCCAGAGGAGCACATGGATAGTGATGAAGCGAGCCAGCGAATGGACAACAAACATGAAGAAACAACAATAGCCTTTAAACACGCAAGCAAAGCTAAATCAATCACGACAGAGCAGTTGTCCTTGTCAAATTCCGGGTTTGACTCTGGTTACAGATCCTTGTCGGTTGCAAAACAGACTTTAGATTCCGTCAACGAAATAGGGACCACAACCGGTCAAGATTTCTTATACTCAGAAGCGGGCAGTCTGGAGACAGGAACAGACAATTACGCTCAGTATCTTGCAGATGAAGTGATCATCAAGCTCAACAATGAGCTCAGAGACGTAGATTGGGGTAAGTTTCGAACAGCTCTATCTGATTTACTCCGAGAGTTTGCAATCCGTGTGGGTAACGAAGGGGAAACACAAAGCCACAGGGACCTGATGTACTGGACTCATAAATGGCACGAGTATGTATTATCCCCACGCACTCATTTCACGTTGGGGTATCCTACTTAGACTATGAACTTTTCCAGGGACATTGCAAAGCATATAGAGAAACAACAAGTGCTGCACGACGATGACTACGAAGACGAGCTGCAAGAGAAAGAAGGGGATCCCGACTGGCGAGATCGCATCGGTTTGCTTTTCGATAGAGACGACCAAGATTTGACCCAAGAAAATACGCCCACTCAGGAGGGAAAGGCTCTAGCCGCTATTGAGATTGAACCGTACCAACAAATTATCTCCAGCTCCCGAGCATTTGAGTGGCTGGTATCCTCTATCAGAAACTCCATGATTCTAAGCACCGCCAAAGACAATACTATGGATACAGTGAAACAGCAGATCTTACAGATGCTCAACCTCCTTGATCAGAAACGTGGCTACGGTGAGGCTCGAATCAGTCGACACAGGAATCCAACCAGTTACCGCGTCTGTTTCACGCTTGATTGGCCGTCTGCGAGAAGCTACCAAGAAGGGAGCTCGTTCAAAACTCTGTCTGATGTCTTTGAACGCGTTCTGACTATCACGGGCGATTCAACGCAGGCACAAGCGTTGCTTTGTGAGGACTATATTCTCCAGACTTGGCCAAGCACCGGTCCACTTCTCATTCAATCCATTCTGAAAGTTTTGAAGCGTGGTAGCAAGACGAAGGGGATAAGTGATCCATTTCATGACCAAGATAGTCTGATCAAGGTCCAGATATCTGGGGAAGTAATGCATGTCTATCGTCAAGGCAATATTTTCGAACTTGCAGAGATGGGGACCCAGCTAGCCTGGCTTGCCAGTGCTCTACTTCCACAGCCAAAACTTAATCAAGGCGTCAACTGCAAGCCTAGGGTCTGCTTTAACCGGCCAAATTCAGGAAATGCCAAACAAAGAGGTGAAGTTGAAGATTTGCACTGTCATTTCGATGTCACGACAACTACCTTCGACTTAGGCAAAGTGTCTAGAACGAACGGGAACTGTTGGCACACAGTTATGGGCAACTTTGCCATTGTGGACGGATTTCCAATCCGCTCTCGCCCTAGCGGAAAGCTCGGCCTAGACATCCCGCTGAGTATTGCGGCAGACTTTGTTGGAACAAGGAAAGTCACCCGTTTCAAGGGCCGGCCGTTAATCAAGGGGTTTTCAACATTGCTCTGTCCTATAAGCTGGGAAGATGGGATTGTTTACTGGCACGTGCTCAAGTCCGAGTTGGGAAGGATCTCGTTCGCGGATGTGAGGATTGACAGCATGTCTGTCATTGAACCGGGGAGCTTGAAGTTGCGCGATCTGGAGAACTCTCGCCACATCGTTGGTTGGTGCACGGAAGTTGAGCAATTCGCAGGTAAGCATCCATCCCGAATTTTTGAGATAAAACGAAAGTTGAGAGTGAAAGGAATGAGTCTCAATTCTCTTGGTTAAATAAGGGTGCAATAACAATTCTCACTAACCGGCATAACCTATTAGGGACCATCGACGCCAATCTTAATATACGCCGTGTAGATTTGAAGCCGCCGCCCAATGAATGGGACGTGAAAGAGATTCAAGTGGGTGGAGGTCAGTACATCAACGTCCTAGCTACCTTTGCCGTCCGAAAAGACCAGAAATCCCTGCAAATTGAACGCGACCGCTCGGACTACAGCGGGAATATGGAGTGGATTGCCAGGCGACACGTGATTCTCCACAATACAGAGGCATCTGAGAGACGAGCTTGGCTTATAGATGGTGCTAGTGCTTTGCTGTATTTAGTGTTTGCATCACTTTGGAAAAATCAGCATGGTGTACTGCGGGACTCGTACACATTCGATTTTGAACAGCTAAAGGGATTCTTCAGTAGTCGCCCAGCAGGAATGGCGACCTCGCTCTCGGTCCTGATGAACCCAAAATTCCTGGGGACGAAGCTACGTGCGCGAGATCCCATGAACCCCTCCGATTGGTATTTGCTCAGAGATAGGGTAAATGAAACCTTCGACCTATTATCCCAGATAATCGACCATCAAGAAGATATCAGCCCAGGCAATGGTTTAGGAAATTTCGTGTCCTTTTCCCCTTGGAAACAGCACGTCGGGTGGGCTTTTGCCGACATTGCGTCCCCTGGTGAGCCATGCAATCTAAAAGCGACCTATCTTAAACAACATGGCGAAGGCTGGGTATACTTCGCTCGCGAACTACACGCCATAACCCTATTCGGCCATGGGTTCGGAAACTTGTTACGACCTGCCACAGTCACACCGGACCCATGCAATCGTTGCCTTTGGGGGTCATTGGCTCCAAAAGGCGGAGATATCCTTGCAGTATCATTGGAAAATCTCAAGTCACACTCAGAATCAAGCGATCAGCGTCGACTCGAAATGAGGTGTATCCTCGGTCAGCGATTATCCTCGGAGTCGCATGGCAGTTGCTTTAGAGCTTGTTCCCGTGATAGCTGCACCTGCCAGCGAATCCAAACTTTTCACAGAGTCTCAGGGAAGGGTTACAATCCTGTATGGGAAAATGCTAGTTTGCCTGAGTTAGATGAGGGATATTCTAGCATCAACGGCGCAGCCTTGCTGGGTATCCGGGCTAGAGGCCGTCTTAAATGGACACGCAGTAGCAAGAAGCGTGATCAGCAGCAGCCAGATGATCTACATCAGTCCCAAGTAGACCCCGACGAACTTTGTGTCGTAGATGGCGTCTCGATTAGTACGACCCAAAGCTCTAGCCTTGATCTGAGTCACGATTCGATACAGATGACTTCAATTCAAACTCCATCGACACCAGGGTCAAGTATTCCATCGAGACACCGAGATTCTTCATCTACTATAGATGAAGCTATAGGAAATACACCATACCATACTTCTAAAGGAAAAACCCCTATCCGTAGGATGCAGGACGGGGCCAACGATTGGGTTCGTAAGCTCAAGTCGCCGCAGAACACTAGCTAAGAGAATGCGTCAAAATTGATCTGAACCCACGACCATGTCATTACAAGTATACCTATATATACGCTTATGAAAGTAACCGGAAAAAGATGCGATCATTATTAAGCCAAAGGCAAAAGAGGCTCAGCCCACCTCCGCACGGGCGGCAGACCCGGAGACCTTGTGGCGCAGGTTACAGCTCATCACCAGCAGCGATCATCTCTTATAGTCAAGTAGGAATGCATGGTATGCCGTTCTATGACTCCTCCCACTCGGCACGAAGGTATGGCTCGCGTTGAATTCGGCGAGCCCGCCAAAACCCACATCGTCGATAGAAATTGCCGACGGAAGTTTACGTGACGCGACGTAGTTTTGCGGGGGCCTCGACATATCGCTATAGCTTTCTAGCTTGGTTTAACTTCCGAATGGGATATGGGAAAGGTTGACTGTAGAATCCGAGGAAGACTACTAAGACAGGGCAGGTGATCTGACCAGGGGGTCAGGTTGATTACATAAGGAGGATCTAGCTAAAAAATTTGTTAATTTTCTATATAAATAGCCTAGCTTTTAGCTTTAATTTTAGCTAGAAATTTAGCACCTATAAATAATATATACTTTTTTTTTTTTGTTTTTTTAACTTTTTTTATATATAAAATTTTTAAATAGCTAAAAAAATAATTTAAACTAAGCTTTTAAAATATGTTTAAAACTAACATTTTAAATTGTTTTATTAGTATTTTTAGTAAAGCTTTTATTATATTGCTAAATATTTTTTAAAATAATTATTTAAATAAATTTTTTTAATAAAATTAATTTAAAACTAAAAATATTTTAGCTAATTAAACTATAAAAACTAATTATAACTTTTATAATTAATTATAATAATATAAAACTATAAAAATAAAATTGTTATAAAAAAAAATATTAAATTAAATATTTTTTTATAAAATTAAAAATATTATTATAAAAAAGCTATAAATAAATATTAAAACTAGTATTTTTAAAAAAAAAATAATAAAAAAAAAATAAAAATATAAAAAAAATTTTATAAAAATTTATAAAATTTTATAAAGTTTTTATAAAAATATAAAAATATTAATAAAATATAAACTTTAAGTTTATTTTTAATTTTATTTTTTTATTTAATAATAATTTATAATATATAATAATATAAAATTTAAACTAATATAAGCTTTATAACTATATTTTAAATTATTTTAAATATTAAATTAATAAATTTTTTATTAAAATAATAATTTTAAAATAATATTTATAAAAGTTAATTAATATTTAATATTTAGCTTTTTAAATTAAAATTAAATTATATTATTTTAAAATTAAAATTTTAATAGTTTATTTAAAATTATATAATAAAATATTAATATAAATTTTTATAATATTATTAAATTAATAAATATTTATTAAAAATATTAAAAAGTTTTAAAAAAAAATAAAGCTAACATTAATATTTTTAAACTTTAAAACTTAGTTTTAAAATTAAATAATTTTTATAATAAAAAATAAGTTAAATATTAAAATAAATATAAATTTATTATATATTTAAATTTATTATTAGCTTTTTTTATATTATTTAAAAAAAAAAATTAAAAAGTTAAAAAACTAAAAAATAGTTATAATAAAAATATAAAATACTTTTTAAAATAAAAAATATAAAAAAAAACAAATAAAAAAAAAAACTAAATTATTAGCTATTAATATTTTTATATAAATATATTAAATAATATTTATTATTTGTTTTTTTTTATTTTTTTTTTTTAAAATTAATAAATTTTTTAATTTTATTTTTAAGTTTTAAACATTTTATAAAAACTATTTTATTATAAGTTTTAAATTTTTAAATATAAACTTAAAATTTTTGCTATAGTTTAATTTAGCTAAAAATAATATTATTATAATTAATATAACAATTATTTTTATTATTGTAGCTAGTATTTTAATTGTTTTTATTATTATAGTTAATATTTTAATTATTTTTAGCAAAAAAAAAAAAAAAAAAAAAAGTTTTTAAAATATTTTATAATATTATATTTTTAAAATTATTAAACTTTAATTTTACTATTATTTTAAACTTTTTTAATTTAAATAATATTTTTTATTTTTTGTTTAATAGTATTAAAATTAATAATTAGCTTAAAAGCTTTAAATTATTATTTGTTAGCTAAAAAATATTTTTAAATTTTTTAGTTAGCTAATTATTTATTTATATTTAAATAAAATAAATTATAAAAATTATTTATATAGCTATTTAAAAAATATATAATTAAAATATTATAAAAACTATATTAATAGTTTAATTTAGTTATAATAATTTTAAGCTTTAATATTTTTTTTAAGCTTTTTTAAAAAAATATAAAAATAACTTAAAAATAAAAAATATTTTTAGCTTAAAATTATATATAATAAAACATAAAATAATTATTAATAATATTAAAGCTTTAAAAAAAATATTTAGTAAAAATATATTTATTATAAAGCTATTAAAAAATATTTTTAATAATATTTTATATTAAATTTTTATTTTTTATTTAATATTTTATAATATTTTATATAAATAAAAATATATTAATATTTATAAATATTTAAATTTATAAGCTATATTTAAAGTAAAAATTAAAATATATAATATTAAAAACTTTAAAGCAAAAAATATATAAGCTAAAAAAAAAAAAAAAAATATATAATTAATTATTTTTTTTATATAATAGTTAAAATAAGCAAGTTAAGTTTATAAAACTATTTATTAATATTTAATTTTATTAAACTAATATTAAAAATAAAAAATTTATAGCTATTTTTTAAAAGTAGCTATTATTTTTTATTATAAATAATAATTTAAAACAAATTATTTAAAAAATTAAAAAACTTAAAATTAAATTATAACAAGTTAATATAATTATTAAAAAAATAAAAAAAATAAAAAGTAAACTTTAATTTTTATTATTTATTATTTTATTAAAACAATATTATTAAAATTTTTTTTAAATATATTAAATATATTTTTATATATATTTTTTATATTTAAATTAATAGTTTTTTTAATAGTTTAATTTTATAGCAAATATATATTTAATATTATAAAATAAATATATATTGTAAAATAAATATAAATTATAAAGCAAATATAAGTTTAGCTAAAATTATAAAAAAAACTAAAAATATAAAAAAAATATATTAAATATTTAATGTTATATTTATAAAAAAAACAGTTATTTTTTAAATAAATATTTTATTATAATAAAAATAAATAAAAAATAAATTTTATATTTTAATAATTACTAGTAATATTTAAATAATAAATAGTTAAAATTAGTTTTT